>BSBK01002533.1:600000-1125000 GCA_027943335.1 Chamaecyparis obtusa
TAAATGTGAGCCAACCTTAGTCCAATTAAACTCATTTTATCAATTATAATTAAACTCATTTTATCATGATCACCTAATAGTAATGTTCAAGCATTTAGAATGATGCAATAAAATAAGAGATGTTTATTAATCAATTGAAATTAGGTTATTAGATCATTGATGAGATTAAAAGAAAAAGAAAAATACTTTAAAAGATCATTTATTTGGCTCATTAAAAAATCAATTTATAAATATGAGCTAGCAGTGAATGTTCCCACTACTTGTTTAAATATTTAGCTTCTATTACATTTGTAAGCTATATGCATTTAATATTTGTAAACATAAATAACTATATAGTTTGTCTATGTCTTATATATGTATCACTATCGTACTTTGGAATCATTATGCATTCACTACATTCACATTTCTTCAAAATAAAATCTTTGAAATTACCAAATATAACAATGGGTGTCCAATATGATAACTTTATCATTTATTACATATTCCTAGCATCTATCAATATATGAGTTCAATGTTTCTTAAACTACAATGGGTTGAATTTCCTATAAAACATTTTGTACAAGATGGTGTAACTGCATTCTACTCCCTCTAATTTGTAAATCTACACCTTATATGTTTGGAAGTGTAAGTCACTTTAGTGAATGCCCAAACTAAAATAAGATCTTTGTAGCATGTTATGGACACGCATAAAAGGATAAACATTTGAGATGGGAGTTTAATTATTTTGGTTGGATAGATTCCAATATTTTGTTATATGAATGCATAAACTACCCAAACATAATTTAGGTCTGCATCATCTAATAAAGAGGCCTAAATAATCAAACAATGTAAAGTTTAAAATGATTTTATATAGCTTATAGCTTGGAATGCCTATACACCTTAATCATATGGTAATCTTGTCAACAAATTCAACCTATATTTATAAGTATCCATACACCATAGAAAGAAAAAGAATTCAACAACTCAATGATTTTACTAGTAGTCAAATCCCAAGTTATCCAAGTACAACCAAATAAACCTATACAAATTTATAATACATCATTCAATGTGCTTGAGGCAAATTATTTATAATTTAGTACATGTGTACACTTAGTTTTGCACAACAATATGGGGAAAATGTAAAAGAGAAATCTGGATATATGTTTAATGGTCATTTTCTAGGCATTTTTTATGCATGATTATAGTACACATTTAAAACTAGCACTTTGAGGGAAAAAATCATTCATTTAAAAAAAATTATAGAATTATCATAGTTAATGTCACACCTATTATTTTGTTTGGTGAATTGGGTTATAAGCTTGGTCTCATCCATAGTGTCAATATTTATTTTTCCTACAAACTAATGCAAATAAGATAAAAATATGGTAATTATCCATTATAATGAATGCAAAATATATTTAAAAATTTATAAGTGTAAGGTCATGTGTATAAGAATCATACCATTATTCTATAACATGTCATAAGAGAACCATGTAATTGAAAAGTGTCAAAACTTTCATACAATAACACCTCCTCTTATAGAAATTATTCATCAGTAACATAAAATATAAATATTAAAAAAATACATTAAATGTCATCTTTACAATGTAGCGTATACCTCACAACTTGCATTGGCATTAATTGGAATTGCATACCTAATTACATTGAACCTTAAATATAATCACTAATAAAAATTTATTGACATCACCTCTTATCTATTTTTAGTTATTTGTAAATTAACCTAGATGTTCAATTATGTCTAAGAAAACTTTGTACTTAACACTATCATAACAAAATCTTAGTGATTGATGCAAGAATATCCAGGGTGTAGGAGCAATCTTGCATCGCCCACAAAAAAAAATTGTTTAGTTTTCAATAAGGGATATCTTCAAAAAGGGTTACTATTTTTAGCAAGTTGTTCATTCAAGCACATATTGTTCCAATAGATTCCCTAGAGTACCATTTTGCATATATTAGCTTATCGATAAAGTTTCATGGCAAGATCAAGTTTGGTTTTGAAGATTTTAAATTTTCTATTTTGGTGGGGTGATACAAGAAATTTGAACTCAATTTTGAAGGCTTTATAGGTAGAATTATTTTTTAGAGAAGTGTGAGACTACATGGTCTTCCCAAAAGCATAGTTTCAGATCGAGAAACTAAGCTTGTTGGGTACTTTTGGAAGACATTGTGGAAGAAGCTAAAGACAGATTTCAAGTTCATCTCAGTGCACTGTCCACAAACCGATGGGTAGACAAAAGTGGTGAATAGGAGTTTGAGAAATCTATTGAGGTGCTTAGTAGGAGATAAACCCAAGGGGTGGGATTTGAATTTACCACAAGTAGAATTTGCATAAAATAATATTGTAAATAGGAGCACAAGTAAATCACCATTCAAAATTGTATATGGAAGTAGTCCTAGAAGTGCTTTAAAGAATTACAGAAGTTGGAAAAAGGAGAGACGAGTAGTTCTCAAGCTAGACACTTTGCATAACACTTGAAGAATTTGCATGAGGAGGTGAGAAAACATATTAATAAACTGAACATTCAATACAAGGCTAAGGAAAATTAAAAAAGGAGACAAGGAATTTTATATTGGAGATGAAGTTACATGGTTCATTTGAGAAAGGAGAGATTTCCAATGGGAACATACAACAAGTTGAAGATGAATAAATTTGGACCATGTAAAATATTGAAGAAGCATGATTCAAGAAATGCTTATGAAGTAGAGTTTTCTAGTGAACTCTATATTTCACCAGTGCTTAATATTTCAAATTTGACAGAGTATCATGAAGGAAGTATTGAAGATGAGATAGAAAAATCATAGTGAAATATTCCAGCACCTACTTCAGCTACATAGGAGATAGAATACATCTTGGATAGTCATGTTGGAAGAAGCACAAGAAATAGGAAATATGAAGAGTATCTAGTCAAATAGAAGGGACGACATGTTGAAGATTCATCATGGCTATCAAAGGAAGAGCTTGAATGCCTCGATTTTCCTATGAACACCTAATATGTGACAAGGTCCCTTCTTAATTTACTTGGGGTGTCTGATGCAGGAGCATCTAGGGTGTAAGAGAAATCTTGCATCACCCAAAAAAAATTATTTAGTTTTCAACAAGGGCCATCTTTGGACAGGGTTACTATTTTTAGTAGTTTGTTCATTCGAGCAGAGATTATTCCAATAGCTTCCCTAGAGGTTCATTTTGGATATATTATCCTTCAAGTAAAGTTTCATGGCAAGATCAAGTTTGGTTTTGAAGATTGAATTTTTTGTTTTGGCGGCGTGGTACAAAAACTTTGAACTCAATTTTGAAGGCTTTAGAGGCTCTGAAAAGGGGTAAAACTTTGATTGACTGGCACATTTCTACTAAAGGATGTAGAGTATTTCATGACATTTCTGAAATGGGGTCATTATATCCAATTGACTCAACGGTTCATAAGTTATGGTTTTTGGAATTTGTACCTTTGGGATGTCAGTTTTAGTACAAAAGAAAGAGAGATAAAATCACTTAAGGTGAGAAATTAAACGATTGGTGCCAAAATGAGAATATTTCACTTTATTAAATATTCTAAGGCGGCTAATTGTGCTACTTATATAGGGTTGAAGGGAGATTTTAGGGTTCAATTCTAGAAGTGTAAATTGTGCCTCTGTCTTGCAAATTATTGTAATGAAAATGCCCATGTGGCTATAGCATGCTACTTTTCTAAATATTGTAATTTATTTTCATTGAAGATAATAGAAAGAAAGTATTTATATTCCTGCCATTAATCTGTTCTTACAATTTTTTGTTTATTTCTCTTTTGTGTTTTGTGTGTTTGGTTAAATAAGGGGAGTACCCTTCATCAAGTGATATTAGAGAAGAAGTTCTTGAGTGTGTAGATAGATCATCGAACATGAGGTAGTTTGCACCAGGACTATGGTTGTGGGTCAGAGAGATAAGTACATAAAATGCCTCCATAAAGAAATCAAGGTGGAAGAATTGCAGGTGTGACATAAGAGGGTTTTAGAGCCCTCTAGATGCAAGTACAATCCCTACAAGAGGAGTTGCGTAGAGGAAATGATATTAGGGTAAGAGATGTGAGTGAGAATAAATCTGAAGAAGAAGGAAACTTTGAAGAAGAGCGAGAAACAACTAGGGATCCTGATGAAGTTAGGTTTTTTAGAGCCATTTCCAAGATTGGAAAGAGACCAAAGATTGAAGTTTCTATATTTTATGTAAATCTTAATCTATAAGAGTTTATTGATTATATCAATGATATGGAGGAGTAATTTGAGCTTGAGGAAATAGAAGATCCTAAGAGGGTCAAATTTGCAAAGGCCAAGTTGACAGGTCATGTTAAAATTTGGTGGAAAGAGGTTCAAATGGAGAGAAATAGAAGAGGGAAGGAGAATATAACAAGGTCAGATTAGATGGTGGATAAAATGAAGAGAAAATTTATACATTTTGACTATGAGCTTGATTTACTGAAGAATGAAAGGGTTAAAGCAAGCAGGAAAATTTGTCCAAGAGTATATAGAGGAGTTCTATCAGGTTCTTATCAGAATAGGTCATTCTGAAGCTAACAAGGAGAAGGTTTCTTCTTACATAAATGGGTTGAGGCCAAGTATTCAAGAAGAGTTGATAATGGTAATAATGTCTACAATTGAATATGCATATCAATCTTCTTTAAAGCTAGAAGAAAAACTGAACAAGAAGTTTGATAGAAAGCAAAGTGGAAGAAGTCATGGTGGAAATCCTAGTGGATAGTATTATGGAGGCTGAAATAAAGATCAGAAGAAGAATCATGACTCTAGTAGCAGTGACAAGTAGAAGGGAAATAATTCTTATCGCTCTCACAATCAAAATAATAGAGATCAAAGAGGAAGAGGAAGAGGGAAAGGACCTGGAAGAGGAGGTTTTTGCAAGATGTTTTTCTATTGTGAAGGACATAGAGCCTATGAGTGTCCTCGGCATAAAGGGAGAAAAAAATAACAGAGATCAAAGATGAAGAGGAAGAGGAAGAGGGAAAGGACCTGGAAGAGGAGGTTTTTGCAAGATGTTTTTCTATTGCGAAGGACATAGAGCCTATGAGTGTCCTCAACATAAAGGGAGAAAAAATAGAAGACCATATGGAAATACACAAGTTTCACATGTAGATGAAGATGCCAAGTAAACACATTATAAAGATGTTGAAAGAGGAGAGGTTCTTGTCACCAGAAGAATCTTGTTAAATGATGAGATGGAACCTGAGAAAAGAAGTAATTTATTTCGCACAAGGTTTAAGTGTAATGGTAAAGTATGCAATGTAATTTTTTTATAGTGGCAGTACTAATAATCTTGTTTCAGAGGAAATGGTTGATAAATTGAATTTAGAGAGAAGAAGGCATCTGAATCCCTACAGGATTTCTTGGTTGTAGAAGGATCACAAGTCATTGGTTAGTAAGAAATGACTGGCAAAGTTCAAAATTGGAAACTATCATGATGAGGTATTATGTGATATTATGCCTATGGATGTTTGTCATTTTTTGCTAGGGAGACCATGGCAATTTGATCATCGTGTAATACATGATGGGTATGAAAATACCTTATTCTTTTACAAAGGATGGAATCACAAGCTGAAGGCATTAAAGGAGATAGAGGAAAAGGTATGTAGTAATTCAAGAATATGTTTAGTTAATGAAAGTTTATAGAAAGCATGAAGTATGAACATATGTGTTTTAATTCAATTCCAAGATTTGATAAAGAGGAAGTAGAAGATCTACCTATGGAAGTTACATATTTTTTGGATGAGTTTCATGATATTGTATTTGATAATGTACCTAATGGATTGCCACCATTAATAAATATTAGTCATCAAATGGACTTGATTCCTAGAGCTAGTTTACTCGATAAGGCATCCCATAGAATGACTCTAGCAGAGAGTGAAGAGTTCAATAGACAAGTGAAAGATTTTTTGTAGAAGGGGTTGATTTGAGAGAGTTTGAGTCCATGTGTTGTACCAATAGTACTAGCACCAAAGAAAAATGCAGAATGGAGGATATGTATAGATTCTCGGGTTATCAATAAGATTAGTATCAAGTATAAGTTTTACTTGCCAAGGATGGATGACATTATGGATTGCTTGAGTGGAGCTGAGTACTTCACAAAGATATATCTGAAGAGTGAGTATCACCAAATCAGGATTAGAGAAGGAGATGAATGGAAGACAACCTTAAAGACAAAGGAGGGATTGTATGAGTGGTTATTCATGCCTTTTAGGCTAACCAATATATAGAGCACATTCATGTGGCTCATGAATGAGGTATTGAAAGAATTTCTAAGTAATTTGTTTATTGTTTACTTTGATGATATTTTAATCTTTAGTAAGATATTGGAGGAAAATATAATGCATATTCATAGGGTCTTTGAGAAGTTAAAGGAGGAGAAGTTGTTGATTAACTTGAAGAAATGCAATTTTGTGAAGAAAGAGTTACTGTACTTGGGATTTTTTGCCTTAGCAAATTTCTTAAAATAGACCCAGAAAAAGTGAAGGCTATCCTTGGATGGCCTACTTCAAGAAATGCTATTGAGGTAAGATCTTTTCATGGTTTGGATAGATTTTATAGAAATTTTATTAGAAATTTTAGTAGTATTTGTGGAACCTTGACTGAAACTATGAGAGAGGATAAAAAAGAGTTTAAGTGGACTATAGGGGCAGCAGAAAAAAATTATTTGTTGAAAAGAAAAGTTATAGAGCAGCCTATTTTGGAATTTCCATATTTTAATAAGGTATTTTAAGTAGAATGTGATGCTAGTGCCAATACCATTGGAGTTATTTTAAGTTAGGAAGGTAAACCCATTGCTTACTTTAGTGATAATTTGAATGATGCCAAAAGAAAATATTTTGTCTATGATAAGGAGTTTTATGCTATAGTTCAAGCTTTGAGGAAGTGGAGACATTATCTTTTGCCTATATAATTTTATTTGTTTATGGATCATCAAGCTTTACAGTATTTGAATAGAAAAGGAAAGTTGAATCAAAGGCATTTAAAATGGGTTGAGTTTTTCCAGAGTTCTACTTTTGTTTAGAATCATAGGAGTGGAAAGTATAATAGGGTTGCAGATGCCCTAAGAAAGAGGCACAATTTGTTGACAAAGATACAGATCAAATTTGTCAGGTTCAAAGAACTCAAGTGTTTGTAACTTGTTTGTCTAGATAGGACCAGATGGTTGGATTTTATAATCCAAGATGGAATGTTATTCAAAGGGATCCAATTGTGCATTCCAAAGAGTTCCATGAGGGAGAACCTAATCAAAGAGAAACATAGTGGAGGATTGGTTGGACACTTTGGTCACGATAAAACTATTGCTCTAGTTAGTGAGCACTATTGTTGGCCACAATTGTAGCAATATGTTAACAATTTTGTACAAAGTTGTAGAATATATTAGATGGAAAAAAGAACCAAGCAGAATTCATGATTATATCATTCATTACCTATACCAAAGAGACCATGGGAGGATATAAGTTTGGACTTTGTTCTAGTTTTATTGAGGACTCAGAGAGGGTATGATTCTATTTTTTGGTGATAGAAAAGTTCTCGGAGATGAAACATTTAATTCCTTGCAGAAAGACTAATGATGTTATTCATGTGGAAAAATTGTTTTTCAAAGAATGGTGAGACTATGTGGTTTGCCCAAAAGCATAGTTTCAGATCGAGAAACTAAGTTTGTTGTGTACTTTTGGAAGACATTGTAGAAGAACCTAAAGATGGATTTTAATTTTAGCTTAGTGTGCCATCCACAAAATGATGGGCAGACAGAAGTGGTAAATAGGAGTTTGGGAAATCCGTTGAGGTTCTTAGTAGGAGATAAACCTAAGGAGTGGGATTTTTTTTACCATAGGCATAATTTGCATACAATAATTATGTCAATAGATGCACAGGTAAATCGTCATTCCAGATTGTATATGGAAGTAGTCCTAGAAGTGCTTCAGAATTAAGGAAGTTGGAAAAAGGAGAGATGAGTAGTGTCAAAGATAAATACTTTGTAGAACACTTGAAGAATTTTCATGAGGATGTGGGAAAGCATATTAATAAATTGAACAGTCAATAAAAGGCTAAGGAAGATAAAAAAGGAGACATAAGTAATTTTAGATTGGAGATGAATTTATGGTTCATTTGAGAAAGGAGATATTTCCAATCAGAACATACAAAAAGTTAAAGATGAATAATTTTGGACCATGCAAAATCATGAAGAAGCATGATTTAGGAAATGCTTACGAAGTAGAGTTGCCCAATGACCCCAATATTTCAACATTATTTAATATTTTAGATTTCATAGAGTATCATGAAGGAAGTATTGGAGGTAAGATAATCGAAGCATAGTGGAATAGTCCAGTACCTACTTTAGCTATCGAGAAGATAGAATACATCTTGGATAGTCATGTTGGAAAAAGCACAAGAAACAGGAAATATGAAGAGTTTTTGGTCAAATGGAAGGGACGACATTTTCAAGATTCATCATGGCTATCAAAGGAAGAGGTTGACCATCTTGGTTTCCCTCTGAACACCCAAGATGTGAAAAGGTCACCTCTCAATTTACCCTAGGTATCTAATGCTAGAGCATCCAGGGTGTAAGAGAAATCTTTCATCACCCAAAAAAAATATTGTTTTAGTTTTCAATAAGGGCTATCTTTGGACAAGGTTACTATTTTTAGTAGGTTTTTCATTCGAACACATATTGTCCCAATAGCTTCCCTAGAGGTTCATTTTGGACATATTATCCTGCCAATAAAGTTTCATGGCAAGATCAAGTCTAGTTTTGAAGATTTTGAATTTTATGTTTTGGCAAGGTGGTACAAAAACTTTGAGCTCAGTTTTGAAGGCTTTAGAGGCTCTGAAAATGGGTCAAACTTTCATCGGTTGGTACTTCACTACTCCAAGGCGTAGAGCGCTTCATGGCATTTTTGAAATAGGGTCATAATAGCCAACCAACTCAATGGTTCACAAGTTATGGTTTTCAAAATTTGTGCCTTCAAGATGCTAGTTTCAATACGAGAGAGAGAGAGAGAGAGAGAGAGAGAGAGAGACTTAAGGTGGTAAATTAAACAATTGGTGCTAAAATGGAAAAATTTCACTTTTTAGAATATTCTAATGTGGTTAATTGTGCTTCTTATATAGGGTTGAAGGGGGGTTTTAGGGTCCAGTTCCAGAAGTATAAATTATGGCTCTGTCTTGCATATTATTGTAATGAAAATGCCCGTGTGGCTATAGCATGTTACCTTTTTTAATATTGTAATGTTTTCTCATTGAAGATAATAGAAAGTGAGTATTTTTTCTTACCATTAATATGTTCTTAAAAAAATTTGCTTATTTCTCTATTGTGTTGTGTGTGTTTGGTTAAATAAGGGGAGTACCCTTCATTAGTGATGCTCTTTAGTACCACACCATTTCATTATATATCACATAGGAAAACCTCTTCACAAGGATTGAAGATAAGTTTGTGTTAATAAAATAAATCACATGAGTAGAACATAGCTAGCATTTTTTTTTATTTTAAACCTGTGTAAAAAATGCTCAAAGATATCAATTAGTTATAAATAAATTCTTTAATGATGAAATATAGACTATGATAAGGATTCAATGTCTATTCCATGTTATTTCCAACACTTTATCTTCTAGAATGTATTAATTTATCTCAATAAACTATGCATATCTAAAATCTATCAAAATAATTTAACATCCTTCACAATGCTCCAAACTTCCTATTATAGTAAAAATATCCACAATTAAAAGCTTGAAATACTTAAATCAAATGTACTCAAGATTAAAATACTTAAATAAAATGTAATAGATTCCATTGGCCATTAGTGACCACTTGAAGCATCAATATTTAAATCAAATTAAACTAAATCTAAAAGCATTAGACATCTAAAACGGATCACCATACACTATATTTGCAAAAGCATATAAACACAAATTTAAAAAATAATAAGTAATACAAATTGCACACTATGAAAGAAAAAAATAGTTAAAATAGAAATGATCCCAAGAAATTTGATATTCAGTGACTAGATCTATGATCCGAAACCTCGCAATTACAAAATGATTTCATGCCCCAACTCTCAAATCTTCATCTATTATAGTGAAATAGGTCAAAATAAGTATAAATTTAACAATATTTACAATTCAGGGTGACCCCACAATAGTGGGTTACACTTTTTTAGACATGCTAATTTTTGCTAAAATAACACATTTTTAATAAAATATGATGATTTAAGCCTTGAGAGGTTCCATTTGAAGAAATTAATTATAAATGGTTAAATCAAAGCCTCTTACATAAAAAAAATATTGATATAACATCTATACTCCTCATTCATACCTACAATGGATTCTCCTTCGCATCTATTAAAATGCTGGCAAAAATTCACTTCGACTTTATCTTTTGGTAGACCAAATGAATCCATTTGAAAAACCTATCTATGTAGTAAGGTACTAATGAGAAATATATTTCCAATGATTAAAATGTTAATATATATTAAGTTTAATATGACTTTGTATTTTTAGTTTTACTAAACATAGATATTTTACCTTATGTCTAAGTCTATGTTTGACACTTATGGAAAAATAGTAAATGAGAGAAAAAAATTCTAAAAAATATCTATGCCCTAGGTATTGAAGTTCTCTTTCTATCAAAAAAATAAAAATGAAATTGGACAATACACGACAAGTTATAAGCTATGTAGTCAAGGTATGTCAAAATTACAGTTTAGTCAACTTCAAATGTTAATAAAATATGCAATAATAATGATAATATCATCAAACTAATTGCATTCCCTCCATAAGGATGTCACAAAACTAAAATCGAAAGAATCACATTGATATCTATTTTAGAAAAAAAGTTATGCTCTATGAAAACAATGTAACTCTTTGAAAATGATGTTTTCAGCAACATACCAGTTTTCATGGGAGAAAGAAAAAACCATTCAAATTAATTAAAAAATAATAATAATAAATATATTTAGAATCTAGACATAAAATCATAAAAGACTCTAATTTACTTCATCTTTTGATTTCAAACAGTTTAACGACAATATGCATCCAAATCTGAAAGTTTTTTTGAAAATGTAGAGTTTAGTGTCCGTTCAGGCAAAAAAGTGTAACCCACTATTGTGGGTTCACCCATGAAAGATGAAAGTAATACCGATGGAAACACTATATTGTGTGTGATAAAGTCCAAAAGCAATCTCTCATCCATTTACTCAAGCACTAAATGGATCTCCTAAAGAGAATTATAAAATCCACATTGAATAAATATTTCTTGTTGTTCCATCCTAAGTGTGGTTGAACGCCTTTGTATGTGGTACTCAAACTCATCCCTCAATAACTTCACAAACCCACTTCCAAGTATGCTATGATTTCCCCCCCACTTAGAGACCAACCTCCCATCAATATCTCAAGAAGTTCTATACAATTTGGAATAACAAATTTTTGTATGAAATAAAATATAAGCACAACATTATGGAAGTTGAAATGCCTTACAGGAGTTGAAATGTCTTACATGTCAGTTACATTTAAGAAGAAAATACTAGTTAAACATCAAATTAAATTTGTAGAGTATTTTTTATGTAGAATATTCCACCATGTTGTGGTTGTAGGAATGCCTTTCGACGTAACATGAAAGATAGACTAAATTACAATCATGAACTAGTCCCAAGCCCTTGCAAACTTAGGATGCATTCATGATAGGCTTCTAATAATCTATGCAGTTTTATATTTCAAGCATCAAGGACCTATTGTTATATATGGGAGTAGGATTTTACACAATTACAAGGTATTTGATTATGGAATTTTTTTCATAGACACACTTTTATAAACTTAATTGAAGTAATTCAAGTCTTAAAACATGAAATTGAATTAACATAATTTTTTTTAAAAACTAAAACTCAATTCTTTCATCACTTATAGAGAAAACCCTAATCACTTCAGAAAAAGCATAATTTGAAAATTTTAGAGCACACACAATAACCTTTCCATTCAAATAGGCATGGAGAACACTTGTGCAATTGGGTAAGCATGAATGGACAGTAATTCAACTTTTAATGGTGTAGAGGAATTCATAAATTCTTGCACATAGAATTTTTGCTAGCACAAATTAGCCATTGGTTTTTGAATTTGAATGTTGAGCTCACAATAACTATTTAGCTGCTAATATTAGAAACCATTCAGAATTAGACACATCACTCAAGTTAGAATGGATAGAAAATTTGATGGCTAGGAGAGTTCTTGGGTTGACCTGATCATGTGTCTTTGATGAAGAGAGAAATCACGTACCAATGTTGAATGTAGATCATGCAATATATGTATTTTCTTTATAAGTGAGATTGACTATTTTACTAGCATGGCCACAGAGACTAAGCAACTCTTTGGATTAAATCTTAAGCTTTGTTTATTTGTGGCCTTACCTCAATCGAGCATGTTTTTCAGTTGCGCATCAATATCGGTCATTGATCTTTGCATTATGGACTAGGCATTAGTGGCTTTCACTTTTTATCTGACGCTGTTGTTTTTCTAATCTTTTGAGCATCTTTGAGGTAATTAATCAATTGTGCAAGCATCTAGGCCATTTAATTCATTGTCCCCGCAAGATAGACAACTTAGGCCAATCAGCTAAATGATTGAGTAGACCTATGTTATAAATTAGAAAATTGAGAACTTGTAATAGATGGTCAATGAGAACATAGAGCGCGTAGCTCAATCCTAGTGAAACAAAATATTAGGGTTTAGTGTTTAAGGGTTTTAGACTAAATAAAAAAAATTTGCACATAAACCCTAAAAAGAGATTAAAACACAATGCAAGGGTAAAAAATGGCACTCTCAATAATGACCCTTGTGTTGAAGGTGTGAAATCTCAAATAGTATGCCACCCCTCCATCTTGGGTAAATGATGGAGGATTAAAAACCCACCCCCTCCTCGGGCCCAGAAAGACAAGACCCAACTCTATATTGAGGAAATGGATAGTGAGAATAGGACTACCCATCACAATGGTGATGATGATATAAAAGGGGGTAGTTTTAACCCTAGGAGGTCCAACATACTTACCGGGTGTTCTTTGGACAAAGGAAAAGGAAATAGTTGGTGGATTGTGATGAATATTTTGAGGAGGAGAATTGCATTGGCACTAAAGATGAAGACAACTTAGGGTAGTCTACTAATGGCCAGTCCATGCATCTCTTTGACAGAGCCTTTGGACATGACCCAAGATGTCATTTGAGAAGAAGAGGACACCCATAATGCTAGTGAACTAGCACATGTATCGATTCTGAGGTCACAACCGTAGACTTGGAGGCCCTAAAGAAGAAGGTTATGGACATGGAGAAGAAGATGGTCAATGTTTGTGCTTCAACTTGAGGATCATGCATAGTTTTTCCACTACGTTATACTTGATGGAGAGGAATATTTTAGGTAAATATGGTGAAAAAGAGGGGAATTACAAGGACCTCCTTAAATTCCTCACTAATGACTAGAGTGGGGTGCTTTCTTAGCCCCTAGTTAGCTATTTATTAGTTTTTCATTGTACTATTATATTCTCCTAAGACTTTATATCGTATACATTTATATATTTGTAATATTTTGATATTATGGATTGACTACAGCTAATGATTTGTTAATGTTATATTAATTTCTTGTTGAGGATACCTTTAGGTTTTTTTGTCTACAAGATCAAAAACTGTGTTTTTCTACTTTTATTATAAAAAATTATTTAACTTCATATAAACATGATTTCAAAGACATGTAATTAGAAACATTCGTAAAATTCAATATTTAATAATTATTAAATGTAACATAACATATTTTATATTGAGTAGGGAAATTATTTGAAATGTCTCTCATTGTATTTTCTCTCATTGTGATTGTGTCTATTGTTTTGGGTGTAATGTCTTCCTCTGTAATGTGTTCAAGTGCCTTTTTCCTAGAGTCCCTTCTTGCGCCATGTGTTACACGAATTAGTTTCAATGTTGGCCCTTTATCAGGTGGCCCTATTCTTTTACCATTTGTCGCCTTTACCACTAGGGCTTTTGGTGACAAGCGTGTCACAACAACTTCATGTGGGCTTTATTCTATCTTCTTGTAGGCATCCAAATTTCATCTTGTTGATAGATTTGTTGGAAACTACAATTGAAATAATTGTTATATTGTCATTGATGTCAAACCTTAACTGGTAAGAAAGTTTCTATCTAGGATAGTACCATATCTTTTGATCGATGAAGAGGATTTGAAAAGAGGAGATAACAAGAGGACCTAAAGAAAGATTGAGTTATGTGATACTTCAATGGGTACTTGATTAGTTGGCACATTGACAAGGTAATGTGTCGTTTATCTAAATAAAAAGAAAGACTGGAATCATAGGCTTAACCAAGAAAAAGTGAAGAAATCTAGTTTAAGCCGAGTGATGTTAGTGTCGACCGAGGGCTAGTATATGCTAAGTAAATCTAGTGTTGACCGAACATCAGTAATTGTCAAGCGACAATAAATTACTGAGAAAAGACAGTGTTTGTCGAGGAAGATAGTTTGTAGTGATGACCAAGATACACAGTGATGACTGAGGAGATGAACACATTATTGACAGTGTCAGTAATTTACATTTGGAGAAAGAATTGAGAATCCCAGCCGACATAGTTTCATTCTTGGGACATGTAAAATGTGTTGACATTATTATTGAATTGTATGGAGGATTTAATGCAAGGAAAATCATTTTCTTGTGGATTCAAAGAGAATTTTGGAGATGTATCTAGAAGGAAAAGATGAAGAAAATAATGATGGAAGGATTTGATGAATTTGACCTAAACCTAAGATCTACGGAGGAGATTAAGTGACAAAAGATTGATCTACCTAATCAAAGAGGTATAAAGGAAAACCTAATTGTGAGGTTAAAGAGAGAGAAGAAGAGGCTTATGTTATTGACTGATAAGTCTAAGCAGAAGGTTGAAGGTGAAATTGTGAAGGAGCTAAATAGATTTGTGATTTCTTGAAGCTAATTCTGAGCATATCAGAGATGGAGATGGAAATGAAGGTCAGTCAGTAAATCAACATATATGTGCAAAGTGGATCTATATTTGTAATGTGAGTTGTATTTTTTTCAGATCGGAACCTACTGTTACTTTCTAACCACTATATCAGTCTAAATCCTTTAATCAAGGTTGACCTAATAGTCATTGTATAAATCCTTTAATCAAGGTGGCATTCTAATGGAATGATCTTAAGTCCTCTAACTAGGCCAATTTTGACAGAGTGTTTTAAATCCTTTAACGAGGTCACACCTAACAGTGTGTATGTAAACCTTTAATAGGGTTGGCTTTTCACAGAGCTCACTTCAGAAGAGTGAAAATCAATAGCATGTTACAAAGGGATTTTTCCCAAATTGGGTTTCCACTATAAATCCTCATGTTATACTTGTGTGAATGATTTTAATGTTGATGTTATTGAAAGCTTTATGTTCTACAAGTTAATTACTTTTGGACAGTAGACTGCATGTTATATGTTTCTTATATATGCTATAGAGACCGAGTTGAATTGTTGATTAGATCTGAGTTTGTTGAAGTGCTGAAAAATCTCAATTGGTACATCTGGACCTGAGAACAAATGATTCACCCCCTCTTCCCCCCTCTCTATTGTTCTAAATCATTCTAACAAGATGGTATATCCCTATTTCTTTTGTTATATCTATGAAGCTGAATGAGGATGATGAACTACAACTGATTGAATATATGAATAAACTGAAGAAACAATGATTAGAGATCACCGAGTACTGAAATGACATGTAAGATGATTAAATAAGTCAATGTGTTGTCATTGATGTCAACTAATCTTGACAGTACTTATCATGTTAGTATGTTAGTTACAAACATATGAACATCTGTTAGAGGAAGAAAAGATGAACATGAAGAAAAAAATGGATATGACAGATAAGGATAAGGTAAACATTGGGTAACTTATTGATGAGTCTATGGCTTTATATTGTTGACTTGAGCATGTTACATTAATCTATTATGAAGAAGAGATTTGAAATTGAACATGTCAATGTGGTCGGTAATTGAAGATTTTTGTATACACTGAGCCCATTCAGTGTATATCGATTGACAGTATCAACTGAGCTAGTTTAACTAGTTATCACCGACACATTTCTATATTAACCGAGAATGGATAAAAATATTAAATGCAAAGAAAAGCCGACTGAAATTTGATGAGCTGGGATTGTTATGATTTCAAGATTAAGGTTTAATTTTGTTATGAGATCCACGGCTGACAAAATTTAGAGAAGATCTAAAGGATGAGATTGAAACATGTTAATGACACATTTGTTGATGAAGGTTTAAGAGGCAAAATGTACGAAGGAGATTAAGCAGAAAAATCTAATGGGTGATATGAAAATGGTTTACTTGTCTATATAAGAGATATGAGTTTCATTGTTGAAACATGTCAGAAGAAGAAGATTGCAGAGATATCACGTGAAGACTATTCATGCATGCCTGATCAGACTGGTTATTGAAAGAACCGAACTACAGAATTAACCTAGCATCAGAGAATCATTTACTGAGTGAAAGTAAGTTGAAGAATATTGAAGTGAATTTGATTAATGATCAGAGGATTTGTATGGGCTTAACATAGATTTGAATATCTACAATTGAGTTGTATTTGAATTAGATCATATTGTATCAGTTTAACCATTGATTCAGAAAATCTCTTAACCAAGTGGACCTAACAGTCTTATATTCTACCCTATGTCATTCAAATAATGTACATTGTTATCTTGTTGACCCCATAGTGAATGTTGGTCAAAGGTTAACTGTTAGTGATAAATCCTCTAACCATGTCACACTTAACAGTATGTTTGTAACCTTTAATAGGGTTGGCTCTTCACTGCGTTCACTTCAGAAGAGTGAATTATTTTGGGTTACTGGTCCCAAGCAATTTTTTCCTTAACAGGGTTTCCACATTAAATCATTGTGTTATGTGTTATTTGTGATGATTGTTTTGCTATCATACTTTACATACTACATAATTGATTTGGTCGGTAATCACAGTTAGTTATTTACTGGTAATCGGTAAAGTGAATAGATAGATTGATATTTTTTGTTACCGAGCTGCATAATTTGTTGGAATTATTTGATAAGGTACATCTTTGTATTTGGGACTGTAGGAAAACTGATATAACTAATTCACCCCCCCTCTCAGTTATTCTAATAGAGGATACAGAGAAGGAAATAGATCACAACGTTTTTGGTGTTTCCTCTCATGGCGTTATTTGTTAGTTTAGGGTTTTTTGGCCTAGCCTCCCTGAGCTTTATGCTTGGATTTTTGTGTTTTGGGAACCTCTTATTTCGGGTACTATTCATTTTTACCTTATGACTAGAGAATTTTTTATTGCAACATTTGAGAATGTAGACAATAGAAAGAAAATCTTGTGTGATATTTTTTTTAGAATGAAGGACAAATACTCGATAATGGTAAAACATTGGTAGCCTAATTTCATTCCTTCTTCTGAAACATTTGATAAGATTCCAATTTGGGTTTGGCTCCCTTATCTCCCACTTCATCTTTGGGTTGATTATATTTTTTAGGAAGTTACTAATTCTCTTGGGGATTTTTTGATGATGGATGAGGAATCATTTGATATTCATCATTTCACCTTTGCCCATATTTTGATTGAGTTGGATGTTTCAAAAGGACTATCTGCTAAAATATTAATCAATTCTTCTAAGTGCTACTGGGTCCAAATCTTGGACTATAAATGGATTCCCTTAAGTTGTAGAATATTTTTTAAAATAGTTCATGTGGATGAGCATTATGGGTTAGAGAAGAATATTTTTTCAACTTCATGGTGGAAAGGTGCTTCAAATCAGCATTACACAATTGAGAAGAAATATGAAAAGAAAAAGAGCTTCCTTCAGGTGGTGGCACAGGATATTGGGGTTTCTTCTTAGGTTGATCTGGTTACTTGTGGAGTGGTTGTTGAGGATGGATCACAGTCTCATGTCCCTCTAGTTGTTTCTCTGGATGTGTGTTGGATTGGGCCCCTGGTGTCTACTTCCTCTAATAGTGCTAAGGTTGTCAATTATGGTAGCATCCTTGGTGATGTTGTGCATGTGGGGAGTATTTATGTGGGTTCCTCTAAGGTGGTGGATGTTCTCTCTACAATATTATTTCTCAAGATCTTGGTGTTCTAGCGATGGGTTCATTAGGTTGGTAGGATGTGGCTACTAAGGTAGAAGAGGGTTGGATTGCTATGGAGGAAAATAAATCCAAGAGGTTTGTGCCCTCTTTTGAAATGAATCTTCATTCCCACAAGGGTTGTGCTAAAGGTAAATCATGATAGTTACTAGGTGTGGGTGATTGGGTTGGAGTTTTCTCTAGTCCTCTCTCTAGTTTTTGGTTTCTTGTTGGCTTTTTTGTGCAACCTTTATGTCAAGTTGTGGGAGCCTATGGTAAAACCCATGTTTTGGTCTTATTTTGTTCTCTTTTTTTTCATAGGCTTTCATGGAATATCTTATGTATTTCTTTTGTATTGGGTTTCAAGTCCCTTCAAAACCTATTTTTACCTTAATAAAAAAACATAACATAATTTACCCTAAGAATTTAATTCTTTATGAAACATTCATACCAATCACATAAGAAATACAATAACCTAATTATCATCAATTTATCTAGCAAAATACTTGATCAAATTTATTCTATACATGTGAACATTACCAAGCCATATTCAAATGCAAAAATGAAACATCCAACAACATAGAAGTAACCAATACTATATGGTGTCAAGAGACCCAAAACCCCACCGAATTCCACTAATAATTCCCTTAATTATGCATCCTCTACAAAGCCTAATGACAAAAATAGAAGTGACCCTCCCACCCAACTAAAAGTCAAGACCACCTGTTAAAATAGTTAATCTTTCCTTGGCTATATTTATTTATTTATTTTAGGATAAACCAAGGTATCCTTCTTTTATTTAATTAGGAGATTCTATGGAATCCCTACATGTGTTTTGTCCTCTAGTCCAAGTGAGAGAACGTGTCATATTTTGTAATTCCTATAATAAGGAAAACAATTTATCCTCCTTAAGAGGATCTTGACACTTTGCACACCCCTATTATGGATGATGGCATTCATAGATTGGTGAGTTACTTAGTAACTCATCTTCTCATCTCTATAAAAGAGATGATCTCCTGTCTTATTTTCTCTACATGAAGTTCTTGTAAATGATCTGTGTGTGTGTGTGTGTGTGTGTGTGTGTGTGGCTTTTCCATATTCATAATATCTCAAGGGGTTTTTCTTTTATTTTATCCTTTCAAAAATATTATTGTCTCCTTGTGTTGGCTTTTGGATGTTTGCTCCTAGTTCTTGGTTTTCTCATGGTAACATCTTCTTCTTTAACTATCTCTCTTGGATTACTTTCATTTTCTTTCTCTTGTTATTTTCTTTACATGGTATCAGAGCTTGGGTTGATAATCCTTGTTTGAGTGTAGTTTTGAAGGTTACCATTCTTGGGAGCACATCTCATTGGAGACTCTTATTTGAGAGAGAATCGTGAGCTTCATTTAATAACTTTTATGTTGCAAGGTTTTTATTTTATTTAGTTATTATTTCCTCTAACCCTCTTTGGTTGTCTTGCTAACAGAGAGTAGTACTTGAATTTTTATTTGTTTTGGTCGGTTTATCACCAAACCCATTTCAATCTGTATTTAGTTTTGTTAACCTCTGTCATGAGACCGCAAGGTTTAACTTCTTTTTCTCTCGCATTTCTTTCAGGGTATATACTAATCATTTTTTACTAAGTATTAATTGTTCTTGCAAGATTCAAATATCTAATATCTCAATTTTGCTCTTAATCTATATATTCGTGCAAGTTCATTTGTTTTGCAAGCGTATATCTATTATCCTTTTTGTTATCTTTGTTATTCTAACTTTATCTCTATTATTGCAAGTGTATTCTATTTTGTATCCTTGTATTTATCTTTTCTCACATTTATTTTATTTTTTGCATCTTTCTTCAAGTTGTCTTTTTCTTTATTCAATCATATTTTGCGTGAGCTCTTGAATTTTTTTCCCTAGTCTTTGCGTGAGATTTGGTAGCCTCTGCCTTGCGTAGCTTGTGGTTTAGTTTTCCAACCCTCTCTTTTCTTTCTCTCTCTCTTGCTAGCTGCTAGCTCAGCCTTGTGTGAGCCTTCTTTCTCTAGCCAGCTAGCTCCCCTTATGTGAGCTTCCTTTGGACAGTTTATTATTTTGTTTTATCAACTTTTATCTCTAGCTAACTCATACCTCAACTACGTTATTTTATTCCATACCTTTACATGATTTTTAGTGAAGTGTGCTATTTCTTTTTGTTGGCAAAATGACTAGCACCCCCCTCAGGATTAATGACATGATTTAACAGCCTCATGTATCTTCTATAAGTCTAGTAGTTGTATCGGGCATTAAGAGGTTGATCTTTTGGTGCGACAACAACTACTACTTGTAACAAGTGGTATCAGAGCTTGGTCACAGGTTTGAATCCCCTCGGGTAACCCTGAGGGGGAGATTGTTGGCAAAATGGCCAGTGCTCCCCTTGGGATTTGTGACATGGTTTAACAGCCTCTTGTGTCTACTATAAGTCTATTGGTTCTATCGGGCAATAAGAGGTTGATCTTTTGGTGCAATGGCAACTACTACTTGTAACACTTTTGTAAGTCTCTCATGTTGTTTTTTTCTAATCTTTATTCTCCTTTGCAGGTTGTGCAACTCCACCAGCTTGCAGATTTTGTACTTTCTCCTACGTAACCAACCTTCCTCTTCTTCCATGAGCAGTAGTTCTTTTTTTTTTGGTCTTAGTTTGTCCTTTATCCCTTGTGTTACTCCTTAATTAGTTACATTTTCTGCCTCTTGCATTGCATACTCTTCGCCTGAGTTTTCCTTGAACCTATCTTTTCCATTATTTATCCTACCATAGCATTTTTTGACTAACCTTTCTCTGTCCTTTGCAGGCTTTGGTCTTCAATTATTTTTGAGTTATTCTCTGATCTTAACATAGTATCAGTTATTTGTTAAGTTTAGTTTTAGCTTAGATTCTAGTTTGATTGATTTTTTAGATAGGTTGATTGATTTATATTTGTTTAATATCTTTGTTTTGTCATTAGTTAATCCATCTTTTAAAAAAAAAATAGTTTTCATACTTTGTTTAGATTAATTATTTTAAAAAAAGAGGAAACACTTATTAGTTTAATTTTATTGTTAAAAAGTTTAAATATAAATTAATAACATTTCAAACTTCAAATTAAAATCTACTCTTATCTATTTATTTATTTCAAGTTTAATTCCAAGTTAGTAATTATCGTGTTATCAATTTATTTTATGTTTAAATTCAAATTTTAAAATTATTTAATTATTTAATTGATTTAACAAAAATTTAATTGTTAATTTAAGCTATTCAAATCCTTAACATATGTTAAAATGCACATTTCATTTATTTTTTTATTTAAACACATGCTAGACATTACTACTAGTGTGACTTCTGCTCTAGCCGCCATTGCCGCTCAAGCTGACATTGAATCTTGGAACGCGAAAAACAAGAGGCACTTGGCCTCATTGGCATTTCTCTCAGCTTAGGATTATATGTACTTATTGTTAACTATACTACAACTCATGCAACATGGGATATTCTAAAAAACACCTATGACAATCCGAATGAATCCAAAAATATTCAACTCCAAGATCAATGGGAGGATCTCAAGTATACAAATTTCAAAACTATTGATGAATTTTTATTAAAGTTTGATTCAATTAGAAGTCAGTTAAATGGTTTAGGAGTTACTATTAATGATATTCATTTAATTCATATTATTTTAAAGAAATATCTTCCTAGGCAATTTCAACAATTTATAACTAATGTGCATTCTCAATTAGCTATTCCTACTTTAGCTACTCAATTAACCTATATCATTTTTCAAAATTTATTGCGTCAAGAGGAAGCAAAATTGATTCAATTTGGTACTCTTAAATATAATGAACATGCTTTTGTTTCTAAAAATAAAAATCCTAACTTTAGATTTAATAAGCATAACAATAATAATCATAATAATAACAATAATAATCATAGTAATAATCATAATAATAACCATCAAAAGAATGGTCCTCATAAAAGACCCCATTACACCGATTGTGGGAAAGATGGTCATGTGACCAGCAATTATTTTTAAAAACAAAAGGATAAGAAGCCTATGAATAAAAATAATCAAAAGTCTTAGAAAAGTAATGATAGTCAATCTCATAATGCTTTTACAGTTTTTTATAATGTTTCTAACCCTTTATAAAATTTGTGCCATCTGTTTAATTCAATGCATTGCTCAATTTTAATTTGTTCAAGTATTGTGAATTATCTAACAACATTGCCTTCATGAGGATTATTATTGATTTCATTAATTAGCATCAATTGCTATCAATTGTTATATGATCTATTGATATGTGCACAGTTGCAATTTTATGTTTTTATAGCATCTATTTATTTTCTCATGGTGGCATTTTATAGTTTTATACAATTTATTGATATGTATGTTATTGCATTTTCTTTGTAAGTTGCATTGGGAGCCCAAATTTCAAGGTTAACTCAGTTGCCTTATTCTACGAAGGGACCTATGGAGTTTCCCTCCATCCAATTTTTGGCATGCACTTACTTCAGTTGATGTTTATCAACTTGATCCATTTGTTTTTCCTCATAGTGAGGATGATGTTATTGAAATCCTTCTTGAAGTTTGTTGGATTTCTCATATATTTTGGAAGGAAATATGTTTTTCTCACTCATAATCCTTAGTTCAGATTATTATTTAGCATATGTCAATATTTAATTTTCTTCAAATCTAAGTTTGATTTGTTAAGTTTATCTTAATGTTGGTTTAGATTCGTATCTCCTTGATGGTTCATTTCTTATGGTACATGAGTGTAGACATGATTGGAAAATCAAATCAAATGTTGATTTGGTGTTTGAGTCATATGTTCTACCTGGATTATGGTTTATTTTCTCTTATATCTCTTTGCAATATTACTAATGTGATGATGAGTTTTCATACTTCATTGTTTAGATCGTGAGTCATGTAGGTTGTGGATTGATCAACCATTCACTTGTAGTGGGATGACTCATTAGTGGACTATCTATATCCATGTGATTGATGCATATTTCATTAGTTGGCCTTGTATGTGGTCATTTGTGCCTTATTATGTTTATTTTGAGATGAGAGGATGGATGATGTTTATGGTACATGGTTTTTTCATTTTAAATTGGAGCATGTGGTTTTATCTTGTTATCATGATAGCTTGTTTGCACTTTTAGTGGGAGTTTTTTGGATTCCTCTCTATCCCTCACCACTCTTATTTTAAAGGTTGAATTAGTTTATGATGCAATTGTGAGTTTATTTTCAAAGGATATACTGATTTGTATCTAGGGTAGATCCCAATAATGGGAAATCTACTTGTAGATATTTTTTGTTTTCTTCTCTTCTTTGATTCGGGTGACATATCATAGAACATTCAAAAGGCACAATCCACTTATCTTAGCTCTATCAAATATGAATCTAGAAGTTGTACCCATGCATCCAAACATGCCTTATGGTTAAATAAGACTACTTGAAGACTTAGACTTAGCTCAAATTGAAGACAATCAAATTTATCCCTTGTATAGAAGATCAAGTTGTAGATATTTTGACAAAGTCGCTTTCTAAAGAGAAATTTCAATATCAGTGTAAAAATTTGGGGTTACTACCCTTTGAGCTAAACTCCCCAAGTAAATATTAATGGGGGGTGTTAGAATAGTTAATCTTTCCTTGGTTGTATTTATTTATTTATTTATTTGAGGATAAACCAAGGTATCCTTCTTTTATTTAATTAGGAGTTTATGTGGAATTCCTACATGTATTTTGTCCTCTAGTCCAAGTGAGAGGAAATGTCATATTTTTTAATTCCTTTAATAAGGAAAATAGTTTATCCTCCTTAAGAGGATCTTGACACTTTGCACACACTTATGATGGATGATGGCATTCATAGATTGGTGAGTTACTTGGTAACTTCTCTTCTCATCTCTATAAAAGAGATTCTCTCCTCTCTTTTTTTCTCTACATGAAGTTATTGTAAATGAGCTATTGCTCTCTCTCTCTCTCTCTCTCTCTCTCTCTCTCTCTCTCTATTTCTTAGGATTTTTCATATTCATAATATCACAAGGGGATTTTCTTTTCTTTTCCCCTTTCAAAAATCTTCTTGTCTCCTTGTGTTTTCTTTTGGATGCTTTCTCCTAGTTCTCATTTTTCTCATGGTAACATCTTCTTTAACTATCTCTCTTGGATTACTTCCATTTCCTTTCTCTTGTTATTTTATTTACACCACCAAAAAGGCCAAGTTCAATATTTATCACATTGACTCTGATGTGGAAATTACTGAAGAAACTAGTACCCTTTTCCATTCCAATAGGCTTACTACCAAACCCCAGGGGAAGGGTAAGAAAATTAAGGAGGATTTTGTTGAAGAGAAAGATTCTAGTGAGTCTAAGAGAAATGAAGAGAATACCCATAGTAAGGATACTCATTCGACTAAAAGAAACTCTTCCCATGTCTCCAAGAGCCTAAAAATTGAGTCTTTGGACCTCACACTAAAAGCTGAGGAAGGTAGTAAATCCAACTCCCCAATTGATGCCACCTCCCCTGTTGATACTAAGGGTATATCTATAGGAGATGAGACTTTTGTGCATGGTGAATATAGTAACTATGGAAATCCATAGAGGGAAATTGGTTTTATCATGAATGATATAAAAAATTTGGAGAACAGGTTCCTAGAGCTATCAAAGTTCATCCTTGGGGTGATGCACTCTTGGGCCACCACCCTATGTTTGTTGCAGGAGGAAAATTATAGAGTGAAGGATTCTCAAGATGGTTATTTCAAGGATCACTTTAATTTCCTAACAAAGGATTAGGCTTGGATGATTTTTCTGAAGTCCGGTGTGTTGAAGAAGGAAACCTAGCTTGGGCCTATGTTCCCTATCATTTTTTTATTGGATGGTTTCTTCTACCGCAATATTTTTTGTTGTTCCTTCTATGGGGTTTTTTGTCTTATTTTATCTCTGTTAGTTTAGCCCTGCATGGTAGATGAACAATACTTTCTATAACTATATTATGTGGACTATGACTCTTATGTTGTGGATTAGTATCCTTAGTTATTATATGGTGTGTTTAGTTAATCTAGAGGTGTTAGTTATGATGTTTATTTTCATAGCTAGTAACTAGTTATGGTTTTTTATATTAACTCGTTAGATGCTTTGTTTAGTTTTTGCTTAGTGTTGTCAGTGTGCTAACAATGGTAATTTTTCTTTGGTCGCCCTTTGGGCATTGTATCCAAGGGACATCACCCTCATTTTTTCCTGCTATTAATATCAAAAACCAATAACATACGGTGTTCAAGATGACAATAATTCAAACAACATAAAGGTCTATGTTAATGAACAAGGAATCACTACAAATATAATAGCACTGCCTGATTGTATGTGTATTTCAAAGGCAGAAATATCTCTCTTATTTATATTGTGGATGAGACATGGATAGACATGTCCCTTCATGGAACATGTCTATTCATTAACACATACTCTTTATATATATGTGTGTGTGTGTGTGTTTCTATAGTCTTATTATATTAATTTCTCTAACACAATAATACTTTAGATATTGTATAGTGTGAAAATGGATCCACACTCTATACAAAGGAGAGAAAGAATACCAAGATTTATCCTCCAATGAGACCCAATTAACACAAAGGTAAGTGTCAATTCATGATCTATACAAATGAGATAGATGGCTTGGGTTAACTTCTCCCTCACATCTAGAAAGAGAGGGTTTAGGAAAGTGCAATTGAGAATATTTGAAAAGTAAATCTAGAAGACTAATATTGAAATGAAGAAATAAAAAGTACTTACCTCCGAAAAAGAATCTACTGAAAACCTTGTCAAATAGTCTCAGAAATGTTGATTTCCACAAATCTAAATCAAAACTGTGAGATCTACAAAACCCATAAATCTTTTTCTTTTATGTGCGAGGTCGACCTTGACCCCAAAATATCGAACTTGACCTATGCTGCTCTAATAGAAATTCTATTTGCCGATCCCAAAATTTTTCCAAAAAGGGTATCTAAATCTGCTCTGTAATTCATTGTTCTACACCTGCACCTGCGAGAAAAATGGTTTTTTTTTTGGGGGGGGGGATGGGTTTTCCTTGGTCAAACCTCAATTTAGAAATTAGCCTTGAAATTGAATTGAAATTGTTGTAATAAACAAAGTAAATGGAACAATTCACCTTGCTTATGTTGAAACCCTTGTGGAGGATTTGAATCCTTGAATCCACAAGCATGGGTGCTCCAAATGAATATATAATTGTAGGATGTAGGATGTCTCAAATCAATTACCTTTAGATCTTCAACATGAATCTTGAATAGACCTTGGAATAGGAAGAAGCTTGAATGGATGTGGATGGAGAAATCTTCAACAAGAGGGCTTCATAGAGCTTTGAATCCTTCAATGGCTACCAATGGATCTCCTTAATGAATTGAGTGTTTGAATGCTTTGACACTTGAATACTTGAATGCTTGAATGTAGATGATTTCTTGAATGCTTCCTTTCTTACTTGCTTCTTGATGATTGATGATCTTGTGTTGTGATGGAGGATGGAAATGAGAGGAGAAAGCTTCCTTATATACTAGTCTAGGGCACAAACTTCTAGAGAGGCCAAAATAGGAGAATTAAATTCCCATTAAGCCTATACCCTTATAAGTGGACCTAAATTAAATATAATTTAAGAGTTTACCATTTCGAAGCCTGAAACAACTGACCCAGAAGTGGGAAAATAAATCTTTCTAAAAAATGACATTCAGAATCCTTCAAATTTTGAAATTTGGACCCCAGGTCAAGTTCAAGGTCAACCTTGACCCAAAAAGGTCTACCTTGACCCTGAAGTCAATAATCTTAGAATTTCAGATCAAGATGCCAGAAACAGGCAGGAAAGAAGTGGAAAATGGGGTAGAACAGGGGAAAAATCCATATCCAAGTCAAAGACCCATTCAAGGCATTTAACATGACCCCAAACCACTTACTCAAAGGGATAAACTAGTCCTAAATGGAAGTGCTTCCATTTTCCAATGATACATTTAGCCCCCACTTTAGTAAGAGTATGGACTCGATGCAAACTCTTGGTAAAGGAGATCAAGAATAGAAGAAAAAAAATCCCTTTTATGATTAAGGATACCAGGAATCCATCAAGCCCCCAAGAAACTTGAGTCCTTGTTAGATCCAAAAGCATAATAGGAGAGATAAAATGAGAGATGAGTGGCTAGCTCACCCAATAAGATGTGTGTATCTCACTATGAACCATAAAAAGGATAGGATGGCCCACCAAGGAAGCACTTGATAGTCACCCCATAAATTTTTGCACCTCCTGGAGGCTTTGTGCATGTATATAGTGCATCGTCTGATGACTTTTATGAAGTACCCATGGATCCATATCCTCATATCACCATAGAATACATTTGTAAAATGCGCATCTCTTCAGGATTTAGCAACTTATGTCTGTTACCTTCTGAGGATTTAGCATGCTGCAAAATAAAAGGTTAGATAAAAAATGCATAAAATAGAATGAGGGAGGCCATATATATGCCCCCCTCCTTAAGATGTCAAAATACATACTATTTTGACATGTTAAGGAAAGAAAAGAACAAGGATAAATCCTTCTTCAACATCAAGACAATAGTCATAGAAAATGCCCAGTCTAAGCCAAGAAGGTCACAGCTCCTATGAGGCCATGGAAGGGATGAATGCAAAGAGATATCATGCAAGAAGGGAAAAAGTAACCCTTGTGAGGGATAGCACACTATTCAATTTCCAAGGTGAGAGATTTATCAACCATGGAAACCCAATGTCAAACAAAGAAATAGGTTATGATCAAGGACATAGATCCTCAAACCAAAATTTCCATGTATGATTGGATATCACATAATACATAGATATTGCGTAACCAAGGGAAAAGTGGATCTCGAAAAGATAGAAAAGAAGGAGATGGCATCCTTGCCCCCCAAGGGTAGGAACAAGGATGGAAGGGGACCTATTATATCACTCACAACACTATACAAGACAACAAGCCCCCAAGGATTAGGCTAACATTGTTTACATAATGTGGAGCTCCATAATAGGAACATAAATTTTATTTAGAGAAAACAGGATTGAAATACAACTCATTACCACATGATATATAAATAACCTTACTATCAATGAGCTGCCTAATCTTATAATGTAAAGCTTGACATTCATTAGTAGAGTGATCATGAAATCTATGATACAAACAAAAAGGAAGAGTCTTCAAGTGTGGACTACATTTCTTTTTGCGTTTAGGTCTAGTAATCATCTTAGCATGAAGGAGTTTAGGCAAAAGAACTTCTTGGTCAAATTCCTTCATAGGTTCATCATGTTTTAAAGTGCTATTTGAGATGTTGTTAACATTGATTTATTATTGAGGATTAAATCCCAATCCATAAGAATGCTCATGCCCCCCATTCTGTAAGGGCATTTGAATTCCCTATTTATGCTTACCACATCCTTGACCATTGAATCCAAAATGTATAGTGTGAAAATGGATCCATGTAATTATTTTGTTCACGTCAGGTTCACCAAAATGTATAGTGTGAAAATGGATCCACACTCTATACAAAGGAGAGAAATAATACCAAGATTTATCCTCCAATGAGACACGATTAACACAAAGGTAAGTGTCAATTTGTGATCTATACAAAGGAGATAAATGTCTTGGGTTAACTTCTCCCCCACCTCTAGAAAGAGAGGGTTTAGGAAAGAGAAATTGAGAACATTTGAAAAGTAAATATAGAAGACTAATATTGAAATGAAGAAATAAAAATTACTTACCTCTAAAAAAGAATCTATTGAAAACCTTGTCAAACGGTCTCAGAAACTGTTGATTTTTATAACTCTAAACCGAAACTGTGAGATCTACAAAACCCAAAAATATTTCTCTTTTCTATGCCAGGTCGACCTTGACCCAAATGAAGGTTGACCTCAACCCCAAAATGTCGACCTTGACCTATGCTGCTCCGACGGAAATTCTTTTCATGGATCTTGAAAGTTTGCCTAAAAAGGTATCAGAATCTGCTATGTAATTTGTTGTTTCCCACCTGCACCTGTGAGAAAAAATGGTTTTTTTGTTGGGGGGAGGGTTTCTCCTTGGTCAAACCTCAATTTAGGAATTAACCTTGAAATTGAATTGAAATTTATGTAATAAACAAAGTAAATAGAAAATTTCACCTTGCTTATGTTGAAACCCTTGTGGAGGATTCAAATCCTTGAATCAACAAGCATGGATGCTCCAAATGAATGTAGAATTGTAGGATGTATGATGTCTCAAATAAATTTCCTTTAGATCTTCAACACCAATCTTGAATGGATCTTGGAATAGGAAGAAGCTTGAATGGATGTGGATGGAGAAATCTCCAACAAGAGGGCTCCATAGAGCTTTGAATCCTTTAATGGCTACCAATGGATCTCCTTGATGAATTGAATGTTTGAATACTTGGAAACTTGAATACTTGAATGCTTGAATGTAGATGATTTCTTGAATTCTTCCTTTCTTACTTGCTTCTTGATGATTGATGATCTTGTGTTGTGATGGAGGATGGAAATGAGAGGAGAAAGCTTCCTTATATACTATTCTAGGGCACAAACTATTAATATGATTTAGAAAAATAGAGAGGGGGAGTGAATCAGTTGTTCTTAGGTCCCGATGTATAAAACAAACTTTAAAACTCTTCAAAAAATTAGATCCAATAACCAACAGCTACTCGATCATTACTGATTGCATAACAGAAACATATAGTACTGCAGTCCACTTATCCAATAGTATCTGACTTGTAAAACACAAAAATGTTCAAACCAAAACATTCACACAAGTATCAATGCCAGGATTTATAGTGGAAACCCAATTTGGGAAAAACAACTTTGTAACATGTTACTATTATGTTCACTCTTCTAAAGTGAGCTCGGTGAAAATCCAATCTTGTCAAAGGTTACAAACACACTATCAGGTGTGACCCGGTTAAAGGATTTAAACCACTCTGTTAAAAGTGTGCCTTGTTATAGGACTTACATACACTCCATTAGAATGCAACCTTGTTCAAAGGATTTATACAAATGATTGTTGGGTCAACCTTTGTTAAAAGGATTTTGACTAATACAATGGTTAGAAAGTAGCAGTAGTATTGATATGGAAAACATACAACTCACTTTGCAAATATCAGATCCAATTCAGTACATATATGCTAGCTTACTAACTGTGAACCTTTACCATCACCATCACTGATCTTCTCAGAACTCTCTTCAAGAAATCACAACACTTCTCCTTTAGCCTTCTCTGCGTAGACAGTCAATAACATCAACAACACTTCCAGCTTCATCTCCCTCCATTAACCTCAAGCTTAGGTTTCCTTAATACTTCCTCAATTAAGTCAATACATCTTTTGTCGCTTAATCTCCTTCATAGATCTTAGGGTTAGGTCAAATTCATCAAATCCTTCCTACTTTATGTTCTTCGGCTATCCTTCTAGAAATATCTCAAATCTCTTAATAGATTACAATAAAATGTTTTACAATGCATTAAATTCTTTCGTACAATTAATAAATAAAGTCAACATGTTTTACATAATCCAAGAATTCAACGATGTCAACTGGAAATCTGAATTCTTCCTCAAATGTAAATTACTGACACTCAGTCAATACAGTGTTCAACTCCTTGGTCTTCATTAGAAAGCTCAGTCTCCTCAAAAATTGTTTCCTCGGCTAATACTGATGTTTGGTCAACACTGAATGTACTCAACATATACTAGCTCGGTCGACACTAACATCACTTGGCTTAAACTAGATTTCTTCACTTTTACTCGGCTAAGCCTACCAGTTTAGTCTTCATTATTACTTAGATAAACAATATATTATCTTATCATTGTGCCACATAATCAAGTACTCATTGAAGTATCTGTAATCACCAAAAAATGGTCATCTAGACTATTAGCCCCTTGCTAGCATTATTTTCTAAAATTATCAATTGCTTATTCTTGATCAAATCTTGGTTCTATCATTTATTCGATTATTTCCTATGGGCTAACCATCTTATCCTAAGTCATTATTGAATTAAAAGGATTTTCCTCCTATTTTAATTAAATAAAAAGCCCCCCACTTTTCCTCTTATCCTAAGTTGCACAAAGAAAGCATTACTCCTATTTTATAAAAAGGGAAAAAGCACTTTTTGTCTCATATGGACACAAAAGTCAACTCTTATTTTCTCATTGGAGGATACTTGTGCACATGGATTGTTCCTTCTTCAAGCTCCACCCTTGACTAAATATTTTGCCTCTTAATCTCCATGGTCCATTCTTTCTCATTTCTTATAAAAGGAGAGCTCTCTTCTCATTTTAGCATCTATTTTTTGAATACTAACCTTATGTTGCAGGATTGCTTGGAGACTTTGGAGCTCTTGAAGACATTCTTGCATTCATCTTCCATTTCTTGCATCATAGTTTCATGTTTATGCTTTCATAGATTAGCTTCATTTCTATGCTCTGGATTAGCTCACATAGATTAATTAGCTTGGATTGTAACACTTGCATCTTTCTTTTCATAGCTTAGCTTGCATTCTCATTTCTAGCATAGTTGCATTTCATTCTCATATTGATTCTTGAGGATATTGGCATTCTTTCCCTTGTCTCCATTGAATCTCCCATTGCATGGTTTACTAGCAAGGTCATAGGCTTAATAGCTCTAGCTGAGAGCACACTTAATATCCTTGCACTCCATGCCTAGGGAGCTCTAGGTCATTTTTCAAGGTTTCCCATTCATGGATTCCCTTGGAAGCAATGGCTTAGAGAAGTGCACATCTTAGTGTGTACATTTTTTGCGCCCATCGTGGGGTAGAACAACTTCGTTTTGTCCTTCTTTTTATGCATTTCCGCACTTTATTTTCATCATTTTTAGATTGTTGTTTTCGGCTTTTCTTTTTTTTTTACAGATTATTGTACGATAGTCTGCCAGTATCATACGATACTTTATTCTATAGCGGTATGATATTTTTCTAGTAAAAATATCGCGTGGCTTTACAGGTTATGTCACCCAGGCATACATTCTTCTGTTGCCCGAGTATAGTGAGAAGTGTCACCCAAAAAAGAAATATCGCACCAGTAGCCTAGAAAATATTGTATGATTTTTTTGGTGACTAGACTGTCGCCCAGGTCTAGCAGTGACTGGTTTTGATCATTTCTTTGCAAAGTTTGGCTTGATTGTTTCAATTTTCTGACTTGTTGTAGTTAGACAGTGGTTTATTTGTAGATTTTACTTTCTTTTATTGTGCTAACTCTTTGTGGGGCTAACAAGTTGTGCTTGTAGGTACGTTCATTGCTTGAAAAAATTTGCTAAAAAGATCGCATGTCAAAGCTTCAAAGGCAAAAGGGCTACTAATTGTGTTTTGCAGGGCTGCCCAATGCCTAAAAATAACCAATTGCTTATTTATTACTTTTCTTTTAAGTGCGGCATATACTAGTTGTCTCATTTCTTAGGCACTTAACATCTTGTTGTAGGAGTCTTTTGGTGGTAGGAAATTATGCTCTTCACCCTTGTGGTGAACCAAAAATATTGACCCACTTTTAGATTTTGAAAACAAGAGGGTAATTGAACTCTTTGTTTGGTGTGTTTGGGAGAGATTCTTGAACTAGGAGATTATGCTCTTCACCCTTGAGGTGAACCAAAAATCCTGACACTCAAAAGTCAATCCACTCTTTGTTTAGCATTAGGGTCCTTTAGCGGGCCTTCTCTTGAGCAATCAAGAGGAATGACCCAAGTGGGGACAAGCTTATTGCCGGCTATTCCGACCCACTATAAACTTAAGGCTATCAAAGACACAAAACCTTGGTAGACGTAGTGCTTGTCTTCACTTGATGTGAGTACTTGTGGGATTGTGACCATGAGGAAAATGTTGAGCAAGAATTCTTAAGATACTCTTGTGGCCGCGAGGTCCGTTACTTGCCGCAAGGTAAGGAGTCCCTTTGGGGAACAAGGGGGGTACTACGAACGGAAGCCCTTACTAAGAACCATAGGTAGAGGCCACCCTATTTTGCTTCTTAGCATCTTGGTGCAAGGATTGATCCAAGTGGAATTACTTGAATCACCCCAAGATTACTCACCATTTGTGTTCCTTTGGTTGTGTCATTGACACCTCCACGACAAAGCCAACATCTATTGTGGGCAACCACTTTGTGTGAGGCGATGGAACATCAAGTGTGGGCCAAGTTGCTAAGTATTGAGCCTTTGTCCTTCTAGGCTAGTAAGTGTTTAAAGTGTTCTCATTGTGATCTACCCATGCAAACATTCTCGAACATACAAATATCGCAGTAGTGCTCATAAAATTTTTCATTTTGATATCCCAATTGTTTGTCTAGGCAAGATTGCCTTTGCTCTTGCACAAGTGTTTGATGACATGTTCAATCACCTACTATTTGCAAACCTACCTGAATATTGTTGTCACTGTGTTTGAAATCAACAAATTGCCTATCAGATTGCAAAATTGACAAAATTACCTTAAAAAAAAAAGACTTTTTACGCTCACTGGTCAAGAGTCGTATGACACTGAAAACCAATCGCACATTGTTTCAAGATTTATCGTACGATACTTCATTCCTAGTTTTTTATCACCCTGCTTGCTTGGATTCTATCGCACAGGCTGCCTAGAAAGTATCACTCAGTCTTAGTCAGAAGTATCACTTGGGCAGCTTTTATCACCCTGTTTGCCTGGAAATTATCGCCCATAATCCTTTTGCTATCTCACTGCTGCCGAATTTGAAATTTCATTTGTTGAGTGTCTTTTCCTATTCTTACTTGACCCCGGTCTATTATCTGCATGTTTAAGTTTGTTCTAGACTAAGAAAATGAGTTAAAACTATTGGATTTGAGTTTCCCAAATGCTACTTTGTGATCACTTGTCATATTACAGTTACCTCTCTAGCTACTTGCTAATTGAGCTTCTTTCTCATATCTCGGCTTGAGTGAATTGATTGTTGTAAGTTCTTGAGCACTTTTGACCAGCCATCTTTATTGTTCTATCTTGACAAGTGATCTTCTTTGGATTTTATTATCTCAATATCTGAAAAACTTTGTCTCATTTTATTAGTCAACCAACATTCCTCTTTCATGCTGGTTTCAACTCGGTCTCAATTCGAGCAAGGGAGTCACCCTCCATTCAACTATACGCAGTTACCCTCACCCACAAGATGCTCACAAGTGCCAGTTAGCAATGACAGTTCCAGTCCTAACCAATCCGAGGATTCTAAAGTCACCCCGTGGTACAAAGGGGGCTTCCTCTTTTCCGCATTCAAGACCTCCAAAAGCACAGATAGTGTCTCACTCACTCTGACTGAACAAGAAAAGTTCTGTCATTTGCAAGAACATTTTGAGCATAAGGACAACCAAGCACATTTAGAAAAAATGGATGCTACTAGGTGCATGGCTATGAAGGGGATGTCTCAAGAACAACCTAAGATTAGTGGCTATGAATATAGACCCCCGCCTTTTGGTACTTTGGGTAACTATGGCAACAACATGCCACCAAGATCTTCTCCAAGATGGACTTTTGTTGCTCCTTCTTCACCTCCTAGACCTCCTCCCTCTCAGCATGAGGAAGAATCCAATGATGATGTTTCTAGTGAAGAGCTTATGAGATTTGAACAAGATGAAGCCTCCCAATGTATGATGCTTAAACTTTTAGAGTGAAATGGAGATCAATACTTTCAATACATGACTTCTAGGGGATACAAGCTCCCTCTTGGCTATGATGTATGCTAGATTGTTTAAGAAAGAGTACCAAATGAATTGGAAATCCTTAGGGATGAATTAAAATGAACCAATCAACGTCTTGCTCAACTTGCAATAGAAAAAGAACCTCCAAAGGTTTCTTTCGTAGAATCTATTTGTGCTCTTCCTTTTGACAGGAGTCTATACATGGTCCCATTTCCTAGAGATATTGAGGTTCCCAAATACAACAAGTATGATGGAAATGGTGACCCCCATGACCATGTGCGTCACTTTTACACTCTTAGCATGGACTTCCTTCATGAAGACACATTTCTTCTGTGATTGTTCCCTAGAAGTTTAAGAGGACAAGCTCTAGAATGGTTTGCAAAGTTGACACCACCTCTTAAAACTTTTGATGAGTTGGTTAGGCACTTCACCCAACATTATTCATACAATATCCAATAGCCTATCACCATGATAGATCTCAGTGCTCTAGAGCAAAATCAAGGTGAGCCATTTTCCACTTACTTACAATGTTGGAGGTCATTGTATTCTCGATATCCTCGACAGCTAGATGAAAGAGAAAAGATTGACATTTTTGTCAACACTCTTGTGCCAGAACTATATTATGATCTAAGGAAATAGTTGTTCTCCTCTTTCAATGACATGGTTGAAAGTGCATATCGGATTGAAGATGTGGCCATAAGAAAAGGGGATATTGTTATTAATAAAGATACCAGGGGCAATGGCAAGGACAAAGGCAAACCTTGGAATAAAAACAAGTATGTTGTTAATGATGGTGTTGTGGATGTCCCAAAAGCTAAAGAACCTACTTTCAACCTCTCTAATGCTATATATGCAGTGAAACAACAAGAGGTTGCCAATGCTCACAGTGCTCCTAAGGATCAACATGCAAATAAGCCAAAAAATACATATCAATGATGAGTCTACACTAAGTTGGTTGAACCATACAATGTGATTCTTAAGACACTAGTTTCCAACAAGTATCTTACACTCCTTGACAATTCTTGTCCCTATGATTCACCAATTAAGCCTGATTGGTGGAGAGAAGATCATTTCTACCATTATCACAGAAATAAGGGACATAAGACAGACAATTGTTTTAAGCTTAAAGACACCATTCAAGATCTTATTGATGGAGGCATAGTGCTCACAGATGGCTTAGTTAAAAATTATGATCACAAAGCTTTCAAGACTCCTCTAACTAAGTATGAGAAAGCAGAATCCTCTCAAGCAAATAAGAAGAATCATGATGCAAAGATCAACTATACATATACTCTTGATTCACCTATGATCAATATGATAGAGCCTATTGAGAATGTTCTTATGGTGAGATCTCAAGATGATAATAATGCCAATCACAGTATGCCAAAGGTGGTCTTGAAAACACTGAGTGGTTCATCTTCCCGAAGTGAGACACTAAATGCTATTACTAGGGGGCAAGCCAAAATTGTCCTTAAAACTGCGCATGATCCCAAGAAAGCTTCTTCTTCCAAACAAGCGGTTCCTTCAGTTTTGTCTAGCTATGATCTTGTGCACCAATTACAATGAACACCTGCTCAGATATCCATTTTTGAGTTGCTTGAGCTATCCCCTTTACATAAAGAGATCCTTGAAAAAGCTCTTCATACAGAAAATGTTCCCAATGATATTGATCCAGATTGATTCCAAGCTATGGTCAACCACATCGCATCTCCCCACTACCTTTCCTTTTCTATAGAAGATGACACATCTCTTAGTCACCCTCATAATCTGGCTTTACATATTAAAGTTCTCATCTACCATACCCGAGTCTGTCGAGTCCTGATAGACAATGGTGTTGGGTTAAATACTGTTTCTTTCCATGTGGTGCAACAGTTGGGATTGTCTGAATTGGTCATGGATCCTAGGTGAAAGATTACCATAAAAGCATATGATGAAGTGGAAAGATCTTCCAAAGGTCTTGTTGTGCTACCTGTTTGAGTGGGCCCTGTCATGAAATATATTATTTTCCAAGTGTTGGACATCCCACTCACATATAACATTCTTCTGGGTCAACCTTGGATCCATGAAATGCAATCTATCCCTTCCACTTATCATCAGTGTGTCAAGTTTCCACACAATGCAGCTGAGATTATGATTCTTGGGGACAATGCTATCACTATTAATACTCTAACTACTATTGAGCTTTTTGTTCCTCACAACAAACCTTCTCATGATCATAATGCATCCCTCATTGCTATTGAGCAAAAATTAAAGATGATGAGTATTGGTATGGGGGAATATACATTGGACTCTATCGCTGCTATGCCTACTTCTCCTAAGTCCTATGGTAGACCTTTAGACAAGGCAAAGCCTTCTACTTCTACCATGATAGTTTTTGGTACATTTTTCCAATCATCTATGCCCTTAGAGGCCAAAAAAGAAGAACAAGTTGTTAGGGAGTGGATTTATAGAGAAGAAGAAGATAGTATGACAGTTGCTACTCCCGTTTCCCCTAAATGATATGGTAAAGGCTATGAATTTCTATAGCAAATGGGCTATCAAGGTCATGGACCTTTAAATAACAATGGGCATGCTCTAATTGAACCTTTGAGTCATATTGATGGTCGGTCTTCTAAAGATACCGCAGGTCTAGGATATGGTGTTGCCAATGACATCCCTAAATATTATAGAAATACTCTTGTGCTTAGTGACTTAGATATAGATGTCAAGGAATCACCACTATGCACTATGGCCCAAATGGAAGACTGTCTTCCTTCCACCTCACTTCTTTGGGGAGGAGAATGCATGCCTACTGATGATACAACTAAAGCCTCCACATCCAGAAATTTTGTGCCTAATGAGTCATTGAGCTTTGATAGACAGCATAAAAATATTGCACGATTGATAGAAAAAGGAGATCTCACGCATAATGACATGAATACCTCTACTTCTAAGTGTCCTAAGCCTTTTTGGTGCAAACATCCCAGCAGAAGTTCCACGACCAATTCAAATGAATATGAATGGGACACTCTCTTAGATGGATCTTCTATAGTAGATATGGACATTGATGTGATTCATACCTATAGTGACCAACCCAACGTAGTTGATGAGTTGCGCGTAGGGTTTGATGAGTTCAATCCACATATTGCTTCAATGGACCATGCTGGTCCTTCCATGACAAATTTAGATCTCGACACTTTTGGGGCCTACCCTATAGGCTCACCTTCTCTTGTCACCAGAGATGATATTCCCTGCATCAATAACCTTGAACCGGTCACTTTGCTCTCCCTCATACACTTAGATCTCATAGATTGGTCTACCCAAGATCAAAGACCTATATTGCCTTCCTTTCAAAATGGCTATGAGATCGCCTACTACCTCAATGACATTGAACTTGTTACTTCTTCCACCAGCGAACCAGCAACAAACATGACTAAATCAAATATCAAGTACCTCAGTCATAAAATTAAAAGAAAAAAATAATGGTCAAATGGTGAAAAGTACATTGTGGTGATGTCCAAACCTCAAAATAGTAAAAATAAAGACGTATCTAAGGGTGAAAACCTCATTGAGGCACCCAAGGATGAGGTACTTGGTAGTCTACCGAGCTATTTCCAAGAAAGGTCTTCAGTTCTAATAGGACCTACACAGCCCATCAACTTGGGGATAGAGGAATCTCCTAAAATCATACATGTGGCTCAGTCTCTCTCAGCAGAAGAAAAAGAACAATTTGCTACACTCTTTCAAGAGAAAAAGATCAATTTTGCCTGGACATACTCATTCATGCCAGGTTTAGATACTGAGCTTATTATGCATCATCTCTCCATTGCTCCAAAGGTAAAACCTGTCAAACAAAAATTGAGAAAGATGCATCCCCATGTGGCATTACTAGTTAAAGTTGAACTTGAGAAGCTCCTAAAAGCCAATTTCATCAGAGCGATTGACTATGCTGAGTAGATTTCTAACATTGTCCCTATTTCTAAACATGATAAGTCCATTCGTGTATGCACTAATTTCTAAGATCTAAATAAAGCATGCCCTAAGGATGATTTTCCACTTCCGAACATTGATATGATAGTGGACATGACAGCGGGCTATGAGATGTACTCCCTTATGGATGGCTTCTCCAGATATAACTAGATTAAGATCACCCCTAAAGACCAAGAGAAGATAGCCTTCACATGTGCATGGGGTACCTTTTGCTAGAATGTCATGCCATTCGGGCTTAAAAGTGCTCGTGCAACCTCAAAGAGCCATGACTACCATCTTTCATGATATGATGCACAAAAACATGGAGGACTATGTTGATGACACGCTTTCCAAATCACAACAATGAAGTGCTCATTTGTCTGATTTGAGTTTGATATTAGACCACATGGAATGATTTCAACTCAAAATAAATCCAAAAAAATGTGCTTTTGGTGTCACTTCTGGGAAACTGCTAGGATACATAATATCAGCAAAAGGAATAGAAGTAGACCTAGAAAAGGTGCAAGCTATCATGGAGATGCCACCTCCTCGTAACACAAAACAATTAAGGAGTCTTCAAGGCCATCTCCAATCTATCTCCAATCTATCTGGTGGTTCATTTCTCAGCTAGCTGACAGAGCTCAACCATTCAATCAGAATTTGCATAAGGGAGCTACTTGTATATGGAATGAGGAGTGTTAAAAGAATCTAGACCAGCTCAAGAATTACCTAGCATGACCTCCTATCCTTATGCCACCTATCCAAGGGAAACCCTTGATATTATACATTTCTGCTATAGCAAATTCTTTAGGGGCTCTCCTTGCACAACATGATGATAAGGGAAAAGAATGAGCTATCTATTATATCAGTTGCACTCTGGTTGCTTATGAACTCAATTACATCAGTATTGAAAAGGCTTGTTTAGCTGTGGTGTTTTCATCTCAAAAGCTCAGACATTACATGCTTGTACATACTACACAGCTGGTTGCTAAAATTGATCCTTTAAAATGTCTCCTAAGTAAAGTTGCGCTTACTGGACGCCTTGCCAAGTGGATGTTGATTCTTTCAAATTTTGACATTCAGTATATTGAGAGAAAAACTATTAAAGGGAAAGAAATTGCGGATCAATTGGATGAGTTTCCCATGATTCATAATGCTCCTCTTCAGATAGATTTCCCAGATGCCTCAATCATGAATATCACAAGGCATACATGGAAAAAAAATTTGATGGTTCTCACACACAGAATGGTGTTGGTGCTAGAATCCTATTTGTTACCCCTCATAGATACACCATTCCTAAATCATACAAGCTTCTCTTTCCATGCACCAATAACATAGCTGAATATGAAGCCTTGCTGAATGGTGTTAAGCTTGCCCTTGAATGGAGGATTTCTGAGTTGCATATTTTTGGAGATTCTCAACTTGTCATAAATCAAGTAAATGATGAGTACCAAACCAAAGATGACAAGTTGATTCCCTACAAGAGGATGATAGACTCACTCAGGAATTATTTTACATCTGTCACATTCCAACAAATTCCTAGAGCTGAGAACAAGGTTGATGATGCCATGGCCACTTTGGCATCCATTCTACAACTGGAAGAGCATGAACCACGCTTTGAGTTCTTGGTGGAATAATTGTGCTACCCTACTTACAATTCCCCTAATGAACATGTCATTTACACTGTGGTTGGTCATGACTCCTCCCACTATGCCACCATCTTTTCCTATCTCCAAGATCAAGTTATCCTTAAAAATCTAACGTGCAATGAGAAGCACCAACTCATTCGTGATGCCTCACACTTTACCCTTGTCTCTGGTGACTTGTATAGGAAGGGTCTAGATGGAACTCTCCTTAAGTGTCTAGAAATAGAGGAGTCAGAAAAGGCACTAGCTGAAGTTCATGATGGCATATGTGGGTCACACTCTAACAGTCTTGCACTCACTCAGAAATTTCTTAGGGCTGGCTACTATTGGCCTACTATGCAAGCTAATGCTATTCGATATGCCAAGTCGTGCAAAAAATGTCAACTACATGGAAATCTCATTCATCCTCCTAGATGTGAGCTCGTTCCCTCTGTTACTTACTGGCCATTTCAACAATGGGCCTTTGACTTGGTAGGCAAGATTTTTCCTAGTTCATCAAGTGGGCATAAGTTCATCATTACAGCTACTGAATATTTCACCAAATGGGTTGAAGTTGTCCCACTATCCGTAGCTACTGGCAAACATGTTGCCCTGTTTATTTTGAATCACATCATTTTCCGCTATGGTATTCCCTCCTCCATAGTCATGGATAATGGCGGCCAATTTAAGAACAAAGACCTAAAGCACTTTTGCAAAAAGTTCAAAATCAAACAACATTGGTCTTCTGTTTACTACCCTCAGGGGAATGGCCAAGCTGAGGCCTCAAACAAAACATTTCTAAAAATTCTCCACAGAACAGTGCACAAATCAGGAAAGAATTGGCATCTGCAGATCAATCCTGCATTATGGGCTTACAGAATGTTTATCTGTACTCCTATAGGTGCAACACCTTTTTCCTTGGTCTATGGTTCTAAGGTTGTCTTACCATTAGAGGTTTAAATACCTTCACTAAGAGTCTCTCTTCATGGTTTGATTACCGATGAAGACCAAAGGGTCATGAGAGTGCATGAGCTCACTACTTTGGAAGAACGTTGCAAGGCTACTTTTGATCACATGTGCACTTATCAGAAGAGAATGTCTACTGCCTACAATAAGAAAGTTCATCCTAGAGAGTTCCAAGTGGGTGAACTAGTTCTCAGAGAAAATCCCAAAAATCAGCAGAATAGGGAGTAGAAAGACAAGTTTCAGCCAAATTGGTTGGGGCCTTATATTATCACTACGGCATTTAGGTCTAGAGCCTATTAGCTATCTACCCCAAAGGGAGAAGATCTTATTGAGCCTATCAATGTTCTACATCTAAAAAAGTTCTATGCCTAAGAGCTCTTTGTACATATTCTTATTGATCCTGAAAAAATTCCAAAAAATTCATATATGATGCTGAAAAAATCCTAAAAAGCATATAATGTCTTGAAAAAAAAAGAGCATCCTAGTGAAAACCTAGCAATAGGTGCTTTGATGTCTCACCAAAAAAATTCAAAAAATTCAAAAAAAAAATAGAAAAAGTGCCTTGGTGAAAACCTGGAAACAGACACCTTGGTAGCAAAAATACAAAAAAAATTGACAAAAGTCCTAAAAAAATCTATCAAGTGGTGAAAACCTAGAAACAGGTGTTTCTTGAGACCCTTGCACCTATGTCTATCAGTCTTGCTTGGTGCTCCTTCACTCCACTTCTCACTTTGCCTCTCCTAGCCTGGAATTGACTCATCTTAGTCTAGGGGGCACATGTTGTTTTAGCTTATCTTGGGTCTCTTTCTATGTCAGGGTTTCTCAGGCCACTTGGTTCAAACGGTGTTTTTCAACACCACCCCCAAGCTATGTTTTTTAACACTACCCTAGCATCAAGTGTTTTTTAACACTTATCAAATATTTACCCATAGTCCAGAATGATGTGATATTTCCACCGGCAGAGGTGATACTCAAAGATTGACTCTATGACCTACACACATGCACTTAAAACACTTAACTTGTTGAGACTTGTTTGACTTTCTTTCTTTGTGTGTTGTCTATGATGATTTCTTTGCTGAGTGTTCTCTACCTAATGGTTTTTGATGATGTATAGCTAGAAGACTGGGGGCATGAGGACGTGTTTTATTTCTTTCTCTTCTTGTGGATATATTTTGTTGGTCTTAATTGTCATTAGCATTTATGCTGGTTCTACTTGACAATAGGACTTACAAGGTATTGTCCTTGACTGTGTTCGCAAGTGCACGCTTATAGACATCTTGACTTTCCTATGTCTCGATGCGAGCATAATCTTGCTATATTAAACTTAGGGAATCTCACTACACTAGTCATCTTGACCTGCATGTCTTTGGTGCCTAGGTGGGATTCCCACATTTCATCCGATATAGATCATATTCATATACCCATAGTTATACTAGTGTGTATTGTATGATCTTGTGATGCTACCAATAAAGCTCGATGATTATTATTAGAGACGAATAGCTTCATGACCTTGAAAGTAAACCACTTTTTCATAGTAGCTTGCATTTTTAGGTTCATGTTAGTTAGTTTTGCATCTTGCATAGGGAGAGATCTCTCCTTTTCATCTTTCATGGACCTGTCAGTCAACTGCACTCACCTTTCCTTTTCTCGATCATGTCTTTCGCTCCTTGTCTTTCACATCACATCTTTGTACCTATCATCACAAGGGGTTAATCTTATCATCATATCTATCCTAAAGAGATCATTTTCAAAAACATGAGTCTATATCATAAACATGAGAACTAAAACATACATCTATGAGAGAGATTATACATGATCATATATGACATACATTTTGAGAAAAATGACAAGACAATATAAAAGATGAAACATCCATCATAAGTGGGACAAGTACACAAGATATATCGTCAATCCAGTAATCTCATATATATAAAAATGTGTCATGATACAATGTGGGATACAAAATCTAGATAAAATCCTAGGATATGTCTCTATATATATATATCTAACCTAGACCTAAGACTCACTGGCACCATCATGTGGTGCTGGTGGTGGAGGAGGTGGTGCTATGTCTGGCACCATATCAAATCTCCCAGCTAGAGCTGAATAGGGCGGTGCCCTCTGACCCTGTGGAATAGCCTGTATATAGAGCCCATGATAGTATGCAGCTCATGCTGCCTCTCTTCGTGACTCTGCAATAGAAACCTGTATGGCCCTATCCCACCACTTGAGCTCAGCTCTTAGATCCATCAGCTATTTCTCTCTAATAGCTATGGTGATCTATAGCTGCTACATCTCTATCTTTAGGACCTAGATCCTATCTCTTAGGTCCTCTCCCCCTGCAGGCTAATCCTACCTAACATCCACCCGATGGCGAGCTGGCCTTGCCCCGTCATCATCCTCATCTCTAGAACCCTATCCCCATGGCCATTTTTGGCCACCTACTTGAGAGCTCTATCCAGTCTCTCTCCCTATCCCTCTCCCTCCTCCATCTCCTCTGTCCCCATCATCTCTGTCATCCCCCTATGCTACCGATTGTGCATCGGGTATAGTGAACCTAGGGAATGGGAACCTTCGTCGCTCTACCCTATAGGCCGCATCAACCCCTGCATCTGCCATACCTGGGAGGTAGTCCCATGGCTCCTAGTGTATCATAGTTGTATCATGTACTTCCTACTAGTAATCCAGCATTAGCAGCCAACCCTGGCCCTCCTCATCCCTAACCCAAACATATGTGGTAGTATCAGTGGGTACTCTCTGCTGGCGCCTGAACTGTCTCCAGACATGGGTGATCACAAATCTCTCCACAATATCTAAATGTCAACCTACCAGTGGCCAACTACATAGCATATAATCCAATTCATCTCGGTCACCCCACTGCTCGCATGCCCTATATGGTCTCCACTGGAATGAGGTGAGCTCATCCAGTACCCAACGGTAATACATGACATCTCCACTATGTGGCTAGGAGAGGAACCCTGTGTACCTATATATGTAGGGGCATCTCCACTCACTCAGCTAAACTCATGGTTGCACTACAATAATGTGCTCCCATGCCCATATCTGAGCGATAACGGCTCCACATGCCCAGGTCATGCTCTCTTGATAAACTATCTCATGGAGCTCATGGTACATGTCTACCAAGATGGCTAGCCCCCACGCCATCCACCATGGGTGAGCAATCAAATCCACCACTAACCTCCCCCAGCCCAATGGAAAACCCTTCTGACTCCTGTCAATAATAAGGGCCTATGCAACAATAGAACACATGATGCATGGCATCGGGAAATCCCTACCAAACTCCTCAACTAACCGATCCCAGCTCAAATGCCTGTCAATAATCATAACATCCTAAAACATATCCTACATGATCTTCCTACCCTCTATCAGATCCTGATCATAGTACACCTATGCCAACAAACAATCATGTCAGTTTCTATCATATGGAAACTCTACATCTATGACTATCTATAAACATGATTATACTTACAGGATCTCCATGGCTCGGAACCCGTAGGATCCGATAGACATCCTCGAGACTAATCATAGCCTCTCCAGTAGGCAAGTGGAAGGTGTTGTGCTCGCTATGCCATCTCTTGGTTAGTGCAGTCAACAACCCATGATCCACCCGAATATGGGGCATCTACAGCAAGTAGCCAAACCCCATCTCCCTCAAGTCCACTCGTCCCGGATCGTCGAGATCCCAAACGCATCGTAGTCAGTCACTTGAGGCACTCTAACAAGCAGCGCTGGAAAGTACTCCTGCAAACCATTAACCCAAACCAATTGTTAGAACATATCATGATGGATGTATAAACTCATTACAAAACATCTTAAATGCAAAAATTGTTAGGACCCATGTCATTTTGCTCAAAAACATTAAAACATGTTATTTTTCTATACTATGCGATACTATTTTTTGACTAAGTATCATGTGATACTTTCTTCAATAGCAGTGTGATGGTATCTTTTCCTATGATACTTCGCATAGCATCACATGATATTTCATCTAGTGTCGTGCGACACTGGATTCAATATCGATGCGACACTATTTTGACTCACGAAGTATCGCACGATAGAGATCCTCAAAGGGTGCGATACTTGGAAAGTATCGTATGATTTTTCATATGAAGAAAATTTGAAAAGTTTTAAAAACTTTAAAAACATGTTTTAATTTGACATTAAAGCTCATAAATGACCAACAAAGTGAGTTTTTCTGAAAACATACCAGGGCACCATACTGCGGAGGCCAGTTGTGCAATCGGGCACACTCAAATCGATGCCTGTGGATTGGGATCACTACTTGTTGGGCCATTTTCTCTCTCTAAGCTCTTAAAATTCTCAAATCACTAAAAAAAATGATTTTGAAAATGACCTTTTTACCCCTTTTATAGCATTTTGACTTTTTGACCTACTTTTCAAAACACCTCAAAATTGTGCAAAAATTGCACCCCTAGCTAATTTTGACATCCTGGATCCATTTTTGGGATCAAAATTGAAATTTGAGTTCATCTTGATAGTCAAAATCACATTTTAAAACTTTCCCTTCTTCTACGCAGTTGGCTGACCATTTGAGGCCTGATCCTTCGATCTTTGTTGGGGCACCTTCATTTCTTCATCCCCATCTCTCTCACCCTTCTAGTCTTTTCATTCATTTTCATTTGCTTCATCTCTCTGAGATTTGACTTCATCCTAATCCTATATCATTCTCATTTAAACCTCATCAAACTGGGGCATATCTTCACTGCTTGATGGTTATCCTATCGTTCTTCATTTCTCAATTATGATTTCTAGTTATTTGACCATGTTGCTCTTTCTTCTACCTTCCCTCTACCTAATTTTGATTTTGATCCTGATGAGGTAGACACATCATATCCTATCAGCTATTCTCCAGAGCATATGCTTGACCATTCCATTTGCTCTGATCGATCTATCTTTGCGCTTGACATGTTAGTTCTCATCTCAAGTTCTGATACTGTCCATCTCTTTCCTAAGTGTTCATTACTATCGCTACTAAGCTGACCATGCAGGATTTTCTCTCTCTGCACTTCATACTTTGGAGTCATATCTCTATCTATTGCCTTCTTGGTTGATCTATTCTTTGACGTAATGTGTTCCCAGATTGATCACACATTAGTCAAAGAGGGGAAAATGTAATCACCAAAAAATGGTCATCTAGACTATTAGCCCCTTGCTAGCATTATTTTCTAAAATTATCAATTGCTTATTCTTGATCAAATCTTGGTTCTATCATTTATTTGATTATTTCCTATGGGCTAGCCATCTTATCCCAATAAGTCTTTATTTAATTAAAAGGAGTTTCCTCCTATTTTAATTAAATAAAAAGCCCCCCACTTTTCCTCTTATCCTAAGTTGCACAAATAAAGCATTATTCCTATTTTATAAAAAGGGAAAAAGCATTTTTTGTCTCATATGGACACAAAAGTCAACTCTTATTTTCTCATTGGAGGATACTTGTGCACATGGGTTGTTCCTTCTTCAAGCTCCACCCTTGATTAAATCTTTTTCCTCTTAATCTCCATGGTCCATTCTTTCTCATTTCTTATAAAAGGAGAGCTCTCTTCTCATTTTAGCATCCATCTTTTGAATACTAACCTTATGTTGCAGGATTGCTTGGAGACTTTGGAGCTTTTGAAGACATTCTTGCATTCATCTTCCATTTTTTGCATCATAGTTTCATGTTTATGCTTTCATAGATTAGCTTCATTTATATGCTCTAGATTAGCTCACATAGATTAATTAGCTTGGATTGTAACACTTGCATCTTTCTTTTCATAGCTTATCTTGCATTCTCATTCTAGCATAGTTGCATTTCATTCTCATATTGATTCTTGAGGATATTAGCATTCTTGCCCTTGTCTCCATTGAATCTCCCATTGCATGGTTTACTAGCAAGGTCATAGGCTTAATAGCGCTAGCTAAGAGCACACTTAATATCCTTGCACTTCATGCCTAGGGAGCTCTAGGTCATTTTTCAAGGTTTCCCATTCATGGATTCCCTTGGAAGCAATGGCTTAGAGAAGTGCACTTCTTAGTGTGTACAGTATCAAGATAACTCAACCTTTCCTTAGGTGCTATTGTTACCAACCTTGCCTTTCCCTTTAGAAACAATCAAATAGATATATTACTTTCTTAAATAGCAACAATCTTACCAGTTAAGGTTTGACATCAATGAAAATACAACAATTGCTTCAATTTCAGTTTCCAACAATCTCCCTCTTTGGCATTGATGGCAACACCATATGAATATCACATGAATTACCAACCAATCCAAAACTTATCTGTCCATCAGAAATATTTATAATATCCTTAGCTTCATTCTGATACAGAATCAATTAGCCATGCTTGTATGACCGTCCACTGAATCTCTCCCTCTTACTTGATCTTCCATGAAAATTTTATTCTGTGTATTCATCTGTGATCATCTCCCTCTTTGACAAAAAATGCCAAAGTAGCAACTAAAACATACATCCTATAGATGTAGATATCATCTTTTCAGTTCAGTAACAGTATTTCTCCCTCTTTCATCTTTTCTTATGACTAATTCTTGGCCCTTTGCTATACTTTTCACAATTCTAGGCTACTCCTAAAGTGTGACTTGTCTCTATATCATCTTGTTAGATACTCTTTGCAACACATTTGATGCAGTGCTCCTAGTTTGACTAGGCAGCCTCAATTAGGGGAAGGACCCCTAATTGACTTCTCAGATATGCATGAGCTTCTTTAGGTAAAGCTTTAGTGAATATGTCTTCTAGTTGTTCCTTTGTATTCACATATTCCATTTGGACCTCTTTATCTTGTTCCAGTTCTCTCAAGTAATGATACTTGATTGCAATGTGTTTGGTCTTTGTGTGCATCACTAGATTCTTAGAGATGTTGATAGCACTTGTTTTGTCACAGAAAATGACAACTGGTTCAGTGATTTCTTCTTTCATGCCTACCAATAATTTCTTTATCCATATCAAATTTGAACAATTCATAGCTGCAGTCACATACTTAGTTTCAGCAGTAGATTGGGAAATGCAATTTTGTTTCTTGCTTGTCCAGGAAACCAATCTCTATCCAAGAAAGAAATCTCCACCACTAGCACTCTTTCTGTCATCCACATTTCCTACCCAATCAGCATCTTTATACACTCTTAGTTCAAACTTCTCATGCTTCTTGTAATACAATCCATAGTTAGCAGTCCCTTTCAAATATCTCATTATTCTTTTGATAGCCATCATGTGAGTTTCCTTAGGATTGGAAGAGAATATTGCCACTATCCCAATAGATAATGCAATATTTGGTCTGCTATGTATAGCATATTGTAGCTTTCCAATCATAGATCTATACAAAGTCTGATTTACTTCTTCAGCATCATCATTTTTAGACAACTTTTGTCCAATAGCCATGGGAGTACTTACTGGCCTTGAATCTTCCATACCAAAGGTTTTTAGTATCTCATGAACATATTTAGACTAGGTGATGAAAATTCCTTTCTCCATTTGATATACTTGTAAACCAACAAAAAACTTGATCTCCCCAATCATACTCATTTCAAATTTAGTTTTCATTTCATTTGAAAATTTATTACACAAGGCATCTTGTCCACCAAATATAATATCATCTACAAAGATCTTAGCTAACAAGATTCATTTACCTTCTTCATCTTTCATGTACAGATTGCTTGTGTCATTTGTCCTTGAGAATCCAATTTGTATTAGGTAGTTGTGCAGTCTCTCATACCATGCTCTGGGAGCTTGCTTTAGTTCATACAATGCTTTATTCAGTTTGCAAACCATGTGTCTTTTGTTTGGATCAAAAAATCCTTCTGGCTGTTCAATATACACTTCTTCTTCTAATATACCATTTAAAAATGCAAACTTAACATCCATTTGGTATACCTTGAAATCTTTATAGGTGGCATATGCAAGTAGGATTCTTACTCCTTCCAATCTAGCTATAGGGGTAAATATCTCCCCATAATCTATTCCTTCTTCTTGTCGTAGCCTTTGCATACTAGCCTAGATTTGTTTCTTGTGATTTGACCATGCTCATTCAGCTTATTTCAAAATAGCCACTTTGTCCCAATGACATTTTTATTTTCTGGTCTCAGCACTAGAGTCTAGGTATCATTCTTCTCTATCTAGTCTATCTCTTCATTCATTGCTTGTATCCAGTCTTCATTTTCTAATGCCTCCTTTGTTGTCTTAGGCTTGAATTCACATAGTAAACATGTCGGATCTCTTGCCTTGCTTCTATTGAGAACTCCAGTATCTTTGTCTCCAATAATCTATTCAGGCTTGTGATGTCTCCTTACATATTGTGCTAGAATAGGTTCTGCTCTTCTTTCATTTTTCTCTTCAAGTTCACCAACAAGATTGTCATATTTGGCTTCTAAATGCTTAACAACCTCTTCCTAATATTCGGAAGCTTCTTCCTATCATTTGACACATTCTTCTTCTCTCTCACCATTGTTTTCCTGATGCTCGGTATTTCTTACCCGAGACTCAGCATCAAGTGCAAGTATGTCACTTGCATCTTCTTCCTCTATATACACAAAAGATCTATAATCTTCTAGTTCTCTTTTACTGTCAGCTTCATTTTTCTCTGCATACTCATCACCTTTGACATTCACACTTTCCACAATTTTGTTAGTGTTAGATTTCAAACACTTATAAGCTTTACTTTTTGTGGAATAGCCTAGGAATATACCCCCATCGCTTTTAGCATCAAATTTTCCATTTCTATTGTCCTTTAGTATGTAGCATTTACTTACAAAAATTCTAAAGTATTTTACATTAAGTGCATACCCATGCCACAACTCATAAGGTGTCAGATTTGTACCTTTTTTGATCTGTACTTGGTTAAGAGTATAAATAGTTGTACTTATAGCTTCTTTCCAATACTTTTGTGCAACATTATTTTCAATCATTAATGTCCTTGCACAATCCAAGATAGATCAGTTCCTTCTTGCTGCTATACCATTCTGTGGAGGAGTTCTAGGTGCAGACATTTGTCTTTTGATCCTTCTATCATTGCAAAATTGATTAAATTCATTGGATATAAATTCTCCACCATGGTTAGATCTCAGACACTTTAGGTTCTTACCTGTCTCCTTTTCAACCTTAGCCAAATACCACTTAAAATTTTGAAAAGCATCAAATTTTTCCTTTAAGAACATTACATGTATCATTCTGGTATAATCATCAACAAATAGGATAAAATATCTAGTACCACAATAGCTTTGTACACCCATTGGTCCACAAAGGTCAATATGAACCAAATATAAGGTATTCTCAGAAGTAAAATTTTTGCTCTTGAAACTAGACTTTGTCATCTTACCCAACTGACATTCTTTGCACATTACATTCTCAGGTTTCTTCAATCTAGTTAGACCTCTCACTTTCTTTTTCTTACTGATTTCTACTAGATTATCAAAGTTAACATGACATAGTCGCTTATGCCATAACCAAATATCATCAAGTTGTGCAATCATACATGTTTCTGTAGATAGGTCTAGATAGAACAAATTACCTCTTGTCTGTTCTCCACTTCCAATCAGTTCACCAGTGACATCAAATATTTTGGCCTTCTTGTGATGAAATTCCACTTGGTAGCCAGTGCTATTAAGTTGTGCAACACTCAGTAGATTATAGTTAAGACCCTTAACCTAATAAGCATTTTCACAAGTGATCTTATTAGTCAGCTTAATCAATCCTTTTCCTCTAATAGGACATGGTGCATCATTACCAAATTTCACACTCCTACCTTTATAATGATCTAAGGTATCAAACTTACTCTTGTCACCAGTCATGTGATGTGAACAACCACTATCAATAATCCATTTATCATTTTTGTTCACATAAGATATCAATGCAATTTTCTCATCCTCATCAAATTCATCTTTCATTGCAACATAGACAACCTCAATTTCAAAATCATCACTATCAGTGTTAGTCTCTTCTTTGGAAATATAGCAGAATTTCTCACCTTTTCCTTTGTAGTCCTTATATCTTCGATGACCTCTATCTTCTCTTTTGTCTTTGTGCTTGTTGTCTCTTTCTTCATCGTTATCATCCCTGTCAGGACATCTAGTAGCTATATGACCAACTTTATTACATGAAAAACATATAATAGGGATTTTACCTGTGTACTTTCCTTTTCCCCTTTTCAGTCTTCTAGCCATAAGAGCTTATGGATCCTCAAGTTCTTCATCAGATGTGTCACTATCACTATCACTTTCACTTTCACTAATGCATCTTTCTTTTTCCTTCTTTGACTTACTCAGAACCATTTGTGACTTAAAAGAAGATTCAACATTACCAACAATGAAGTTATCATAGTTAGACAGTTCAAAAGCAGTAAACTTACCAACCAAACTTTCCAAAGTAAGAAAATTGTTAGGGTTACATCTAGATTCCTGAATCGCTAAAATTTTGATGGCATAGATAGGACACAGAGTTCTCAATACTTTTCATATTACAGTTTCATCATCAATAGTTCTATTTGCTCCTCTAATAGCATTTACAACTTCTTTTATTCTACCACAATATTGTGCAATATTCTCACCTTCTTGCATTCTCATTTCATAAAATTTACCTCTTAGGCTCTCAGCTTTTGCTCTCAATACATTTATGTCACCACCATAAATTTTTGCAAGGGTGTCCCACATTTTCTTTGCATTACTGCAGTCTTTGATGTCTTCAAATTCTAGATAAATTAGGGCAGACGTAATCTCCAACATTGCTTGTTTGTGCTCTTGTTTAGCTTTCATTTCCTCGGCAGTTAGAGGTGCAACAGGTGTGACATAATCATGCTCAACATAATACTTTGTAGAATCACCAATGTCAACTGGATACAACTTCATCAAGCTTTTCCATGCAGGGAATTTCTCTTTATTCATCTTTGGTACCTCCTTCTTATACATCTTGATCATTTGCTTCAAGTACCTTCAAACTTGTTCTTTGTAAGCACCAACAGCTCTAATACCAATTGTTAATATGATTTAGAACAATAGAGAGGGGGAGTGAATCAGTTGTTCTCAGGTCTAAATGTATAAAACAAACTTTAAAACTCTTCAACAAATCAGATCCAATAACCAACAGCTACCCGGTCATTACTGATTACATAACAGAAACATATAACAGTGCAGTCCACTTATCCAATAGTATCTAACTTGTAAAACATAGAAATGTTCAAACCAAAACATTCACACAAGTATCAACACCAGGATTTATAGTGGAAACCCAATTTGGGAAAAATCACTTTGTAACATGTTACTATTATGTTCATTCTTCTGAAGTGAGCTCGGTGAAAAGCCAACCCTGTCAAAGGTTACAAACACACTTTCAGGTGTGACCCGATTAAAGGATTTAAACCACTCTGTTAAAAGTGTTCCTTGTTATAGGACTTACATACACTCCATTATAATGCAACCTTGTTCAAAGGATTTATACAAATGATTGTTAGGTCAACCTCTGTTAAAAGGATTTTGACTGATACAATGGTTAGAAAGTAGTAGTAGTATTGATTTGAAAAACATACAACTCACTTTGCAAATATCAAATTCAATTTTGTACATATATGTTGGCTTACTGACGGTGAACCTTTACCATCACCATCACTGATCTACTCAGAACTCTCTTCAAGAAATCACAACACTTCTCCTTCAGCCTTCTCTTCTTAGACAGTCAATAACATTAATAACACTTCTAGCATCCTTTCCCTCTGTTAACCTCAAGCTTAGGTTTCCTTAATACTTCCTCAATTAGGTCAATACATCTTTTGCTACTTAATCTCCTTCGTAGATCTTAGGGTTAGGTTAGATTCATCGAATCCTTCCTACTTTATGTTCTTCGGCTATCCTTCTAGAAATATCTCAAATCTCTTAATAGATCACAATAAAATATTTTACAGTGCATTAAATACTTCCATACAATCAATAAATAAAGTCAACACATTTTACATAATCCAAGAATTCAACGATGTCGATTGGAAATCTGAATTCTTCCTCAAATGTAAATTACTGACACTCGGTCAATACAGTGTTCAACTCCCCGATCTTCATTAGAAAGCTCGGTCTCCTCAAAAATTGTTTCCTTGGCTAATAGTGATGTTCGGTCAACACTAAATGTACTCGGCATATAGTAGCTCGGTCGACACTAACATCACTCGGCTTAAACTAGATTTCTTCACTTTTTCTTGGTTAAGCCTACCAGTTTAGTCTTCATTCTTACTTAGATAAACAATACATTATCTTATCATTGTGCCACATAATTAAGTACTCATTGAAGTATCAAGATAACTCAACCTTTCCTTAGGTGCTATTGTTACCAACCTTTCCTTTCCCCTTAGCAATAATCAAATAGATATAGTACTTTCTTAAATAGCATCAGTCTTACCAATTAAGGTTTGACATCAATGACAATACAACAATTGCTTCAATTGCAGTTTCCAACACAAACTTCTAGAGAGGCCAACATAGGAGAATTAAATTCCCATTAATCCTATACCTTTAGAAATGGACCTAAATTAAATATAATTTAAGAGTTTACCATTTCGAAGCCCGAAACAGCCGACCTGGAAGTGGGAAAATAAATCTTTATGAAACCTGACATCCGGATTCCTTTAGATTTTCAAATTTGCACCCCAGGTCAAGGTCAAGGTTGACCTTGACCTAGGTCAGGGTCGAGGTCGACCTTGACCCTGAAGTCAAGAATCTCATAGTTTCATATCCGATGCCAAAAATAGGCAGGAAAGAAGTGGAAAATGGGGCAGAACAGGGAAAAAATCCATATCTAAGTCAAAGACCCATTCAAGGCATTTAACATGACCCCAAACCACTTACTCGGAGGGCTAAACCAATCCTAAATGGAAGTGCTTCCACTTTCTCATGATACAGATATATATAAATTTAAATATCTCATATATAATGAATATATGTAAATTAAATCTCATATATATATATATATATATATATATATATATATATATATATATATATATATATATATATATATATATATATATATGTATGTATGTATGTATGTATGTATGTATGTATGTATGTATGTATGTATGTATGTATGTATGTATGTATGTATGTATGTATGTACATACATACATACATACATACATAAATATATATATATATATATATATAGATATATATATATATATATATATATATATATATATATATATATATATATATATATATACAATATTATTATCTCATAGGTTTATCCAACTAAAGCTACCAAACATCAACACTCCCTCTTAGCTAGGGAGGATAAACACATGGTTAGATATTACCTCAATGTAATATCAAGTTGGCATGATTAAGGATATCTTTGATCAAAAGATACCCACCAATTAGATATCATCTCATGATATTGTTGGATATTGCTAATGCATGGGGAGGTGATTGAGACATTTAATATGTTTAATCACTACGTTATTGAATGGGCACTCATACTATTGTCATTTATGTTTTGTCACTGGTGTCAACATACGTTTCTGTGAGGAAAATAGGATGGTTATCATAGTGTATGGACACTGTACAGATGTTTCAGATGCTATGAAGATAGGTGAGATTTCAGGAGGGTGTTGTGATCTTATATCCAAGATCACATCATGTAATGTTTCATATTGGACGAGTTACAAATGTTTTGGTGAAGATTGGTCACTGACTGTGATAGTGAGAAATGATAGAGTTAGTCTCTAAGTTTTGTGTATATCCTACAAGAAATATGGAATTAGTGCATGCGAACTTCAGAGATGAAACACAGAGTATTGAAGAATGTTCTATGAACTGCGCAAGGTACGGAAGGCAGGATGACATCAATTGTGGCGTGTGTTCTAGAGGTGATGTATTTGGAAGTCAACTATAGAGATGTAGTGTGTATGATGGATGGAAAACTTGAATTAAGGATGTCGGTCCTTAATTATTATAATTTAATCATGGTATACTTGTTCTAGATATTGTGTGTATCTTAGCAAGAGTTTATGTAATTGTTTGTAATTAGGAAAGCCTTATGGGCCGACCTGTTCATGAGAATTGTAATAAGGTATAAATAAAAGGTCTTTTCTTTGGAAAATATATGGATGAGAAGAAGATGATATAGAGAGGTTGTGAAAGCTGTGAGATTGTGTATGATGTATGTAGAGCAAAGATTTGTTGGTGGACTTGGAACTGGTCAAATAAAGACAGTTGTTGTCGAACAGTTCAAAAAGATTGTGTATTTCTTCATATACACTTGTGTTGTGAACAATGAGTTATAAAGGTGGACTTAACCTTCTTTGGGCAATGAGCCTTGGGCAATGATCCCTCCCTTTTCTTCTTGACTCCTAATAGGGTCTTTCCTCTAACAAGGACTATGTATTGTAATGTTTCAATAAGCTCCTAACGAGGCTATATATTCTAACAAGGATAATTATACTCTTAGTACATCATTTGTGGGTTCTAATTCCCACCGGGGTTTTTACCTTTAACAAGGTTTCCCCGACACCAGAATATTGTATTATTGTGTTGGAATTCATTGTGTTCATTGGATCTGATATTGTTGCTACTTAAATTTTAAAGTTTAATAATATGTCATACAACTGATTCACCCCCCCCCCCCCCTCTCAATTTTATTATGGACTGTTATTCCTAATGGATATCAAGAGTAATGGCCTTAGATTATCAAGTCGCATGATATTCACCAAGTACTCAAAAGTCCATAGGTAATGTATCCTCAATAATACTTACCATAGAAGGTCATGGTCTATTTAAGGAACTTAATCCACCATGCAAGATATCTTCTATCATGATTTATTTCAGCCATCATAAGATGTCTATCACAATAGAAGGCCATGGTCTATTTAAGGAACTTAATTCACCATGCAAGAAATATTCTATCATTATCTGTTTCAGCCATCATAAGATGTCTATCACAATAGAAGGTCATGGTCTATTTAAGGAACTTAATCCACCATGCAAGAAATCTTCTATCATGATCTATTTCATCCATCATAAGATGTCTATCACAATAGAAGGTCATGGTCTATTTAAGGAACTTAATCCACCATGCAAGAAATCTTCTATCATGATCTAGAATCTATTTTAGCCATTATAAGATGTCTAGATCATAATAGAAGATTAAGTTATTGTAAGATTGTCACCTTTCAATAACTTCTACAAATACAAGTGATAATCATTTAGAAGTCGTCACTTCCTTATGATGTATATAGGGCCCAAATAGTCATGAGTTAATGCTCATGATTCATAGTCCTCTGACTACTACAGTTTCTTAGTCACTGCAGAATCCATCTCGACATGGTCTACTCCCTCTGAATAGATATGATCAAGATCTTCAAAAATAAATTGAAAGATATCATTTATCTACTCCCTTTCTTTCTAAGGTTGCCTCTAATGAATCTACCAAACTCCCTCTAAATCTGATATCACTCTTCTTTTCCTGCAAGAACATTCTTAGAGGAAAAGATCAAGGCAAATAACTCTTATAGTACATATAGAAATATAGATGAGAGAGAGACTAAAATAAGTAGATAAATGTAATATTCAAGGATAATAAATACTTATCTGTGCATCAACATCCTTGACACAAGTTGCTTCAATTAAGGTCCATATACATCAAATCATAAAATGCCTTCTCAGATTATTTGAAAGGCATCTCCCCGTTCAATCATCTCCCCACTAAGGATGGTTCAAATTGGAATGTAACATTGGTTATTATTCCCCCCGCAATGTAAAATTCTCACTCTTATATCATTGAAGAATGCTTATGTCTTCTTGTGAAATGACTTGAATGATTAAATCATTTTTACACCCTATAATTACGTGATCATTACCATGCTTACACATTTGATCTTATAGTTGCATATCACATGATATTTATTGTATCTATTCGTGTGATTTCTTGTTTACTAATGCTTTATCTTATAATATGTATTGTTTCATCACATTTAGTCTTCATTATGTTATGATCAAATAAGTCTTATCATGTCATTATCTTTTCTATCACTATAATTTCATTTGTATGTTAAATTTTGTGTCATTCTTCTAGTGTTGTTTTTTTGTTGGAAATTTTACACGGTGGCATCATGTGCCTTCCTTGTGTGTATATGCCTACAACTTAACCAATTAGCTTGTCTCTTTCATTAGTATCATTATTTGTGTAACAATTTATTTCTTCTTAAATTTCTTGCTTACTTTTTATCTAACAAATTATAGTGGTCATATATTGTCACTAATACTTCTTTATGATGAAAGATTTAGATAGTATCATGCACCTTTACTTCTCTTTTCATTTTTAAAAAATTCTAGAGAATCTCGTATTTTTGTGCTTATTTTGATTATGTCACATAAGCTATGGATTGTACACTATTTGTTGTTTTACAAATTTTTGATAGATTACTCATATCAAAGAGAGTATAAGAAGAATTCAAGAGTGATTTATTACTTCATACAAATCAATATCCTTTTACAAGAGTTTATTATTTACTTTTCATTTTGGTTGAATATGTCCATATAATTTAAATGCATGTTCATGTTGGATTTGCATGTGCATTAAAGTAGAGGTAAAATGTAATGATGAAAGTAACATCCCATCTATTTTCTATTTAGGTTATCTATCTTGATAGAAATTTCTTAATATTAACATATTGACAAGTAGCATACTCTTGTGCTAATTTTGGCTCACCAAACTTTAAAATCCAACTAATTATATAATCTAACACACATTTATGTAACATATTTTTATATGTCAATTAATCTTATATAAAAGACACCTTATAATAGAGTAAACTCTACAAAGTATGCTCTATAAATTATGAAAAATTACCTTAACTATTTATAAGAAGTTGAAAAACAATGTGATAAGCTAGGGGAAAGAGACTAGTAGTGGAGAGGGGTTCCAATACAAGTTATAGAGGGTAGGCGCACTAAAAGTGTTGTTTCAATACTCATTTTTTTAAAATTCTTTTGAATTTCAAAAAGCAACCAATTAAGTGATCACATCAATGCCCCATTAAAGATGACTTAAAGTACACCTATTGATCTTAATTTTTTGGAACTATTTTGGACACCTTCACAAAAAAGAATGTTAATGTAACATCATATTTGATCATATAGACTAGAAAAAAAAATTAACAAATAAATTATTGATTTGAAAGTGATTGATGAAGTTTAATATTTTATTTCCTAATGGACTGAGAAATATCACAACTTGAAACAAATGAGACTTCAATTCAAACAATTTAAACACAATGCAAAACACAAATTAGAGCAATTAACTTTATTGCACCCCACTACTCTTCCTCGTGCACTTTCTTCCAAAATCTCTCCTTCCTTGCATTGCCTCTGTCAAATCCCTCAAACACAAATTCAATATCATCTTCTAGTGTCATGCACCTCATCTGTTCTCTCCTTGTTACCATGCAACCTATTTTACATAGCCTCTTTCTTTTTTCCTCATTACCAAACACTTTTCCTTCCCTTATCATTTTTTGCACAAAAATCCCATCACAATTACTACACACTCAATAATATTTCACACTGTGCATTCTTACTTGGTACAATGGTTGTCTTTTGGAGATAAATATCTCCTATTATTTTTCACATCTTACTACTCCAATCTTTCATCTTTCTTTATGCACTGGTTAAAATGTGTCTTCTACTAATTTTTGGCAGTTGCATTATAATTGAACCAAAATCAAAATAATATTTTTTTTTGTGACACAAATTGCCTTTGAGTTCGAGTTGGTGCTATGAAAACATTTACATAATATTTTTAATAGCACAAAGCTACCTACACATATATTGACTCCTCTCTCCTAACTCTTCAAATCGCAATCAACTTTTTTAAAGTATTAGAAATTCTTTCATCTATTTAGTCCATATGTGAAAAGAGAAGGGCATGTTTATTTTTTCATTGTTGCATTGGCTTTTAATTGCATGTATTCCACATTTCATCTGCTAGCATGTTTCACAATTATTAGGAGTTACTCCATGTTTCATTTATGAGAGCATGGAAAGGCTAATTGTCCACTATATTCTTTTCCTATTTTCACAAGTGTTCTCAAATTAATGGTGGTCAATAGAAAGTACATTTTAAAAAAAAATCCAATTAGATTAAAGTTACAATGTTTACTGTATAATACTATGGTGGCCTCCATTATGTTGTGTTTCAAGAGCTAGATATTGAGAAGTGTCGCAAAATCTTAGAGTTTGTAAGGTAGATCAAGGATAACTATGGAAACCTCAACCTACTTGTTAAAACACATCCACTCTATTTGAATTAGAGGAGGATTTTTTTAGAGGCCAACTTACACAAAATAAATAAAACTCATTAAGACCATGACAAATGTCTTAATTCATGATTATGTACAAATTGTGTCATACTGCCAACAATATCAATGAGAAATGGTTAGACAATATTTCATGTATACACTAGAATCTGATTTGATCTAGAGATATAAATATTTTCTCGGCATCAAGCACTTTTCCAACATGAAAAAGACTTGGTTTTAGGCATGAGAAACTCTTGATTCTAGGCAAGATAATATAGTCTACAGATTAATAACTTTTACTATTCAACTATCATCATATTAATTTAAATTTTATTTCAATAATAGATTAATTTATTAATATAATTGATTAGAAGTATTATAATCCAATTGTAGAGCTAAAAAGTTTTTTATTAAGGTAAAAATAGGTTTTGAATGGGCCACAAAACCATATACATTCAATTTTTGAAGGGAACTATAACCCTATGCATGATTTTAGAAGAATAGGAAGAATAAGCACAGATCTAAGTGAAACAGCTGGGGGAAAAAGATAAACCTTACAGATCCCCCCCAGCACAGAATGCTAGTAGAACTACCAGCAGCTCTAATCCAACAAAACAACAACAGCCAAAAGAAAGATACACACTAAGGCTCAAGCTACTCAAACAAAAAGTGTAAAGCCAACGCTTTACATCAACATCAAATAGCTAGGGTTTTCAGGCTCCCTAAACTGGAAATATAGGTTTTGATGGCTCCCATAACCAAACTGGGTTTTAACTTGGGACCCAAAACCATCATGGGAATAGAGAGGATTCCCCTTACAAAAACCAACTAATCTGACAGATGGAAATATCCACCCTATCAAAACCAAACCAAAGAAAAAATAACAGCTTAAAATATGAGCAATTAAAAATTCAGTTGCACCATGACTTCAGAGTTTTGAAAGGCTTCCCCAACCTTCAACAAGGAGATGGGAATAAGGATGAATCCCCAAACCACCAAACCACAACCTGCCAGGACAAAGAAAAAACCAACAAAGATCTCTGGAAAAACTAAATCACTCTAGCATAGGCCAAGCTCACCAACAGTACTCCATCCCACCTCTTTCATCTAGCAACGAGCCACTTCAATAGGTTGAGCCTCCACCTCAAAAGGAACTTCCACCTCAATAGGAAGTGGGAAAGAAGTATTAAGAGGGAAAGAAACCTTCATCTCGAAAAGAGCTTCCACCTCAATAGGAAGTGAGATAGAGGATTAAAGAAGGGGAGTAACCTTTAGCTGCCAAAAATCTCTTGAGTGAAACCCCACCTCAATAGGGATCTCGCTCTGAATAGCACTAGGAGAGTCATCACCACTCTCCCACATAAAAGAAGAGAGCTATGAAACCCAGAAAGAGGCCCATACGAGAGGGTCCTAGGAAGAGGCTATCATGAAAGGATCCCATAAGAGGATCCAGTACAGCCACCCACCATCTCTAGTCTTCTGATGAAAAAAAGAGTGTCTCCTCTTGAAAGAGAAGGGGAGAAAAATGCCCCTCAAGCCAACAAAGAACACCTTGACCCTAGGCTCGACAAGCTCCAGAAGAGAAGGGAGAGAGCTCCCAATGCATGAGCTAAAGCCCCCCACTGAGAGACCCCACAAGCCCTCATGTGGGTCACCATCATCATCTTCAAAATCGCTCTCCTCCTCTTGAAAACTAGAAACCCTAGACGCTCTGCTCCCGTTCATCATTTTTTATCACATTAGACTTGATTCATCCCTATTGTTGGCAAGTGTTGCCAAACCAGTAAGTTCTAATGTGGACAGCATGGATGAAGATGAATTGATGAGACTCTCATTCATGGCATTTGCTAAAGCTAAGGAGAGATCAGCCTAGAAAGGAGACAAAAGAGACAAGATAATGGGCAGGGCAGTAGAAACAGTAAACAAGCTACTACCCTCTCCAATTATCCTAAAAGACAAGGATGAAACTGAGAATCTTGATATAGTACTGGATAGCTTTGATAGTCACTTTGACTCATTGCTAAAAATAGCAGAGGAGAAGGTTGAAAGAAACTTCTTGGAAAATAAGTTAAGCAAAGTTCATAAGTCCATCTCATGGGACTTAGACATTCTTAAGGCTGCCACTCTTAAAGCCAAGAGTTTTGTGGCACAAGGTAGGAAACTATATAGCCATTGCATAAATCCCTGCAGATATTTGAAAAATGTTGAGGAGGCCATAGCAAAAGACAAGGTCAGTCTTGACAGAATAATGGATAGTTGTGAGTCATCCTCACAAACTATGGAAGAAATTGACAAGGAAACATCTAGGTTACTAGAGAAAATAAGGATACTGGAAATGGAGAAAGGGAGAGTTGCAGATAGATTTGGTTCATTAAGACACCTATTAACTCCCAAGCTCTCAATATTGGAGACTCATCTCTCTGAGATGATAAAGGTTGAAAGTTCAATGACAATGTCTACTCTCACTGAGCTTAAAGTAGCAAAGATGGAATCATATGCACTGAATGGGTTAATCCATGTTAGTGAGCTACTGATAAGTTCATGGGTTGAGGAGATTAAGACCTTGGAAACATCTTTCCATGATGTCTTAAATCTGGTAAGCAAGAACTAGACCACTTATGCTTCAATTTTTGAAATTTTGAGAATAACCTTTGCCATTGATGTCAAAGGGAGAGGAAGAAAAAGAGAAAAGAGAAGGAAAAGAAGAGAAGTGCTCTGTGACACTTAGTCATTTTTCTAAGTGTTGCCATCAATGCCAAAGGGAGACATTGTTGGCATGTGATGTTTTGGAGTACTGGAAATCTTCTAAGGGTTTTCATTTATGGAAACACTTATGATAGTATGATTGCATGTTGTGGAGAATGTCACTGGATACACAGTCATGAAAATGACTAAGTCCAGAATCAGGAAAATAGGGTACAGTGCCATAGTTTTGGATAGTGATGAAGACATACAAGGTATTATGGCTTGTGAAGTTAACTAGAGTTATTTTGGGATATATGCATGCCTGAGTTAAGATCGCATGAGTTTTGGATAGCTGGTGTGCAAGATACAGTGTTCGGAAGGTATGCAAAATAGCAAAATAGTATATCAGGGTACATGAACAGTTGTGAAGATTAAGGAAAGCATAATGGATATGGTAACATGCTAAGACTTGTAAATAAAGTATAATGCTGACTTTTTAGTGATATAAGAGCACCAAATCCATATATATCATTTGCACAAGTTCCTATTTTTTGTATAACAATTATGGAGCCAATTGGAAGGCTAATTTTGTATAAATATAGATTTATCTTGTGAAATAAGAGATATGGATGATGAATAGATGACAAGTTTGTGAATAGAATAGTAGAAGTTAGATGTGAGATCAGTAAGAGGTCGAGCTACAACTCAAACTATCTAAGCAAGATAAGTGCTTGTATTGTTCCCTTTTCAAAACTATTTTGGGACAGTTTTGATTGTAAGAGCAGTGTGCTCACCACCTTTAACTAGGTGTTTTGTATGCCCCTAACAAGATTTTTTTAATCCTCTAACAAGGAAATGTACTATGTAATAATCAGCTCCTAACAAGGCTAGGACTCCTAATAGGGACATTATATTTTAGTACATATTTGTGGGTACCATCCCCACCTGGGTTTTCCCTTTAACCAGGGTTTCCTCAAGAACAAATCATGGTGTCATGAGTAATGTGTTATGCTTATCTATTCTTTTCATTTCTACATTACTTTGGATTGTTTATAATTGTTTGAAGTTAAAATCAAAGTTTTGTAATACCGATTCACCCCCCCTCTCAGCATTACCTAATCCTAACAAAACCAAAAGTGTAAAGCCAACGTTTTACATCAACATCAAATAGCTAGGGTTTTCAAGCTCCCTAAACCAGAAATATGGGTTTTGATGGCTCCCATAACCAGACTGGGTTTTAACTTGGGACCCAAAACCATCATGGGAATAGAGAGGATTCCCCTTACAATAACCAACTGATCTGATAGAAAGAACAATCCACCCTATCATAACGAAACCAGAGAAAAAACAACAGCTTAAACATATGAGCAAGTAAAACTTCAGTTGCACCATGACTTCAGGTTTTTGAAAGGCTCCCCCAACCTTCAACAAGGAGATGGGAATAAGGATGAATCCCCAAACCACCAAACCACAACCTACCAGGAAAAAGAAAAAACCAACAAAGATCTCTGGCAAAACTAAATCACTCCAGCATAGGCTGAGCTCACCAACATTACTCCATCCCACCTCTTTCATCCAGCAATAATCCACTTCAATAGGCTGAGCCTCCACCTCAGAAGGAACTTCCACCTCAATAGGAAGCGGGAAAGAAGTATTAAGAGGGAAAGAAACCTTCACCTTGAAAAGAGCTTCCACCTCAATAGGAAGCGGGATAGAGGAGTAAAGAAGAGGAGTAACCTTCAGCTACCAAAAATCTCTTGAGTGAAACCCCACCTCAATAGGGATCCCACTCTGAATAGCACCAGAAGAGCCATCACCACTCTCCCACACAAAAGAAGAGAGTTGTGAAACCTAGAAAGAGGCCCACACGAGAGGGTCCCAGGAAGAGGTTGTCATGAAAGGATCCCAAAAGAGGATCCGGTACAGCCACCCACCATCTCTAGTCTTTTGATGAAAAAAAGAGTGTCTCCTCTCCAAAGAGAAGGGGAGAAAAACCCCCCTCAAGCCCATGAAGAACACCCTAACCCTAGGCTTGACAAGCTCCAGAAGATAAGCGAGAGAGCTCCCAACACATGAGCTACAGCCCCCCACTGAGAGACCCCACAAGCCCTCATGTGGGTCACCATCATCATCTTCAGAATCTCTCTCCTCCTCTTGAAAACCAAAAACCCTAGACGCTCTGCTCCTGCTTGTCATTTTTTATTTGAGAGCTAAAAATTTGTTCCTATTAAATAATTAGAGTTTATTATATAATCAATTTGAGAATTATAGTGGTAAAAAATTTATATCATTTTACAACATAGTCGGTCCCTTTATAGCCTTATGCCAATGGAGAAATAAGGATCATCCAAAGACCACTTAACAAACACAAAGACTTACTAAACATCACATTATAGGGGATCACATCAAATGTAAGAAAATACACAAAATAATATATTGCACAAGTGAGCTAGTCTAGCAAATCATCTCTCTCAATCTTGCTCAACATCATTTAGAAATAGTGGACAAATTTCCAAATGAGTTATGGATACTATAATAGATGGAGCTATCTCTAGTGCCAAACATGGATCATAATGCTCTAATGATGAATCACAATGTGTGTCACTAGGAGCTAAAGTTAAAGATTTGGAAAATATCAAAGATAAATCATCATTAGTGTCCTCAATAGTTTGAACATCATCATCTAAATTACTCATAATAAGAGATTTAGTGCGAGGAGAAGAATAAGAAGAAGAATCACTTGGAACCGACAACTTCAACTTGTAACAAGGTTGGAAATGTAAGGCTCCTCTCTAGGATTATGTGAAGGCTAAGAAGACGTGGTCAAATAAGCATTTGTCTACATATAAGAAGAATCACTTTTGGAAGCAAGCTCGTGATCCTTGGCACAACATCTTTGCTAGTGTTCTCTCACCCTATGATTTTATTGGTTATGACTCAAAGATTGTGTAGAAGTAGGGGAATGATCAACATTGGTCCATTTTATTTATTTTCTCTATGAATGGAAGGAACAACTAGGGTTCAGATATCGAAGATGTTGGATGATTTTTCTTTTTTCTTTATAAGATTGTGGAGGTGGAAGCATAACATATATATAGGAGGAATAGGAGTAGGAAGGAGTCTCAGTCTAGGATATGGATAAGGAAGAGCTACTTCTATATCCATATATGATGAAATTTTTGCATGGGTAGTGGTCGAAGGAAATCTTGAAGTATTTCCTAAAGATAAGGCATAGATTCTATTGGAATTGAAATTTTTCTAGGAAAGGAATAGGATATCCTCATGAGGTTTAAGTGGTTGAGGTGTCTCGGGCCAAAAGTAATAAAGAGTAAAGTCTCCAAGATTGGAAAATATTGTCATGTATATTTATAACTTGTTCATTGTGATGTAACTTCAAACACTTGGGAATAGTAGAAGGGACTATCTTCATGGATGCGAACCAAGGATGACCCAACTTCACACAAAATTGATCACCTACAGCCAACTTATAGAAAAAGGGTGATGGAACCTATGGTGGTATAAAAGAAACCATCATGCACCTTAATCAAGACTTTGAGACCACAAAGGTACTCAATAAACAAAAGAGATCAAGTGCCTTTAGGCACTCAATTGTGATATGAGCCCAACAAACCATTCATAAAATAATATATAGGGACCTTTAGGTGTCGTCCAATAAAATGATGATGTAAGGCTCCAAGAAAGTGCTCAATCAATGACCAAAACAAAAGGTGAGTCCTTAATCTTGTAGGTCAATTGTCAATGCTCAAAAGGAACCTATCACCTAAGGAAAAATGATAAATTAAAATATCCAAATGGTTGCTTCATTTAATTTAATATTTGAATAACACATTCAAGTACCTTATTGATGTTAGTGATGCCAATCTATTCAATTTTCATTACAGATGTCTAAAAATGGCATATGTATACTTCACTAGAGCTATGTATATAATTTTCTCCATAATTAATAAACAGATTATTATTTTGATAATTAATTATACTATGTGATCCCAAAAATTAATTAAAAACTTTTCACAACTATAATCTATATCATTCCAAGTCACAATGATTAAATATCATCCTAATAAAATAAAGATTGAAGAGAAATTATTTTTGTTGTGAAAAAACCAAGTTGTATATCTCAACCATGAAGGTTTAGATACGTCTAGGAAAAATCCCATAATAATCATGGCAACTTCAAACCTCTCAAATTGTTGAGAAAAAACTTCTACCTTCTAATTTCCATATTTACCCACAATGGCTTCCTTTCTAGAGGAAGAAATGATGATCAAGTAGCCAAATCTAACAACTCTTGTAAGCATAACCAAATGGTCTTGGTCAAAAACTCAAATACAATTTGCAAAATCTTGAAGAATCGAGTTTCTCGCAAAGAACTAATTGGCTTGAAACATAATTTCTTTTATTGATAACTAATTTTAACAAATCCTTTGTTTCTTCATAATTAGTTGCATAAGCATAGGATGAAAAACCAAAGAACTAAATTATACTAGCTTCTCATCCTAACCGAGGATGTGGTTAATCATAGTTGCCTATGCCCAAAAGATGTAATCATCAAGATTTCTAAGACCACCACATTATTGAACACTAGAGAGCAAATAAAACAAATTAGGAAAGCAAAACTAAATATTCAAAAAAGAACAAGATATAGAACACCATTTCACATGGTTTGCCAAATGTCTACATTCATTAGAAGCATGGGAAAAAAATTGTATTAATATCAATGTTTTTAATACACAACAACATACTTCAACTATGCAATACCATAAAATGATTGCATTATCTATATACCTAAAATAAGCCTTTGAATAGAATATGAACAAGTTATTCAATGGAGGGAAATAAAAGTGTTTGTCACATCTTAACAATGCCAAGAGAAGCCTTGTGAAATTCAAGCTTCTCTCTTGAAATAATCTTTGTCAATGCATCAACTAGATTCACCTTGGTATATACCTTTTCAAACTTGCCCACTTCAAGCACACTCCAAATCAAGTGATATCACAACTCAATATTCTTGGTTTGATTGTGAAATGTTGCATCCTTAGCTAAGTGAATAGTGTTGTTGCTATCACAAAATAGAGTCAAAACATGTTGTTTGCATCCCAATTCACCCAATAATCATTGCAACTTTATCAAATCCTTTTCTCCTTCGGTTAGAGCAATGTATTCAACCACAGTAGTGGAAAGTGCAACCACTTATTGCAATCTAGAAGCCCAACTAATTGTTGCATCGATAAATGTAACAATATAATTTGTAGTTGATGATCGTTTGTCTGATTCATTAGTTATATTGAAATGAAAAAACCTCACAACTGTGCATCTTTCCACAAAAACATAATCTAAAGCATCTTTCAATACCCATAATATCCACTTCACCACTTTCCAATGAGATTGACCCTGATTTCTTATAAATCCTCTCACTACTCTCACAGACAATGTTAGAACAAGTGCATACCTTGGTATACATGAGACTCCCTATAACAGATGAATATGGAATACCTTTCATGTCTTCATGATCTTGTGATGTTATAGGATACATTTCAGATTTTTAGAAAAATGATCATTTCATTAGCATCCTTCATGTTCAATATCTTCAATACATTGTTCATATATTTGTCTTCGGACAATTTGATTTCTCTCTTTCATCTATCCCAGATTATGGAAATACCATGTATCTCTTCATTGTCCCTAAATCCTTCATTGCTTTGCCACAAAGTAATCAAACTTGAAGTACTGCTACCTCGGAGCTTATTTGAGCCCATAAAAACTTCTCCTCAATCTGCAATACAAATGTGATGCCCTTGTTTCTCAAACCCTTTGAACTATTGTATATACCATTCCTCTTCAATGTCACAATGGAGAAATGTAGTCCTCACATCAAGTTTCTCAATTTCAAGGTCATAGGCTAATAATAAACCCAAAACCGCTCAAAAGGTGGTCATCTTCAGAACTGGTGAGAAAATCTCAGTAAAGTATACCCACTTTTTTATAAAAGTCATTCACTACCAATCTGATCTAATAATGTTTCCTACCTCCCTCTTTCTCTTTCAATCTATATTGATGAACTACAACTGATTTGAATAAATTCTATGACTTGAAGATCTATGATTTGAGATCACTGAGTTGCTAATTAGATATGTAAGATGATTAAATCAGTAATATGTTGTCATTGATGTCAACTAGTTTTAACAATACTTATCTTGTAAGTTACTATACCCATGCATCTGTAGAAAGATGAAGAAAAGATATATCTACATGAGGAAGATGGATATGACAGATGAGGATAAGGAATACATTGGGTAACTTATGAATGATTCTATGACCTTATGTTATTGACTTGATTATGTTGCATTCATCTATGATGAAGGATAGAGAAAAATGCACAAAGAAGTGTGGTCGGTTAAAGAAGCATTTTAGTATACACCGACACAGTGTAGTGTATACCGAGAATAGTATAAATTGGGCTTGTGTTCACCAACGCATTTCTTTGTTAACCGAGCAAGAGAAAAGAACTAAATGACTAGTTTGGCCGATAGAAGTTGACGAGTTGTAAAGTGTTATGATTACGAGGTTGAAGATAATGTTTGTTATGAAGATCAATGGCTAACATAATTCAAAGAAGATCTAAGGGATTGAAATAAAATGTGTTATTGACACATCAGTTGAGGAAGGTTTAAGCGGCAAAATCAACAAAGGAGATTAAGCGAAAAAATCTGATGGATGGAATTAAAACAGTTTACTTGTCTATTTAAGAGACTAGGATTTCATGATGAAAACATGTCAAAGGAAGGAGACTGCAGAGATATCATGTGAACAAGCTTCATGCATGCTTGATCAGACTAGTTAAGGAGAGTCGAACTGCAGAGATTACCGAGCGTCAAAAAGCTATTACCGAGCGATAGTAAGTTACTGAATATTGATTGAAATAGAATTCATATATTGATCAGAGGATTTGAATGAGCTTAACATAGATCTAATAATCTGCAATTGAAGTTGTGTTGTAATCAAATCACCTATTGTTACATTTTAACCATTGTAAACAGATAAATCTCTTAACAGAGTGGACTAGAAAGTCTTGTAATGTCATTCATAGAGTGTACATTTGTTATCCTGTCAACCCCATAGTGAATGCTGGTTGGATGATAACGCTTAGTGTTAAATCCTCTAACAAGGTCACACCTCACAGTGTGTTTGTAACCTTTAACAAGGTGGGGTCTTCACCGACCTCACTTCATAAGAGTGAACAATTTTTGGGGTTGTCGGTCCCAGGTGGTTTTTCCCTTTACAAGGTTTCCACGTTAAATCTCTTGTGTTATGTGTTGACTGTGATGATTTTTTGTTGTCATACTTTACATGTTGCATATTGGATTTGATCGGTAATCACTATATATTATTAACTGGTAATCGGTAAAAGCACAGACAAAATACTATTTTATGTTCCCAAGCTGCAGAAGTTTTAGTAAATTATTTTTGGATATACATTTTGTGATTGGGACTGTAACTGATTCACCCTTCCCCCCTCCCCACCCCCCCCCCCCCCCCCCCCCCCCTCTTAGTTATTCTAACAATTGGATAATGATGCACCTTGTATGGTTAGAGGAAAAGGATCCTTGATGATAAATGTTAAAATTAGATGTGACAATGCTTATTGGGTAAAAGGACTAAACTATAATTTGCTAAGTGTGGCACAGCTGAACAATTCAGGCCACTGAGTTGCTTTTGAGAGCAAGAAACTGAAGATATTTGATGATGGAGAAAGACTTGTTGGAATTGGAACACAATCAAGAGGTAATTTTCTTTATCTTGATAATGATCAGTCTTCCTGTTTAATGATGAAAGATGAAGATGTATGGTTGTGGCATAAAAGGTTATGTCATGTGAATTTTGATAACATGATTAAGATTAGTAAAAAGAAAAAGGTGAGAGGTCTGCCTAACTTATCAAAGCCTAATCATGTTATGTGTCATGAATGTCAGAAAGGTAAAATGACAAAATCTAGTTTCAAAAGCAAAGATTATTCAACAAAGAAATTACTTGAGTTAGTGCATATCGACCTATGTGGTCCTATGAGAACTCAAAGTTACTATGGACACAGATATTTCATTCTTTTTGTTGATGATTACACTAGATTAATGACAGTCATGTTCTTCAAAGAAAAATAAGAGGCATTTAAGATGTTCAAATGGTATAAAGCAAAAGTTGAGAAAGAGACTGGTAAAGAATTGAAATGTTTGAGATTTGACAGAGGTGGTGAATTTATTTCTGATGAATTTACTAACTTTTGTAATGAGCATGGTATTAAAAGATAGGTCTTTGCACCGAGGACACCCCAACAAAATGGAATAGCTGAAAGGAGAAATAGGTCAATTGTTGACTATGCAAGGACACTGATGTTACAAAGAATGTTGCTCAGACATATTGGAGGGAAGCAATTAGCATAGCTGTTTATGTTCTAAACTGAGTACAACTGAAGAAGGACATAAGATACCCTATGAGTTATGGTTTGGCCACAAACCCAATGTATGTTATTTTAGGATTTCTGGAAGTAAATGCTTTATTTTGAAAGATGAAAGAAATGGGAAGTTTGACTCAAAAGGTGATGAAGGGATATTTCTGGGATATTCCACTAAAAGTAAAGCATACAAGTGTCTTAACAAAGTAACTAATAAAATGATTGAAAGTACTAATGTTCAGGTTGATGAGTTTGATGATAAGAATGTAGCAGAAAGCACAAAGGAACCAGAAGACTGCAATAGATTCACCTACATTAAATAACCAGAGGACCTACCGACGTCGCAGACAGTGACAACCAGTCAGCAGGAAAACAATACCGATGGACAGGAAGGAGATATCGACGAGCAGGAAGCACATACCGAGAAAGCAAATGAACCTGCACAGGATGAACAAGAAAGAAGAGATCGGATACTGGCAAGATTTGTCAGAAGACATCATCCTGAGACACAAATCATTGGAGACAGACAAGTTGGCATGCAAACAAGAAGTAAAGCAAGACAAGGTACATGTCTAGTTTGTGAATATGAACCTACGAATGTAAAAGTTGCATTAGAAAATGATGAATGGATTAATTCAATGAAAGAGGAAATAGAACAGATAGAGAAGAATAAAACCTGGATTTTAGTACCCATACCTAAGGACAAGAATGTTATCAGTACTAAGTGGATATTCATAAACAAGCTTAATGAGAATGGAGAGGTAACAAGGAACAAAGCTAGGTTAGTATGCAAGGGATATGTGCAGGAGCAAGGAATAGATTATGGTGAAACTTTTGTACCTAATGCTAGATTAGAAGGAGTCAGAATGTTACTTGTATATGTTGCACACAAAAAGTTTAAATTTTACCAAATGGATGTTAAATCTGCTTTTCTGAATGGAATACTTGAAGAAGAAGTCTACATAGAACAACCTAAAGGGTTCATTGATCTAGACAACAAAGATACGGTATGTAGACTACATAAAGCTTTATATGGTTTAAAGCAAGCACCAAGAGCTTGGTATGAGAGGCTGCATAACTATTTGCTGAGTATTGGATTTGTTAGAACCAATGAGAACAGTAATTTGTACATGAAAGGAAATTATGATGATACTATCTTGATTGCCGAGATATTTGTGGATGAGATAATATTTGGAGGACAAGATCACATTTGTAAGTCATTTTCTAGTGAAATGAGAAGTGAATTTGAAATGTCTATGTTTGGAGATATTAAGTTCTTTCTAGGCTTACAAGTGATTTAGTAGAATGATGGTATATTCATCACACAATCTAAATATATAAAGGAAGTATTGAAGACATTTGGCATGGAAGATGCTAAACCTGTGGGTACACCAATGGCTACTAGATGTAAACTGACTAAAGAAGATGGAACTACTGAGGTAAACCAGACACTATACCGATCCATGATTGGTAAGTTAATATATGTAGTTCACAGTAGACCTGATATAGCACATGTTGTTGGAATAGTTGCTAGATTTTCTGCAAACCCTAGAGAGTCACACATGGTTGCTACAAAGAGAATCTTAAGATACCTAAAGAAAACTGAAGATTATGGACTATGGTATCCTAAGAAAGGCAAGTTTGAACTTAAGGTATACACCGATGTTGATTGGGCTGGAAATGTGGATGACAGAAAGAGTACCACAGGAGGAGCATTCTTCTTTGGTGAAAGACTTGTTACATGGACAAGTAAGAAATAGTCTTACATTTCTCAGTCTATAGCTGAAGCAAAGTATGTTGTTGTTGCTACTAATTGTTCAAATATTGCTTATATCAAGCAAGTGTTGGAAGGTATGAATGAGGTAATCACTGAGCCGGTGATTATATTGTGACAACATTAGTGCAATTAATATTTCAAAGAATCCAATGATGCACTCTAAAACAAAGCACGTATCTATTAAGTATCACTACTTAAGGGAACAAGTACAAGAGAAGCAAGTGAAGCTAGAATTTGTTACATTAAAAGAACAACTTGCTGATATTTTCACAAAGCCTCTACCGAAGGATACATATGAATACTTGAGGACTAGACTTGGGGTCCGTCCACTGTCTACCAGTCACTAAGGTGATCTAGAGGTTGCATCAGCCTAATCTTATCAGAAGATCATACATGTTGATGCAGAAGAGTTCACACTTTGGATTTTTGTCTAAGGTTGTGAAAGGTTGAAGTACTGGAATAGATTTGCACTTCAGTATACCGAGATATAGAGAATGCATCAGACAACAAAGAGTTACATGGATACTACAGAGTTGTATGTTTTTATTGCTCTTTGGCATTGTTGTCAAAGAGAGAGAGATCTCAATATGAAGCCAAAGACAAAGGGAGAGAGATACAGAAAAGGGAGAGCATTGAAGATCAGTTTCTGTGAACAAAAGAAAACCTGTGAGCTGAAAAGATCATATCTGCAGAAGTTAGTCTGCACTTGCAAATGCTTTTATGTAACGTAGTGATTAAACATATTAAGCTAGGGAGAGCTTGTACTGAGTTACATCATTTGTTGATAGAGTTGTAGAATACATGTTTGGTATGTGTATGGCATATTTCATATTGCTTGTGTTGCCATTAATGCCAAAGGGAGAGATTGATGAACTCCAATTGATTTGAATAAATTATATGACTTGAAGATCTGTGATTTGAGATCACTAAGTTGTTGATTAGATATGTAAGATGATTAAATCAATAATATGTTGTCATTGATGTCAACTAGTTTTGACAATACGTATCTTGTAAGTTATTATACCCATACATCTGTAGAAAGACGAAGAAAAGAGATGAAGAACAAATATATCTACATGAGGAAAATGGATATGATAGATGAGGATAAGGAATACATTGGGTAACTTATGAATGATTCTATGACCTTATGTTATTGACTTGATTATGTTGCATTCATCTATGATGAAGGATAGAGAAAAATGCACAAAGCAGTGTGGTTGGTTAAAGAAGCATTTCAGTATACACCAATGCAATGTAGTGTATACCAAGAATAATATAAACCGAGCTTGTTTTCACCGACACATTTCTTTGTTAACCGAGCAGGAGAAAAGAACTAAATGACTAGTTTAGCCGACAGAAGTTGATGAGTTGTAAAGCGTTATGATTATGAAGTTGAAGATAATGTTTGTTATGAAGATCAATGGCTAACATAATTCAAAGAAGATATAAGGTATTGAAATAAAATGTGTTACTGACACATCAACCAAGGAAGGTTTAAGAGAAAAAATCAACAGAGGAGATTAAGAGGCAAAATCTGATGGATGGAATTAAAATGGTTTACTTGTCTATTTAAGAGACTAGGATTTCATGATTAAAACATGCCGAGAGAAGGAGACTGTAGAGATATCACATGAACAAGCTTCATGCATGCCTAATTAGACTGGTTAAGGAGAACCGCATTGCAGAGATTATCAAGCGTCAGAAAGCTATTACCGAGCAATAGTAAGTTACTGAATATTGATTGAAACAGAATTCATATATTGATCAGAGGATTTGAATGATCTTAACATAGATCTGATAATCTGCAATTGAAGTTGTGTTGTAATCAGATCACCTGCTATTACATTTTAACCATTGTAAACAGATAAATCTCTTAACAGAGTGGACTAGAAAGTCTTGTAATGTCATTCATAGAGTGTACATTTGTTATCATGTCAACCCCATAGTGAATGTCGGTTGGATGATAACGGTTAGTGTTAAATCTTCTAACAAGGAACACCTCACAGTGTCTTTGTAACCTTTAACAGGGTTGGGTCTTCACCGACCTCACTTCAGAAGAGTGAATAATTTTTTGGGTTGCCGATCCCAGGTGGTTTTTCCCTTTACAGGGTTTCCACATTAAATCTCTTGTATTATGTGTTGACTGTGATGATTGTTTGTTGTCATACTTTACATGTTGCATATTGGATTTGATCGGTAATCACAATATGTTAGTAACTGGTAATCGGTAAAAGCATAGACAAAATAGTATTTTATGTTACCGAGCTGCAAAAGTTTTAGTAAATTATTTTTGGATATACATTTTGTGATTGGGACTGTGGATAACTGATTCACCGCCCCCCCCCCCCCCCCCCTCAATTATTCTAACATATACACCATTGATTCTTTGAGGCTCTTCAATTGGGTAGAAGTTTCACCAAATTCCAAGTATGATTGGCTATTAATGACTCCATTTCCACTTACATTACCTCCATCTACTTTGTACTATTTGTGTCTTTGCAAGCATATTTGATTTTCCTTGGCTTTGTTTCATCGAAGATCAACAATTGATAGTCCTCAAAATTTTCCAGAGGTCTTCACTCCCTAGGGGGCATCCTCAATGGAGGAGCTTGGCTCTATATATTTGTCTGTAATTGCTACAAATCACTTCCCTGTGTACCCTGTGTTAGAAATAGGGAATACTGAGAGGGGGGGGTGAATTAGTATTCTACAAACTTTATCTTTTTCCCAATTATGGATATAACATATTATCTTTACACATGCATAACATAAGAAGCTAAACAACATGCATAGAAATAAAACTAAAGAACTCATAACACATGATTTGTTCTCGAGGAAACCCTAGCCAAGGGAAAACCTCGGTGGGGACGGTACCCACAAAGATCCACTAATCAAAAGTATCCTATTAAGGATGTTGACCCTGTTAGGATTCTATTACAAGCATATAGTGTATCAGTCCTGATTAAGGGACTATAGGCCTTGTTAGAAGCCTCAACCCTATTAGGAGTTGGTAGTACAAAATGTGATTACCAGCTGAGCCCACTACCCAAACAAGTAATGTATAATATACACTGATTACAAAAGAGGTTAAGGTACATAACCTTATACTGCTTGCATCAATATCTCTTCGCTGATCTTTCACTATCGCTATTACATATGCTTCATATACTTCACATCATACTTCTACAATTACTTGCTGCTTGTTACAATTACTACACTTTACAATTACATTTACATTTACATTTATACCAATATCTTTATCCAAGAGTTAAAATATAATATGTCATTCATTTATATTGTTAAGTCATTATTTTGATAAACAAAATAATCCCTTAACTCTTTACTAGTTTTGTCTTCATATTATGTCCCGTCGGCTTCACACTGTCTTCGGTAAAACTATCATAACTTATTTTGTACATGTCGTAATGACTTGTGCTCTGAGATGGGTCATCATTAGTCACCATAGAGTCTATGTTCAAGTGCGCAAGGACTGAACTCACTCCAGTCAATCTTGCAAACAAAAATTATGTCCGGGTACACTGGTAAAAATATTGTCTCATACTTAGACAAATTTTCAATGCACTCTGTCATACTTGCTCTCTGACTTGTGTGATCTTCATGTGGATCATATGTTTCCATAATGACAACATCTATGCAATAAACTCAGCCAAATTTCCAACAATCTCCCCTTTTGTCATTGGTGGCAACATATGAGAAAATTGGCTAAGTGTTCTCAAAAATTGTCAAAATTGTGGCCATAGTATAACACATATATACTATCCTTATAACTCCTTAAAAAACTTATCTCTAATACAATACTCCCCCTAAGAGTATCAATCCTTATCATATACTATCAATTTTCTGCTAAATATCTCTCCCCCTTTGACAACAATGACAAAATAACGGTAGGGAGGGCTACAAAATTGTATCACAAAAAAAGTTATACCTCAATTTCTTTATTGCAAAGCCGGTAGGCTTGCAACACAATCTGCAAAATCTATCTTCATGGTTTCTATCTCCTTTTCCCATGATTTCTTAATGGAATCTGCCACATTGAGTAGTGCGCTTAGTCCATAAGATGTTATTTGACATGCTTGGAGGTTTTCAAAGTTAAATTTTTTAAAAGATGTCTTAGCTGTAAGAAAATCTTCCAACTGCTCTTCAATAACACTTAACTTCATAGAAGCATGTTCTCTCAAAAGAGTATATCTTCTTAATTTCATGTCTTTCTCATCTTGTATAATTTTGATTTCATCATAAAGTTGCCTAACTTTCTTCTCAACATTACAGACCTTCACATTAGGGTTAGATAGAAGGTTTGTTTCATTTAGAATTTCTGCTTCCTTCAATTTTATCTTCTGATCTTCCTTAGTTGTCAAAGTCTCTAATTTTGTACACTGTATGTACAAAGATTTTCCTGTTTCCAAATGTTTCCTCAAATCTTTGATACAGATATCAAGAGTATTGATATCATTGCTGATGTACTAACTGATATTCAACAGCATTCTAGCCTCATAGTTTTCCTGTGCTTTCACTTTTGCAATATCAGCTAGGTTAGTGAACTCATCATCAAAAGTGCTCATCACTTTCTTTACCTTCTCCATAGGGTCTACTTCTACAATCTATGTGGTCACAATACTTTGTAACTTTTTAGTGAGGTCCTTCAGACATCCTTCAAGACTCTTAACTTTCTTATTCTTCCCAATGATTTTGTTTAAAGATGTGATCAATTCCATCTGATCATCATCATCTACTTCTTTTCCCAAATCCTCAAACAAAGATCCAGTTTGCTTCTTCTTTCTAGTTTCAAGAGTAAGAATGATTTCTTCTGTAGAGGATATAGGTGCTTGTACTTCTGATACTTTGGGTTCTTCAACAATAAATTGGGTCTGCTCTGCTTCTGCAGTTCTATCTGGTTCATCAAGAGCTGAATTGTCAACAATGTTCTCTAGATTCTACAAATACATTATCATCAGTATCCAAGGTGATCCTTGTACCTTCAACATTCATAGATTCTTCTTCAATGTTTATAGTCGGTGGAGAGGGAATGTCCTCTTGTTCTTCTTCTTCTACTTGCTCTGTTGCAATTGATGTCTCTCCAACAATTTCTGCCACAACTTTGATTATTGTGTGTTCAGTCTCTGCATTCACTTGTTCATATTGTCCTGCCATGATCTGAATGGTTCTCATTGTTGTCCTTAAATGGGTGCTAAGGGGCTTCAAAAAAAATTTAAAATGTTCATCATCTCTTACATCACATAGTTTCTTCACAAGATTCTCTCTAATAGATTTGTCTTCTTCTTGTGCTCTCATCTTCCTGTTAACAAGTTTCTTCAATAAGTCATCAGGTATCTTTCCCTGAATAGTGTCAAACTTCTTATTAGCTAGAATCAAATGCTTAACCACTGCATTTTCAAGATTCAATTTATCAAAATAGTCGTAAAGGTCGTAGTATTTATTCATTTTAGTGAAGTCTCCATCTTTTATAATTTCTTCATTCACTCTCTCAACTCTAGGTTTTCATGCTTTCTTCTTGACATAAGTGGCATCCTCTTTAATTTCTGCAATTTCCCTAGGTACTAGGGGCACCAAAGTTTTATGCCTCTTACCGGGTCCAATATCAATTTCTTTCACTCTCTTGCTCGATGTGGAGGAGGTAGATCTAGTAGGTTTTCTTGCTACTTGTTCCTTCTTAGGTTCCTCTACTTTCACCTTGACTGGTACTGTACTAGATGATAAGGGAGGTACAGACAAAATCTCTTTCTATCCAATATCTATGATTGCTGCTACTGTCTGCTTTGCCACTAAGAATTCTCTCTCTATCATTCCTGTATCCTTCAATATTTTCTTAATAGTGCTCTCAACTCTTTTCTTAGACTGTTTCTCCTCAAGTATAGCCTTTGTGGAGTTGAAATTTTCTTCAAAAGTTCCAAATCTGTTACTATGAGTGTCAACCTTGCACTTAAGTAGCCTATTTACATATTCTTTTGTCTCAGTTTTAGATATTTCATAGCCAAGAGGGTCTATGAACTCAATTCTAGGTTCAACTGCTTCAATGTATGTAAAGTCAGTGTCAACCATAAAACATACTTCATTCTTGTATTTCTCCACAAGAGACTGTGGAATCCTTGATCTGCTAGACACAATATTTTGAAATGTCTCTATAACAAGTACTGCACTCTCATTAACACTGTCAATAACATGCTTTTTTTATACTACTGTAGACACCGAAAAATCTTTCAGAAAATAAATTATTTTTGTTTTCTGAAAATCCTTGATGACATCATCATTTATTAATTAATTATTTATTTAATTAATTAATTTATTTTTATGGCATTAAATCCCTTTCTCTTAATTAAAAATCTTTAATTAAGGAATCTAGCCTAAAAATGTCATTTGGACATTATCCCTAATTTATTAATTATTTAATTAATAAATTGACCAAAAAACTTCATAAATAAATTAATTTATTTTTTATCCCAAACTTGGCCAATTTCCTTAAGACCACTAACCTCTTCCAAAATCTTCTAATCCCTTCTTAATTTCGATTAAAAGGCTAATCTCATCTTTTCTAACCATAATCCCAAGGTTAAATATTTAATTAAGGTTAAATATTTAATTTCCATATTTATTGAAAATATTTTAATAAATATTCCTAAAACTTAAGCCTTTTGGAATGAATAACTTTTATTCCATGAAACTAAGGAGAAATCTAGACTCTTCTAGAATCTTCTCAAAACCACCCTCTTCACCCATCCTAATCCTTTTTTTTGTCCTAATCTAATCCTAATCCTACCCTTAAACCTTTGTGCAATCCTAACCAAGCTTAAGACTTTCCTAAACCAAAGCAAAGTCTTTCCTTCCAAATATCTCAACCACAAAGCATTTATTGCTTCCCCAAAGTCTTCAAAGCCTCTTAAAGCCCATTCATTGCTCTTACAAGCATTTATTTGGAGAGTTATGAGCTTGGAGCCCCCTTTGTTGACTCCTCTTTGCCCTTCCCTTCATCCACTCACCTTGTGACATGTGTCACCTCCTGATTGGCTGAGAACTAGCACAATCCATGTGCTTCCCTTTGAGTGAATCTTGGCCTCTCTTAAGGATTTCAATCCTGGCCATTCATTCCTCCTACCCCAAGCCTTAGAAATCCTATAAATACCCTCACTTCCTAAGGCAAATCATCTTTCAACTTTCAAACTCAATAGCAAAGTTATAATGCCATTTTCATTTTAGCATAAGCATAAGCTCATCATTTTTAGATCATTTTCAAGCTTAAATCACATCTAAATTAGCTTAAATGGATTAACATAGATTCATTTCTTTGTTTAATCAATTTTAGTTTTTTCATTTAGCTTTGCATATTTGTGTGATCTTGAGGCCTTTGAGGCAAAATAGGTTCCTCATACCTATTTTGTGTCATTTTGGGTCTTCTTGATCCTCGAATCATCCATCTTGCATGCTCCAAGTGCTTGAGTTTGCACACCCACATCCCTCTATATCTAAGCATATCAAACGGTGCATGGGCGCATCCGTTTTAAGCTTAAACTGAGGTGGCTTTGATTTTAGTTTGTTTACCTTTAAATTTGATTTGATAATATGCTATGACATTTGTTTGTTTTTGGCCTTCAAAACAGGTTTAGGTGCACACTCAAATCCTAGTCTACATTCTGGCACGCCCGGTGGGACTCAAACCACAATCATTTTGATGAAATTATGCTTTATATGCTTGTATTTTGCAGGAAATAAAGAAATGTCACCTTCATCAAAAGAAATGACGCCTACAGCAATTAAATGTCGCCTTCAAACAAAGAAATGTCGCCTTCAACAAAATAAATGTCGCCTACAAGGAATTAAGTCACGCCTTCAGGCAATTAAATCACGCCTTTGAAGAAAGAAATGACGCCTGTGAACTCTATTTTCACGCCTGCATAACTGAGATTTTCCTGTTGTCAGCAACTTCTGTTACGTTCCAGAATTCTTTTCTGTCGCCTTCTTGTAATTAAATCACGCTTCTAACAAAAGAAATCACGCCTCTGGTTTTTTATCTGTCGCCTTTTGAGGTACAGAATGTCGCCTGTAGGAATTAAATGTCGCCTCTGCACTTTCCAGCGTCGCCTATAAGCTGGACAGTGTCGCTTTTGGTTTTTGTCTTGAGTTGCTTAAAGACTGGTTTTTTTCATTTCTTTTATTACAGCAAAGGTCAAACTCAATCTTGAATGAAACTTAAGGAAATGAACTTAGGTCCTAAGTGTCATTGTCATTTTGAAAATCAAACTCAATCTTGAATGCACTAAAGGAACAAACAACTCTATTCCCTCATCTGTTTCAGTTTCCAAAGCAAAGCAAACAAATTCAATCTTGAGTGATCTAAGGGACAAAACAAAGCTTTTTCAAAGTTCTTAAATCAACTCGCTAATCAAATCTTGAATGCACAAAAGGAAAGAACTTGCAAACGTTCAACTCATTTACATTTTGAGGAAAAGAACAAATCAAAATCTAATCACGAGTGTCTTCATTTCAAAGTTCAAAACATCACTTAATCAAATTTGGAAAAATGAACAAAATCTGCTTGATGTGCATGTAGGAGTTTTTCATTTTTTGCATAATCCTTGTTAGAGTAAGCAACGTGGAACATTTGAACTTGGACAAGTTCACCTGTTCTGCTTTTAGCGAGGCCTGTCCAAGGAGAAGCGCTTCCTCCTCGGAGAACGACCTCAAACCGGTATCCCCCCCGGCCGGTATACAAATAAGTGAATACCAAAAGAATCACTTACATCTCCTAATCGCCGGGCGTTCGTGCCAAACACGTGTCTGGGGATGGTAAACATTCCTCTCCCCCAGCATAATTGGCAAGGCTCTTAAGTGAGTCACGGATGATCAGCATAACCAGGTATGGAGACACCACGGAATCATTAGCAACCTGATAAAATAGAGGCTACCCTATCTACATCTGAAAGTATCAAAATCCTTGTGCAAGGACCGATTCCAAGGGGTTTACCGGGTCGCCTCAAGATTACTCACCATTTGTATTCCCTTCTGGGGGATACCAAGCTGTGGGCAAGCGATTTTGATACTCACCTTCCTTAGGTAGATCTGTTTGAAGTGCTTGACAGTCAAAGACTCCGTGAAAACACTTGTTGAAACATACACTTTCAAAGCTTTGTCAGAGTCAGTTGTCTTTGTTTGTATCCCGCAGGGTTGCTTTGTCCCTTGCGGAGATTGCTTTGACTTTAAACCTTTGCCATTGGGAACCTTTGCCTCAAAATCAGAAACCTCTTTTCCAAGTGATGCCCAGCAAGAACAAACATCCTAAAACAAAGTTGCCCAAATCCCAAGCCTATCAAGAGCGAAAAGTTATCAAGAAGAACACCAAGACCTATCAATCCATTATCCAAGCAACCCAAGCAGAGGAGAAGTCCCAAACCAAACTTGAGAACATTGCCCATAACGCCCGCATCAAACAGTTCACCTTCTGTTTCCGAGTTAACCATCACTTTGTCAACCTTGAGCCAGAAGATTAGCCATTTCCTTGTTCATGTCTTTTTCCATCTTCAGATCTTGAAATCTTATCTCAAACAGCCTTGCATCTTAGTCTCATCCTAGTTTCATCCTTTGCATCAGCATCAAAACCTTAGTTGCATCTCAAAACATCATAAAGTGCATTTATCTTCCTACCAGCATTCTAGAATCAATCCTTGTCATTTGCATTATCCCTCTAGATAGAGCATTGTCCCTTCACCCTTCAATACCTTTTCCACCAGCATCCCCTCATCAGCTTTTCATATCTTTCCAGCAGATCCATCATCCTTTGTTCCAAATCCAGAGATCCACCAACACTTAGTGTTTACCCTTTTGAGTTGTTCCTATCCCTTATCCAAGATCAGAGACCATCATCCTCTTTTTTGGCACAACGTGTTGTCATAAAGAAATCAAACCTTGTCCTTGCATAGCCATCATCTCAAGCAAGAGATTGGAGTGTATTGATAAGAAACTTGTTGACCGAAGATCATTAGTCTATCTTAGGTTGACCCCATCATATCTCTGATCCTCCATTTGGGAAAAAATAGCAGCTCATTTGTTGACCACTCAGTAATCTTTCACCAGCTTTCCACCAGCAACCTATCTTTCCTCCACCGTCTTGATCCATATCCGTTCCATCCAGCTTCCATCATCGCCATCTTGATCCCTGTCTTTGCATTTGCATCTTAGAAGTCATCATCTTTAGAAGTTCATCAACTTTGCATCCATCAACATCTTTTAGCCAAACATCTTGCATCCATTTAGCACTTGCATCTCCATGCCTGTTGAGACCAGATCTCGAAAAAGAAGAAGCATGAATCCTTATCCACCAACAACTTCATCTGATCCCAACCTTTTCACCAACGCCATGATGACCTACAATTCCCAGATCCAAGCCAGTAACCCATGTGAAGATCCAAACATCCCTTCATCCCCCTTGGCAAACCAAGCATTTGCAAATCCTCCAGAAAGCCCACCAGCGACCAATGCCCTTATACCACAACATCAGCAAAGCACGTTTGTTCACTATCTGCCAGAAAGTACCTCCATCCCACCATCTCTCTATCCACGCATCCCCATCAAAACAATCCAAGTTCCAGCACAAGCGTATTCTCCGTTTGTCCAATCATTCCCCGATCCTATCATGCAAACACCCCAAGAGCTTTCCACCATTCCCCTTTTCTTGCAAGGAAGCCTCACCAGTCCCGCAACACAAGCTGCAGCACCATCCGCTCCATCTCATACCCCTTTTGCTTCATCATCTGCTATGGCTGCCCAAGCCCAAATCCAACACTTAACCCAAAGTCAGCTTCCACCTCTCACACAAGCTTTTACACCGCCACCATCCGCAAGTCAAGCAACGCCTTTCACCATCAAAGGAGCACCGTCACCCTTCACTCCCCAAGCACCCGTACCTTCTTCTTTGGGGTTGGCGCAATCGCTCCCCATTCCAACCTCATCTTTCTCTTGGGTGTTTTCTTCATTTTCCTCCTCACAAGCATCCATTCAACCACAACCTCAACAAGCTCCTTTTTCTCAACCATCATTCGTGTCCCAAGCTCCCATTGCTCCTACCATTCCATCATCCGCTGCAGTGCACCCTAACACAAGCTCTCAGTGGGGCCTTACACAAGAAGAAATGAAGGCATGGGGGATCCCATCTCAATCCCCTACATCTATGGTTGCAAGTCAACAAACCGCCTTCGCCCAAGCAGCACAGCAGCAACTACCCCAAACACCGCCAGCTTCAAGTTATTCGTCCCAAATCCCAAATACCTTCCAGCAAGTTCCACCACCTCAACAGCCAACTTTCCCCAGTTATCTTACCCCATCACCCTTTGTTTCTAGCTTCCCCACATCTGTTCCACCTCTAAGTAATGCAAGCATGCACCCAGCTTATATCGGTCAAACCCAAAGCCAACCTCAGCAACTACCACCATCATACCCACAAGCAGCATCGTTCCAACAGCCTCCCTCACAGCAACCACATGTTCCCTTTCAGCAAACACCCATCATTCCTCCACAACATCAAGTCCCTTGCTATCAGCCTCAGCAACAAATCCCTATCATCCCCCAGCAACAACAAGTTCCCACCCATCAGTTACAACAGCAAGTCCCAAATATCCAATATCAGCAAGCAGTCCCACAACAACCGCCAGTTCAACAACAGCAAGCAGCCCAACAACATCAAGCGATTCTATATCATTTACCACAATATCCCCCTATGCCACACCAGCAATATCCCCAGCAACCATTACCCCAAAATCAGTTCCAACCCATTTATCCACAGCAAGCACCATATCCAATTCCACAACTTCCATCACAAGCAGAAGTCCCAGTTCCCTCGCCACTCAATGCTGAGTGGGAAGCAATGAAAAATGCTCTAAAAGAGCTACAAAGTGGAACAGAGAATAAAACATACAAGTTCGAAGAGGTGTGCTCATATCCCTTCGATCGGTCCATAGCAACTATCCCTTTCCCCAAGCATTTTGAGATGCCCAAGTTCGACAAGTATCGGGGGAAAGGAGATCCAGTAAATCATATCAAAGAGTTCTACATGGCGTGCCAAGAAGTGGCTTATAGTGATAACTATCTCCTGCGCCTGTTTCCCAAGAGCTTGGGAGGAACTGCTGTTGAGTGGTTTTACAAAATACCCCATGGGACAATAAAAACCTTTGCTGAACTCTCTGAGAAGTTCATCACACACTATGCCCATAATGTGGAGAATGAGTTGTCCTTGCTAGACCTATGCAACTCAAAACAGAAAGACGGAGAAAGCCTTGCAGAATACTTGCAAAGATGGCAGAATCTTACAACCAGGTTATCATATCAGCCGCCAGAGAAGCATCTAACAAAGATCTTCATTGATAACCTGCATCCAAAGCTATCCCATCACATGCGAATGAACTGTCTCCAGACATACCAAGACATCAAGAGCAAAGGCATAGGCATCGAGAAAGCTCTCCTAGACGAAGGCACTATTTGTCACTTCAAGGATGATTCCAAGAACAAACTCAACAATGATAAATCCCGTTACTGGAATCAAAACAAGAATGTTGTTACAGATGGAGCCACTGACACTAAGAATGTACAATTCGTTGTCGCTAGTCCTACACCAGCTCAGACATACCAACCGCCACAAGCGCCTATCTATCAGCAACCACCAGCTCCCGCATATCAAGCACCTATTTATCAGCAGCCTTCTCAAGCTCATCAGCCACCTGTGCAACAGTATCAGCAGCAATACCAACAGCAACAGCCAGCACGTCAGGGCAATCCTGTTAATGCAGTTAACGTTGCCCCAAGGCAGAACAAACCCAACAATCAGAACAATCCAAAGAGGACTTTCACACCTTTGGGTGAGCCTCTGGATCAGATCTTTTATCGGCTAGCCAAGGCAAATATGATCACATATCCGTCCATCCCACAGAAGGATGACAACGCACCAAAGTCTGATTGGTATAAAGAACATGAATACTGTGATTACCATCGTGTGAAGGGGCACACAACATTGAAGTGCATGCGGCTTAAGCACTACATCCAGGATCTCATCGATCGCAAGGAAATCCAGGTCGATGCACCAACTCAAGCTTCACCCAATGCCGGTTTGCAAATATATCAAAATGTGTTCCCTCAACACGATACCGGGAAGAATCAAGCCAACGCCAATCAGCCCCAAAATCGTGGCAAAGGCAAGCAAGAAGATCACACAGCAGCCTATATCAACTATGACAAGTATGTCGGATGCATAACTCAAGATGAGCCCATCCAAGATGAGCCCACCATCAATACCCTCCACGTCAGAGGGCCAGATCGACAATGTGCTGCAACTACCCGCAGTGGTAGGATAACTGTTGCCGGTGCTCCTCCGAGGTCAGCTGCTCCTCCAAGGCCAACATCTACTGCATCCACAGCACAGTCTAACACCAGGTCAGCATCAAATGCACGTGCAACATAGCATAATGCACCAAGAGCACAATACAATATCATAAAGCATCTTGGGAACATGCCAGCCCAAATATCTATCTTGGATTTGCTCCGCACATCACCCATTCATCAGGAGATCCTGGACAAAGCTCTAAAAGAAGGCCATGTCCCCACAGACATTAACACAACTCAGTTTGAAACTCTTGTGGGACACCTATCAGCAGCATGTGCCTTATCCTTCAAAGAATCTGATATACCAGATGTCGCTCCTGACCATACTCTCCCTCTCCGCATTGCTGTCATGGTCAGAGATTTCGCCATCAAACGAGTTCTAGTTGATAATGGCTCAGCCCTCAACTTGTGCACATTAAAATTCATCAAGAAGATCGGGTTCACGGAGGCTGACATACAACATGAGCAAATCACTATCAAAGCATATGATAACTTGGAGCGTACCTCTGAAGGTACTATGACTTTGCCTATCCAGCTAGGCACAGCAACGCAAGATACTCTCTGCCACGTTGTTGATCTTGACCTACCGTTCAATATCCTCCTCGGTCGTCCATGGATCCATTCCATTAAGGCCGTACCATCTACTTACCATCAGTGCATCAAGTTTCCACATCAAGGCACTGAGGTTACCATCCACGCTGACCCTAACCCCTTCGCATACTGCCTTGCGATGGAAGCATCTTTCCCTCATTCTACTCATTGTCCTGGAACCGATATTGGTACCTCTATTGCTAGCTCATCCCGATCCCATCGCGATCCAGAGACCATCCTCTCTTCCACCCTATCATCCATCAAGATCAACAACCAGGGTTGTGGCGAATACAGCCTCAGTGATGCATTTGCTGTAGGAGCTCTTCCACGTGATCCACATACTCAAGGGCGCCCAAGTTGTCAAAACAAGCCTGTTGAAGAATATTATAAGCTCAAGAAAATCGGAAACATGACTTTTGAGTCTCATGGTACCATCAACAGCAAAGAAATGGATCCAGATATTAACAAATGGCTATACAAAGATCCCCCATCACGTGACACCCAACTTTTTGAGTACTTCAAAGAGAAATACCCAATCCCCTACAAAAATGTCACAGAACACTATAATTATCAAGGTGGTGGTCTAGGACCACAAGAGGATGGAAATTTGTTTCCTATCATACCATCCCAAAATCCAGAATAGCAAGGACTTGGCTTTAATACCCCTCGCCTGCTTGAACAAGAGCCCAATACCATAACTGCAGACACTAACATGACCAATGTGAACTTTTCGAATAGCCAGGATGACCTTGTAGAAATCGAAGACATCCCCGAAGAGAAAGACATCCGATCCTACGACGATATCTTTGCCGACGACACCCTCCTGGGGACTTCTGTTCTCCAACAACTCTCCATTAACCTCATAGATCTTCCCCTCACAAACCCCGACCTCATAGATTGGGACCAACCAAGCATCGCACACATCGACGAGTTCCAAAGCGCACAAGCACTCCTAGAATTCATGGGGGCATCAGGTCCAGCAGTCAACCAGGATCCAACATCAACCTCTATCTATCAGCTTCACCCAGAAGGATATTTTGGGGAAGAGGCAAGCTTTAGTCGCAAAAATGAAATAGCAAAAGAACATCATGAGTCTTTATGTGAAAACCCCCTTGGGGCACATTCTGATTCCAAAATAGTAAAAATAAAGGGCGTATCTTCTAGTGAAAACCTGGCAATTCAGGCGCTAGAAGATGAAGCCTTGCCTCTTCCCCCTATCCAAGATTATAGACCAGAGCAGTCGCCGATCATCATAGAGGAAACCAAGCCAATCAACTTGGGAACAGAAGAATGTCCAAGGATCACCTACATTGCAGTCAACCTAACAGAAGGAGAAGAAATCGCTCTCAGTGCCTTGCTCAAGGAATCCATCATCAACTTTGCATGGTCATACGCCCACATGCCTGGGCTTGATCCAAACCTTGTTGTTCATCATCTATCAGTAGATCCAAACGTTAAGCCAGTGAAACAGAAGCTAAGGAAAATGCATCCAAAGGTAGCATTGCTCGTCAAAGTAGAGCTTGAGAAGCTCCTCCAAGCTAAGATCATCAGAGCAATTGACTATTCAGAGTGGATCTCTAACATGGTGCCAGTCACAAAGCCTTCTGGCGACATCAGAATCTGTACTGATTTCAGGGACTTGAACAAGGCATGTCCTAAAGATGACTTCCCATTGCCAAACATAGACATGCTTGTAGACCTCACAGCGGGTCATGAAATGCTATCACTCATGGATGGCTTTTCCGGTTACAACCAAATTCATATAGCGGAAGCAGATCAACATAAAACAGCATTTACAACCCCATGGGGTACCTTCTGCTACAACATGATGCCATTTGGGCTAAAGAATGCAGGGGCCACATATCAGAGAGCAATGACAGCGATCTTCCATGACATGATCCACAAGATCCTTGAGGACTATGTGGACGATATCCTCGCAAAATCCAAAACAAGGGATGAACACCTCAACATCCTAGAACGTGTGTTTGATCGTCTGAATCATTATGGCTTAAAGCTTAATCCTAAGAAATGTGTCTTTGGTGTTACATCTGGCAAGCTTCTAGGCTTCATCGTCTCTAGACGAGGCATAGAGATCGATCCTAAAAAGGTAAAAGCAATAACGGAGATGCCTCCACCAAGAAATCTCAAACAGCTCAGAAGCCTACAGGGCAAGCTTCAATCAGTACGGTGGTTCATCTCGCAACTAGCAGACAAGTGCCAACCCTTCTCACATCTCCTATGCAAAGACACCAACTTCAAGTGGGATCCCATATGTCAAAGAAGCTTTGATAAGCTCAAGGAGTATCTAGCTAATGCTCCAATCCTAGTACCACCGGTTCTAGGATGCCCACTCATCCTTTACATCTCAACAACAGCTACAGCACTAGGGGCACTCCTAGCACAGCATGATGATGAAAATAGAGAACGAGCTATCTACTACATCAGTCGCACTCTTGTGGGCTATGAGCTTAACTATTCACCCATGGAGAAAGCATGCCTAGCAGTGGTCTTTGCCACTCAAAAACTTAGACATTACATGCTTAGCCACACAATCAAGCTCATATCAAAGGTGGACCCTCTTAAGTATCTGTTATCAAGGACAACCCTCACAGGCCGTATGGAAAAATGGGTCATGTTACTCAGCGAATTTGACATTCAGTATGTAGATCACAAAGCAATCAAAGGGCAAGTCATTGCCGATCAACTAGCAGAAGCACCACTGGTGGATGCCTATCCACTAATCATGGAATTCCCCGATGAACATTTATGCATGATTGAAGAGCAGCCTGTATGGAAACTATACTTTGATGGCTCCAACACATCCCATAGCTCTGGGGCAGGAATCCTATTCGTCACACCTCAAGGTGACTATATTCCAAAATCATTCAAGTTGGGATTCCCCTGTACCAATAACATTGCAGAATATGAGGCACTCATCTCAAGTCTCAAAACAGCTATCCAATGGAACATCACAGAACTACAAGTCTTTGGAGATTCACAGCTGATTATCAAACAAGTCCTAGATGAATATCAGACAAAGGACGACAAATTGCTACCCTACAAGCAACTGGTGGATAAACTGAAAGAGCATTTCCTACATCTACAATTCAATCAGATCCCAAGGCTTCAGAACAAAGCAGCAGATGCAATGGCAACCATCGGATCCTTATTGGAAATACCACGAGACGCATCACAGTATGAATTTCTAGTCGAGCAGCTACATTCACCAGCTTATGAGAACGCCGATGCAAACATGGTGTGTGTTTTGGTTGGTCCTCAATCCCCATGGTACCACGAAATCCATGCATATCTAAAAAATGGTATCATATCTCCCCATCTCACCAATAACCAACGCCAAAACCTTATTCGCAGAGCTTCCCGCTACACTCTTGTAGCCAACACCCTATATCGTCGTGGGTATCACAATGTCCTATCTAGATGTTTAGATTCAAACGAGGCCGTCCTGGCCTTACAAGAAGTTCACGCTGGAATTTGCGGTGCCCACACGAGTGGCATGGTTCTAGCAAAGCAGCTGCTTAGAGTTGGATATTATTGGCCAACAATGGAACATGATGCGTGTGAATTTGTCAAGAAATGTCTCCCATGTCAACAGCATGCCAATTTGATACATGCACCAGCATAGGATCTACAGCCTATTGCACCACCGTGGCCTTTTTCATGTTGGGGCCTCGACCTCATTGGCTTGATCACCCACCTCTCTTCGGATGGACACAAGTATATCATAACAGCCACAGAGTACTTTACCAAATGGGTTGAAGCGATTCCGCTCACCCTTACTACTGGCATCCAAATATCCAAGTTCATCCTCTACCATATCATTTGCCGCTTCGGCATACCATCTACCATTTTCACAGACCATGGCACACCTTTTGAAAACCAGCATGTGGATGATCTGTGTGCTAGGCTCCACATCCATCACCGTTTCTCTAGTCCATATTTCCCTCAAGGAAACGGCCAAGCTGAGGCAACTAACAAAACTATCTTGAAAATCCTCAAGAAGGTTGTCAATGATTCTGGTCGTGACTGGCACCTCCAAATCAATCCTGCCCTTTGGGCCTACCGCACTTCTTATTGCACTCCCACAGGCACCACCCCATACTCCCTTGTATATGGTGCTAAAGCCGTTCTACCGATCGAGGTTGAGCTCCCATCCTTGCGCGTCTCCATGAAGAACTATACAACTGATGAAGACTATCGTGTGGCCCGGCTCACACAGCTAGATCTGCTAGATGAAAAGAGACAGCAAGCTTATGATCACCTGGTTGCATACCAGAATCGACTTAAAAGGAGTTATAACAAAAAGGTCCATCCTAGACAATTCTAGGTCGGTGACATGGTCCTTAAAGAAAATCAGAAGGTCCTAGCAAATAGAGAAAAGAAAGGAAAGTTTGAGCCTACTTGGTTGGGCCCCTATGTTGTCACCGCATCCTTTGGCTCCGGCGCCTATTAGCTATCAACACCAGAAGGCGAGCCCTTGAATGATCCTATCAACATCATCCATCTGAAGAGGTTCTATGCCTGAACCTGATCCTGCATATATCAGAAAATCCAAAAACATTCAAAAAAGCAAAAAAAAAAAAAAGCAAAAAAGCAAAAAAGCAAAAAAGAAAAGAGAAAGAGAAAATAATCGTCCAAACGGTGAAAACTTGGCAATTCAAGCGCCTTGGACAAGTATGTTGGTGAAAACCTGGCAAACAGGTGCCAACATAGTAAACTAAGCTATTTATCTATTCAGTTGTCCTTTCAGCTACCGTCCTCATCCTCCATCCATAACAAATCTCCCAGCAGTTCCATCTCCCCTATCTCCCAAGCATTCAGCTTCCATCTTCCTCCAGCCCATCTGCAATCCATATCCCATTCCAAAGCTTTGTACCATATCTTGTACCATATCCTTATCCCTTTCCTGTACAGCGCAATCCTCCCTGTATTTATCCTTCTTGTCTCCGTCCTAGTAAGAGTCCCGCTAAGTGTGATCTTCCTATCCCCAATCCTGAGCTTCTGTACATATCCCTTGTGCATATCGTTCCTCCTTGTTGTACATAGCCTTTGTCCGTCCTGCAGCAGCATTTGATCAAATATCTTGTCCCATTCCCAGCCTCAGAAAACTTTTAGTCCCACTCGGGCCTTGTGCTTCAGCAACATCAATTGTCGACTTATCCTTGCTCATCTTGATTATTCCTTGAACTTCAGCTTTTGCCAGCAAACAACTACACTTATTCTCTCACCAAACCCATGGGTCCTTGAGGATATATCGTTCCTCCTGTCTGACCTAATCTTCCATCCTGGTCCTTGAGGATATATCGTTCCTCCTGTCTGACCAATCTTCCCACCATCAATCAAACCTAATCTCTCTCCTTGGCAAAGGATGTCTTTTTGGAGTTATCATTTTGATCTTGGATTTTTTTTGTCCTTTGGGTCTTGTTAATCTTTTTGGCTTCTCTTTGTCCCACCAGGGTCACCACGATTCATTATATCACGGTGTGCTGCGTGTGCGGATAATCTGGGGCAAGGTCTTTTGATCTTTCGCTTCTGCCTGTGAGTCAGTTGTGTGTTTGTGGTTCCTTCAGCATCGGTTTCGCCATGTCACCTCTGCGCTTCATGTGTGATGTTGGGGCAACCCTGTGTGTTTGTTTAGCGTCAGTCCTATGCAACACTGGTGACAAGGCCTCGTGATCCCAGTATCCTTGGCAGGTCTCTAGCATTGCTATATTAAATCTAGGTTGTGCACTCCCGTTTGCACTTGGAGCTATCCGGTCCCTTGCATTTATCATATAGTTTAATCTTGCATCTTTGCATATAGCTGCATCTTGCATCTTGCATTTCCATCTCATCTTGCATATCATCCATGTTTGTTCTTAGAAGTGAGGTTATTTATCTCCCCTTTCTTCCTAGGCCCTTCCTTCCTCGTCCCGCTGGACACACTCTGTCCTAGGGCGTAATCCCTCTTTCTCCTTGTCCCACTGGGTGCATCTTCCATGATTTTGTCCCACCGGGGCATGTTCCTCTTTCTTCTGGTCCACCCAGGCGTCATACCCTCTTCTTCTGATTCTAGCCTTGGCATCTTGTTTTCTTGTCTTTGACGTCATGCCACTTGCGGCATCGCATCAAAGAGGGGCAAAATGTAGACACCGAAAAATCCTTCAGAAAATAAATTATTTTTGTTTTCTGAAAATCTTTGATGACATCATCATTTATTAATTAATTATTTATTTAATTAATTTATTTATTTTTATGGCATTAAATCCCTTTCTCTTAATTAAAAATCTTTAATTAAGGAATCTAGCCTAAAAATGTCATTTGGACATTATCCCTAATTTATTAATTATTTAATTAATAAATTGACCAAAAAACTTCATAAATAAATTAATTTATTTTTAATTTATTTTTTATCCCAAACTTGGCCAATTTCCTTAAGACCACTAACCTTCCAAAATCTTCTAATCCCTTCTTAATTTCGATTAAAAGGCTAATCCCATCTTTTCTAACCCTAATCCCAAGGTTAAATATTTAATTAAGGTTAAATATTTAATTTCCATATTTATTGAAAATATATTAATAAATATTCCTAAAACTTAAGCCTTTTGGAATGAATAACTTTTATTCCATGAAACTAAGGAGAAATCTAGACTCTTCTAGAATCTTCTCAAAACCACCCTCTTCACCCATCCTAATCTTTTTCTTTGTCCTAATCTAATCCTAATCCTACCCTTAAACCTTTGTGCAATCCTAACCAAGCTTAAGACTTTCCTAAACCAAAGCAAAGTCTTTCCTTCCAAATATCTCAACCACAAAGCATTTATTGCTTCCCCAAAGTCTTCAAAGCCTCTTAAAGCCCATTCATTGCTCTTACAAGCATTTATTTGGAGAGTTATGAGCTTGGAGCCCCCTTTGTTGACTCCTCTTTGCCCTTCCCTTCATCCACTCACCTTGTGACATGTGTCACCTCCTGATTGGCTGAGAACTAGCACAATCCATGTGCTTCCCTTTGAGTGAATCTTGGCCTCTCTTAAGGATTTCAATCCTGGCCATTCATTCCTCCTACCCCAAGCCTTAGAAATCCTATAAATACCCTCACTTCCTAAGGCAAATCATCTTTCAACTTTCAAACTCAATAGCAAAGTTATAATGCCATTTTCATTTTAGCATAAGCATAAGCTCATCATTTTTAGATCATTTTCAAGCTTAAATCACATCTAAATTAGCTTAAATGGATTAACATAGATTCATTTCTTTGTTTAATCAATTTTAGTTCTTTCATTTAGCTTTGCATATTTGTGTGATCTTGAGGCCTTTGAGGCAAAATAGGTTCCTCATACCTATTTTGTGTCATTTTGGGTCTTCTTGATCCTCGAATCATCCATCTTGCATGCTCCAAGTGCTTGAGTTTGCACACCCACATCCCTCTATATCTAAGCATATCAAACGGTGCATGGGCGCATCCGTTTTAAGCTTAAACTGAGGTGGCTTTGATTTTAGTTTGTTTACCTTTAAATTTGATTTGATAATATGCTATGACATTTGTTTGTCTTTGGCCTTCAAAACAGGTTTAGGTGCACACTCAAATCCTAGTCTACAACTACATTAATCCTTTCCATTGTAGTTTGTCCATCATTCCAATCATTTCCTATGGTGTAAGGAAATCTCCTCAAAAGATGAAAAAACATGTAAGTGATCAAAGATGAAAATCTAAATTGTGCATACTTTGTCTTCTTAATCTTCTCCAAGTTCTCAAACAATTGAATTCACATAATTTCACACATATCAATGGTACTTTGTCAACACGCATCAAATAAGCTATGTGTACCATTCCAGCTACCATGTCATCCTCTCTTGAATTTGCACAAAACTTAGTTGTTAGGATTTTGCATAAGTATCTAACATCATGTTGTTGGATCTTACTAATTAAAATTCCTCTACCATTATAGGATGAATTAGTGTTATCAATGACTATTTTTCTCATGTTCTTCTCATTTAAAGGAATAGCTCCAAATTTAGACAGTCCAGTGACTTCATGAATCAAATCAGTTGTAATGTCTATTACTCTATCTCCTAGCCAAAACTTCCCATTATGAATTCTGCTAAGGATTATCTTAGTGCATTCTTCATTATCAAACTCATACTGCAATGCATACTTAACAATCTCATTGTCTTTCAAATGATCATATCCTTCTTTCAATGACATGTCCTGGTTGTAAATCTTCTCATACTCATTTGTAAAATCACTATCACTGATGGTTTCTAACTTGCATCCAAGATAACTTCTTACATTCTCTAAATGCAAAACTTCATATGGTACAGATGATAAAGCTAACTTAGGGTCTTCTTCCAGGGGTTCTACTGGTTCCCTCTTCATTCTAGGTCTATTTTTATCTGTGACATTGTGAATTAAAGATACATCCATGATTACTTCAAATTCCTTTTACCGATTCACAGATCTGTCAAGTAAAATACCTCGATTTCACGATTTTAGGGCTTGCATAGATTCAACGCTCAAATCCTTCACCAAATCATTGCAAAAAGCTTACAATCACTGCCTTTGATCTCCTTAACACTTTTATTCGCTTTGATGATCAAATAACACCGATCATAACCTTTTATTACTTCAATCTCACTTAGGTCTGACATCACATTCAATTCTTTTGTCGTTCCTTTCCAAAAAGTTGTTTTTTCTATCCTGCAAAACTTAAAACTTCTTGTGATCTCGCAAAACATAATATTTTTCTTTGCGTTCTTAACCATAGCATTAGAGTATCATAAATTACCTTCCATTAATTGCGCAAGACTCAATTCATCATAAATCTACTTCTACACTAATCTAAGTTCCTAATCTACTATAATTTTCATAAATTAAGTGCTTTGAGATAGGTCAGGTAAGGATTCATTCTTACCACTTGATACTTCACCTTTCTAATTACCTTCAATGTTGAATGTCTCCTTGATATGTGCTTTTAACAAACTTCATTTCTTTTGTATTGCTACAGCAACCTTTATGTCTGTTACTTGCATCTTCATTTCTTCTTTCATGATTTCTAGGGTTAGGGTTAGGATGAAAAACTCCATTGTTCATTATGCAAAACCTTGTTGTATGTTCAATCTTGTTGCATATCTGACAAACAATTCCATTGTTTCCATATCTTGGTCCAAGTGGATTAATCTGTGATCTGCAATTTCTAGCAATGTGTCCAACCTTGTTGCATCTATAACATATTACTCTATTTCTTTTGTTCATATCTTCAGTAGGTTTCTTATCTACATTGTTAGTATTCCTAAACATTCTACTATTATTATTATTCTCAACAAATTTAGGTTTCCTACATTCAATAGCTCTATGTCCAAATCCATGACAGTTATAACAATAACCATTAAGAGGTTTAAATTGCTTACCTGTGCAATCTCTCTTCATATGACCAATAGTATTACAAGCAAAACATCTACCTTTGAATTATCTTTGCATACCTTTGGATGATTCCTCTTGCTTTGGTGATTCTTCTTCTTTAGGTGTATCTTCAGATTTGTTGATCTCATCAGACTTCTTCTCATCTAAAGCTTTCAAATACCTTCAGATCTGGTTCCTTGCTTTCATCATTTTCTTTAAGAGTGTTAAATCCAAGACCAGTTTTATCATAGAATGGTTTCTGAAAAGATGCTTGTTTATCAATCTTCTCACTAGTTGAATATAGCCTTTCAATTTGTTGCTTGGATTGAGTCAGTTCGCCTTTCACAATCTTGTTGTATTTCTCAAGTTCAACATACTACAAATTGACTTTCTCAAGTTTAGATGTTACATTTTCAAGTTTAGATTTCAGTCCTTTATTTCCAGTCTTTAGACTTTCATTCTCAGATTTCAGATTCGCTTCATTCTTGCCATTTCCATCTTTCAAACTAAGCTTCAAATTTGCTATCTTCAATTCATGCTTAAGGATCTCATTTTCTTTTTCTAAATTGTCATTACAATCTTCAATAAAAACTTCGGATTCTTTTTCAGATCTCAGATCTTCCAATTTGTTTTTTAGTTTCTCAATGAGGTTCTTTGCATCATCATATTTTCCTTTCAGAGTGTCTCTTTCATCAGTAAGCATATCAATCTGTTCAAAATCTTCTTCAAGATTCTTATGTAGTTGATCCATATCCATAGAGATCTTACTCAAGCTGCTAGGCTTTCCTTGAATGATTCTTTTTCGAGTAACTAAGCTCTGATACCAATTGTTAGAAATAGGGAATACTAAGAGGCGGGGGTGAATCGGTATTCTAAAAAATTTATCTTTTGCCCAATTATGGATATAACAGATTATCTTTACACATCCATAACATAAGAAGCTAAACAACATGCATAGCAATAAAACTAAAGAACTCATAACACACGATTTGTTCTCGAGGAAACCCTAGCCAAGGGAAAACCCCGGTGGGGATGGTACCCACAAAGATCCACTAATCAAAATTATCCTATTAAGGATGTTGACCCTGTTAGGATTCTATTACAAGCATATAGTGTATCAGTCCTGATTAAGGGACTATAGGCCTTGTTAGAAGCCTCAACCCTATTAGGAGTTGGTAGTACAAAATGTGACTACCAGCTGAGCCCACTGCCCAAACAAGTAATGTATAATATACACTGATTACAAAAGAGGTTAAGGTACATAACCTTATACTGCTTGCATCAATATCTCTTCGCTGATCTTTCACTATCGCTATTACATATGCTTCAAATACTTCACATCATACTTCTATAATTACTTGTTGCTTGTTACAATTACTACACTTTACAATTACAATTACATTTACATTTATACCAATAGCTTTATCCAAGAGTTAAAATCTAATATGTCATCCATTTATATTGTTAAGTCATTATTTTGATAAACAAAATAATCTCTTAACTCTTTACTAGTTCTGTCTTCATATTATGTCCCGTCGGCTTCACACTGTCTTCGGTAAAACTATCATAACTTATTCCGTACATGCCGTACTGACTTGTGCTCTGAGATGGGTCATCATTAGTCACCATAGAGTATATGTTCAAGTGCGCAAGCACTGAACTCACTCCAGTCAACGTCGCAAACAAAAACTATGTCCGGGTACACTGGTAAAAATATTGTCTCATACTTAGACAAATTTGCAATACGCTCTGTCATACTTGCTCTCTGACTTTTGCGATCTTCATGTGGATCATATGTTGCCATAATGACAACATCTATGCAATCAACTCAGCCAAATTGCTAACACCCTACATCCCAAATTTGTCAAAGGGATTTTCAATTTACAATTTTGTATAAGATTTTTCTCTTGTTACTGGTAATTCCCTCAGTGCCTATGAAATACCAACATCATGCCTCTGGGTATCGTAGGCGACATAGTAGAAGTGTGTGAGAGGCCCAAATCAGAATTAACATGTTCCCGTAAGACCTGTGACTACAATGTATCGACTGGAAGTTGTGTAGAAATCTGCTTACTAGCATTGCAAGCGAAATTTGACTCAGAGATAAGGAGCAATGAAGGTTGTGGGGACCATAACAAATTTTTATTTGGGATCCAATTTGGTTCTCTTTTCCTTGAGAATGTGAGAAAATACTTCATAGCGAGACCTATAGATGAGTATAAGGAATTTGTCTTCTCAGTCATCTCTCCTTCAAAATGTCAAAATCTAATCAAAATGAGGGTTCTAGTTGATCAAGTAGACCACAATGTTAATTGCCTCTACTCATATGTACATGCCTCTTGTGCTAAAGCTCCATTTTGTTGTCCACAACCACCATCGCAACTCCCACTTCAGCGAGGTTCTCTAGCACATATAAAGTACCCAACAATTTGCTACCTCTTGCAACCATTAAGGCTCATTTGGTAAACTTTCAGGAGTTTCAAGAAAATATGATGTTACATCCTTTGGCACTAGTTGTTCCCCAAAAAGAATAATTATTTTTAGCTTAGGAGCACATCTCACATCTCATAATAGCCACTTAATTCCATTCTTTAAGTGCAACATCATGTCACCTTTGTCAACTATATCACCCCTAATAAACTCTACCAAGTTTTATTTCTTGATTGTTTTTGAATGCTTTGCAACATGAGTTGCATGAAAAGAGGCACTAAAGTCCAACACCCACAAATCTGATGTAGTTTCACTTGTTGACCAAATTAAAGTGCCTTTATCTTGTTCCTATGTTGGGTTAAATTTGTTGTCCTTTGATTGGTTATGGGATTTCGTGTATGACCAACAATTTTTATTGGTGTGTCTTTTACCAGGAAAATAACAACCTCTATTTCTTCCTCTAGACTTTGGATCTCCCTATATATTTTGATCTCCTCCTATTGTTATTCTTAGTCTATCTTGATGCCTCCCTCTATTGCCAAAAGTGAAGGCATCACCCGATGAGATTCCTTGATTTTCCCTCCGCATGTCTTAACTAAGAAGAGTGCCTACAACATTATCAAAATTCAATGTCAAGGGTTGGATTATTGATTGCCATCACTACTTCCTAGCAATTTAATAAAAAGAACATTAAAATAGCTTTCATTTCGTCATTTAGAATTATGCTTGCCAAATCAACTAGCTGCTAATTAAGGTATTGAATTCATTGAGATGGTATTGAATTCATTGAGATGGTTCAACATATTGCCTCCTTCCTCCATTTTCAGATTATACTTCTTCATGAGAAAAAATTTGCTTAAAGCCGAAACCATTTCATACATATCGAACAGCTTATCTCACAATCCTTCTTATATTGCTTCAGATGAAACATAAAATAAAACATTGCTAGATAGAGAGAGGATAATGGTTGCTCTTGCCTTTTTTACAATTTCTCCCACTCCTCATCATCCATTGAATTAATGAAAGGTCTTCTTTAATCAGCAACAATTCAATCTTTATCTTCCACAATTTTTCAATTTTGTGTTTATCTGCTTCCTCCATCCTTTCTGAATTTTTTCCTCAGATTTTGAATCAGCTTCTTCTCCGAACTCTAATACCAATTGTTGAACAATGAAGAGCAGATAAAACAAATTAAGAAGTCAAAAATTAAAGATTCAAAAAAGAACAAGATACAAAACACGATTTTATGAGGTTCGCCAATATGACTACATCCACAAAATGCAGAGAAAAACTTTGTATTAATATCACTATTGCAATGGAAAACTTCAACTATGTAATACCATGAAATGATCACTTTATTCATATATTTTAAATAAGCCTTTGAACGTAATATGGAGGGAAATGAAAGTGTTCGTTGGGCTTCATACACAACACACATGACGCATTCAACATAGTTTACAATAATACTAATCAACTAAATAATTACTTTCAATCAAATGAGAACCATAAAAAGAAACTAAAAACGTGCTCATGACTTAATTTAAGTGCAGAAGCAATAGTAGCTTAACTATAGGAGATATGGAAACACACTTGACAAGATTCCATAGGGCATAAACTCTTAACTCTTGAACCAAACATGAAATGACTGATAACAAGAATCAATAAAATTTGACGCAATGACAATGAGGCAATTAAGGATATAAAAAAATACCAAAATTAGAAAACTGACACCAGATTTATTTTTTCTATCAGACCAAATTCAAAATTTATTGACATTCAAATCCAATCTACATCATTATGACCTATTTTTTTAACGTACCCTCATCTTTTACTTGATGTATCTTAAAAGAAATTAATTTGTAAAGGTTCATATGTTGCTCGATCTATTTTAGTAGAACCAATTATTTGAAGCAGAGTCCAAAAAAAATTGCAAAATAAATTATTAATTTTTTAGATGAAGATTTGATTACATAAAAAATCACTAAAAAAATTTAAATTCATCTGTTTACAAAATTCAAAGATATTTTATCAGCATAGAGACACAAAATAAAAAATGGAAATATGGCTTACAAATTGTAAAGTAGATGTCCATATCATTAATCACATTGCATTGCACAATGTATATAACACTTGCAATTGCACCCTAACAAGGTGCAATGGTTACGTCGATAGGAAGATGTACTCTAAAAATACATTAAAGGCCAAGCGAAAAATGTGAGTAATAGAACAAGAATGTTATGTTAAATCATCTTTGAACATTTAGTTTTCATCCAATGGAAGAAGACAATTAACTTAAAAGGACATCGGTTAGCCACCAAGCAAAGTAACAATGACTAGTCAATTGTTATGTAGAAGATAGGCGTTTTGTTCTAACCATGGATGTTTGGAAATGGGGCTTGTGTGTTCTATCCCACTACCCTTCGAAACTTCAAAACATTAGAAAATCACGGTTTTGTTAAAACCCTAGATAACACGAAAAAATCACGCAAGTAGAAAAATCGTCCAAAAAATTGCTCCAAACAACTCCACACAAAATTCTCCAATGTAGATTTTTTCATTAAAAAAATATCCTAAAAAAATTCAGGAAATTATATCCAAGTAGAAGTGCACAAAAAATTTAATGTCTTGTCACCTACCCTGATACCATGAAACTCTAAAAAATAGAATATGATTGTATTACCAATACAACAAATATATACAGTTTACAGATGCTATAAAAAGCGTTAATGAAATAGAAAAATTGTCTAAATAAAGTTGACGACTAAAAATAGAACTAATTAAGACAATTCAAAAATAGAGCTTAAATGACCATTAAACTAAGATTCTAAATAATGAGCTAAAAATAGCAAGCACCCAAGCTGCTAAAAATATTCTAATACACAAAACCCAGGTAAATCAATTTGGTCTACACGAACAAAAATTTCTTAAGGTTGATCTACAACTTTTTCTCATGCAAGCTTCTCATCACCATCCTCAAATGCTACAAATGTTCCTCTTTGGACCTGCTAAACACCAAAATGTCATCAAAATATGCAATCACAAACTTTCCTAGGAATGGTTTCAAAACCTCATTCATAAGCCTCATAAAAGTGTTGGGTGCATTAGAAAGTCCAAATGGTATAGCTAGCCATTCATATAATGTATCATTAGTTTTATACATTGTTTTCCACTCAACTCCAAGTCTGATTCTAATCTAATGGTACCCAATTTTCAGATCTATTTTAGAAAAATGCATTGAGCCACTCAAACAATCCGTTAAATCTTCAATTCTAGGAATAGGAAATATTTATCCAATAGTTATCTTTTCATATCTATTTTAGAAAAATGCATTAAGCCACTCAAACAATCCATTAAATCTTCAATTCTAGGAATAGGAAATCTGTATCTAATAGTTATATTATTAATAGTTCTAGAATCCATACACATCCTCCATTCACCTCCTTTCTTAGACACTAACAGTAGGAGCAACAAAAGGGATAAGACTTTTCCTTATCAAACCTTTCTTGAGTAGTTCCTTCACTTGCTTTCTAATCTCCTCATTCTCTTTTATAGTCAATCTATATGCAGCCTTATTTGGAAGGCTAGCCCCTAGAATCAAATCCATATGGTGACTAATACTCCTCATAGAAGGCAACTCATTGGGAAAATCAATTGTTACAATATCCTTATGCTCCTCCAAGATTTCTTGTATCTCTTTAGACAAGTCATCTAGTTTTGTAGAGGTGAGCACAACTTTAGATTTAAGAACCAGAGCAAATCTTAAGTCTTCATTCTTCATATCATGGGAAAACTCTTTACCACTTACCACCATTACCTTACTGGTGCTATTGTTGTTGTTGTTGTCCCCTTCTTGTTCTTGCATAGGTTGATCTATATGCAGCCTTATTTGGAAGGCTAGCCCCTAGAATCAAATCCATGTGGTGACTAATACTCCTCATAGGAGGTGACGCATTGGGCAAATCAACTAGTACAATATCCTTATGCTCCTCCAAGATTTCTTGTATCTCTTTAGGCAAGTCATCTAGTTTTGTAGAGGTGAGCACAATTTTAGGTTTAAGAACCAAAACAAATCTTAGGTCTTCATTCTTCATATCATGGGAAAACTCTTTACCACTTACCACCAATACCTTACTAGTGCTACTGTTGTTGTTGTTGTCCACTCCTTCTAGTGTGCTTAACCTCGTCCTTCTCAAAGGTATAAGTATTGTCTCTTTCATCATACACTGCCTTCTTGTCAAATTGTCATTGTCTACCAAGCAATACATAGCACACATTCATAGGCATTACATCACACAACACACTATCCATAAAACTACCAATCTAAAACTCAACAAGAGCTTATTCATCAACCAATAATTGGACTTTTTGTAACCAAGAAACTTTACAGGGTGTAGAATGTTTAGTTTTCTTGAGGCCTAACTTGTCTACCATCTTTGTTTCTAAAAAATTATCCATACTACCACTATCAAAGAATCAGTTTGCAGCAATTACCTTTTGATTAACACCTGGTTTTAAACAGTGCCTTTTTTTGGACTGGTGCTTGGCTCTCTTTTGGTCGTTTCAACAAACCCTTATACTACCACTATCAAAAAATCCAAACATGTAGTTTCATAGAGGTCAACTTTATTGTGTTGCACAAAAACAAATAATACAGATTAACCATCTTAAACAAACAAAAAGGAAATTTCCTCATTCCACCTAATCAATTATTGCAACTACATTTTTTCCTAGAATTCATATAGGATTAGATTTTGTTATTGGTCCACTCATAACTAAAATTAAACCTGATGGTCTAATCCCATTAAAGAGTAATAATATATTAAACTGAATTATGTTGAAGTTCAACAAAGAGAGGCCAAAGGAGAATATAAAGCACAATTGCAGACAACCAAGAGAAAGGATCCTAGACTAAATGACTCTATGGTTAACATTAAACCAAACATGAAAATTCAAGAACATGGCAACCTTGTGGTTGTGAGGGATCAACAAATAGTGATGTCCCAAAAAGTACAAGAAAATGCCATTCAAAATGGCAACTTGTAGGGGCATGCATCACGCTACCAAGTTCTAGTTGTGTGCTTTGATCCAAAGTTAACAACATTGATAATCCTTGATTCCTATCAAATATATTAGCTACTAAAGTGGGCGTTTATATATTAAAGTTAAGGCCACTGATAATCCTTGAGTCCTATCAAATATATCATCTTTTACTAAAGAAAACTTTTATATCCATGAAGATCACAAGGATGGCCTTAAAACAATAAATTTGTAAGTATGGTGCAATAATGGATATCACAAGGATGCCTTTAAAATAGTAAATTTGTAGTATGGTGCTCTAATTTGGTTAAGTGATGGAGGTCCTAGGGAAGGTGTAAGTTGTGTTGTGTTTGTGCTACTTCCCTAATACCTTGGTCCTTCCTAGCCCCTTGTTTCCATCTCTTTTTGCCTACTTATAGGCCATTAGAGGTTGTGGATTAGAGTTACAATTGTACCAGAGGAGAACATTTATCTAGGGAACACAAGTTTGTTTTACAAAGGTGAAAAAAGTCACACATGATAGTGTCCATGGGCCATTACTATGTGCACTATTGTTGAGGAGGAGCACACTGATTGGATAAGTTGAGTGGGTTTGGCTTTATGTGGAAGACATACTCTTAAAGGCGAATTGAGGTTTTAAATGGAAAACATTGTCCATATCTATATGTAAACAGTAGATAATCACATTTAAACATAAGAGTGCAAAACAAATTAAAATAGTTAAAAAGCATTTTTAAATAAGCACTAAATTCGATAAAGCTTTGGTCTATTGGTGCAGATGGATGGTTTTGAATGAGCCCAAGTCGACAGGAGATCAAGTTTTGTTGAGATAAAACCTAGTTGAGAGAAAAGCCCCTTCACACCTTAAAGGGTGGGACTGAGATTGTGTCCCAAGCAACTTTCATAGAATGGAAACACTCGAGTCCTTGGCTCTTATAACAGGTCTCCATGTGGCTGCTAAGCTTATTTTGTTTAGCAGACACTGCTCATTTTCTGAGTAAAATGTGGAGCTGGTGCCCCATGTAAATTCAATTTTGCTACTTATTTTTAAGCAACCACTTCAACTAGTTCACTTGTTTATTTACATGTACAAATTAAATTACTAGTAAAAACTAGGAGGGAAAATTTGGTGGAAAATAAAGGAGGGAAAGAATTTTAAGAAGCCACATATCATTATTTTCAATAAGCATTATTTTCAGCCCTCCCATTTTTCCATGGCTTATTTTTATTTGCTAAAAAATAGCTGCTCCGTGAAATTAGGAAAAGATTCTAAATTTTTCTTTTCCCACTTTTTTTTGCATGGGAACACTCTATTACTTAAATTTAAGCAAAAATTTATTTTAAGCAACACCATGGAGACATGAGGTTAGCCAAAAAGATTTAGCCTATGACTCATGCACCCCTATTAGATTGCTAAACAAATCCAAATTTACATAAAACTCTCAAATGAAAAAAGTCAAAAACCAGTTACAATTAAAAGTTATAACATTTTAAAAAGCAATAAAAAAGCAAATCAAGGAGGAAAAATTTTCTACATTTAAGCTTTTACAAAACTAAACCAATAAATCCACTACAAGTTTCTACAAGGCAATCTTTTCACAACCTAAGCTGGAATCTTCAACAACATTGTCGCAATAAATCTTGAAACATTTTTCCTTTTTAATACTATTTTGTGGCACAATAAATCTTGAAACATTTTTTTTTTAATATTATTTTATGACACAATAAATCTTAAAACATTTTTCCTTTTTAATACTATTGTCTCCAAGGTAATGTCATTTTGTAGGCTTTTACAATTGAATAGATGAAGAAAATTAAATGACGCCAATAAAATCAACGGAAGTGCATGTCCTAATTGAAAATATACTTTCCACAACAAATATAATGTGTAGATTTTGTTGCTCTTCATTATATATGTAATTTTGTGTATGTTTTAGATTACGCTAAACAATGATATGAAGAGATTTCCAACAAATATTTTATATTATTCCTTTATTCCTCCTTATTTTGTCATAGTTCTAATGTTTTGTTTTTTTTTTTAAATTTACATTGTCAACATTTTTTATTTGTTGAATAGCTTATATTTAGGCTCAAATTTAGAAATTTAGAGAACTACATAGCTGACTTTACTGTAATTGTAAAGTAGATGTCCATATCATTAGTTGCACTACATTGCACAATGTATATAAATTTAAACTACAATTCAATTCTAAAATGTGACGAGGAAGATAGGTCAATTCTTATCAAATAAAGAATCGATTTAGATCTACAATCTAAAAAACGGGCGGTTATTTTCTCATATTAACAATAGGTGCTACAATAAGTTTATATAAAAATTGTCAACACTAGATCTTTAAGTAGAAATGAAGAGTTATGAACTATTCCAATATCAACTAGTAGTTATTGTTATCTAATATAAAAAAATCAATTAATGTGCAACAATTGAAATATTTGTAATTAATAACTATATAATAAAATCCCTTATTCATAGGACAGATAAGGTTGATCTTTTTTTCAACTGATGGATCCCTCTAAATGAGAAGAGGCGTAAACGGAACTTCAAGTGCAACAGAAATTTCGAGACCATCAAAGGAACCAAAAAGCAGACAAAAGGAACAAACAAAATTTCAAGCCGTATAGTTGGAGCTTCACATTTGTAAAAACCTAAATACAAAAAAAATTGCAATTTGAAGGGGAATTTTAATCACAATTAATGCCCATGGTGATTGTCAAACCCCTATATCAATGTAGGAGGGTATTGGACACCCTCAACAATTTTAAGATTGTCCATGTGTCCACAAAGCAAATGGAATGAATGATAGACAAAAAAACATAATAGATGAAATGGCTAAGGACTATCATTTCGCCTCATCTTTAGATGCATGGCAGGATATTGCTTCCAATTTTCCATCCTTTCTCTTGTCCAACATAAACTATTTTCATCATGTTTTGACGAGATGAGGACTTTGGCTTGATTTTTTTATAAAAACAATACTGATTACAGCTGAACTTGTACAAGACGGATTAAGATGTTGATAACTGATAATTCTGTTGGGCTTAAATTTTAGTGTCTTTGACAGCCACAATTTTCCCCAAATCAATTAATGAGTGAGCCTCCTGTAAGACCCAGAGGTGGAGCCTACAGGAAGGCAACATAAATAATCATCATAAGGTACAGTGTTAACAAGCTGTTACAAGTTCAGCTTGAACTTTAGTGCTAAAGCTAGACTCTCCTATAGAGTTGCCCAAACCATGTTTTTTGAATTTTGATATTAAGCAGTATGGCTCCCTAAAAGCCAAATTTCACCGATTCAAAAACAATATAATAAATAAAGTTAATTATATACTTAGTAAATAAATATTTAAAAAGTGTTGATTAAAAACAAATGAAAGTATCCAAAGTTCAGTAAAATATATCAAAAGTACTTCACCAAAATCAATTTACTGAATCTCTAAATGAAGATTGGGCAGCAAAAACAGACAAAAAGTATGTAGTCCAAAGAAGGCCAGAGGCTTTCAAACAGGTAGAATGCTGTCAGATGAATAACAAAAAGCGTATAAAAACATAGCTAGATGAAAAGATCATTCATTAGTCAAAATGGAAAAACAGCTTAAAATCACTGGACTCCTCATCTACATTGCAATTGCTACAATTTATTTTTTTAAATGCAAGTTTTCAGGGGGTGAAATCATGAAACTTATAGCGATTAATCAAGATTATGATAGTAGAAATCGAGCATGTTGGAATGCGTAAGAAACAGAGGCCCCTTGTTAAACTGATCACATAGGATAAATATTTTTGGGCATTATTGAAATAGAGCATAGATGGCCACATAATAAGTGTTAATTGATAGAGGCCCCTACTGTGGTTTACAACAGTAGACCCACTATCAAGAACCAGATTATGGCTGGTCACATATTTCGATTCATCACCTTTTTAGGCAATTAATAGGCATAAACTCAGATATATACAGAGGCGCATGATTTAATGAAATAACTGGGAAATTCTGATCGAAAATTTTTTAAAACTCAACGCACATTGAATAATAATAAAGATTTTTGGCAGATTAAGACTACTATGGAACTTTGAGGCGTAAAGCCATAACGAATTTTTATTTCAAATTTACTATCATTGGGTAAATCAACCATGGCAATTATACATGTATTGCAGATTGTATTTTTCAAAATATATTTTGCCTATCATGTTAAAGTTGGAAGCAAAAGAAAACATCTTCAAATAATTTTGGGGCTGTAATTTTCTGCTTTCTAATTCACAAGAAAAGTGGACATATTGTTCCCTTATTCAGGGACCTTATATAATAATATTTCCCAAAAGAACAAAATTCCTCATCTCTTCCAAAAAAATCTTTGGCACATGCAGATGTGTCCATAAATTAAACTTCCTCATTATTGTCATTATTCATATACATATTCTCAAGTTGGAAATGTCCATACATCCGAATTGAAGTAGCTGCCAAAACTCATACAACAACAAACTTCAAAACATACCTCCCTCAAAACTATAAATCTGAACTACCCAGATGTGAAATTGAAATACAAGCTCACTCTTTCTTCCAATGAAGATCGATTTGTAATATCTTAAATGATCACGTTGAAATTTTGTTGCAATCTTACTACTAATCACTTTGGTTAGCTATGCTGATCCAAAATTCTGTGCATTGTTCAGCAAAGCATTGCTTGACATTATGATCACCTAAACCATAGGCTCCCGGTTGTACCATTTTAAAATCATAAGCAATCTTATTTTAAAAAAAGATAAGCTTATAATCCTGGCACTTGGTAAGAAAAATATTGCAAACATTACCATGCTTATCTTAAAAATACCTTATCAATGCCTCCACAGCCCCTTATTTGCTTTTTCTGTAGCTCTTACCCTTATGAGATTTTTGCTTCCTCGTAGTAGACAACGCATGCTTTACGCTCTTACCTTGCAGCTGTTTAGTAAGTGTTACCACGCTGGACAAGCCCTTTTTGGCAATAGCCCTCTTTTCTTCTCGCCGATTTAGCATCTTGCGATCAAGTGGCCAGTATGCATATGGCTCAAGTTTTCCTTCTTTCTTAATATCACCACTAGCCTTTTTGGATTTATATTCATTACCAGTATAAGCCCATCCAGATGCAGAAGTCTTGTGTCGCTTTTCACGACGTCTTGACAATGATGCAGAAGTGGTTTGAGATTTTGACTCCCTGCTGTACTCACTTCCACCATCTGTGTCTTCTCCAGGTTTGTCATCTTTTGCTCTCCTCTTTCGTGAATGCCCCAACTCTTCCTCACTTATAACTAAACGGCCATCGGGAGCAAAAACTGGTTCATCATCACTGTCAAATCTCTGGTCCATATGTTTCCCTACTTTCAACATAGCCCTTGTTTTCTGCTTATCTAACAAATCAAGGGGCTCATTTCCTAAAATGTCCATGCAATCTTCAGGGAGCCTCTTGTTGGATTTCCTGATATTTCTTGACCTGCAATATTTAGTTGTAACATAAGAAAAACAACTAAAATCCAAACAAACCTAAACTTTTCCACCATTGTGATAATTTTCAAAATCTCATTCATCTTGCAAATAAGAATCGAAGAAAAACAGTGATGCATTTACCATTCTAACGGTCAAGATATTCTACCATCTGATGCATTTTGTGGGCATGTTAGGATCAAAAAGATAATAGTATTAGAATAAAAAGATAATACTATCATGACACTTCTAAAAACAGAAAGCAACTGACCGCAATGTAGAAGATTTTGACTTCGGTATTGACCTCTTCAATCCAAATTCAGTAGTTCTGCTATCCATGTCTTCACAACTGTCATCATTGTCCTCGTCTCCAAACTCAGAAAATACATCTGTGTGGTTCCATTTACTTCGCCTGATACAATAAGACTCAGCATGAGTGTTCTTCACAATAGAATAGAATCAGCCAAATTTATTATGTCACAACTCACCTATTGTAAATCTTGACACATTGCACTACTCTGTCAGTTTTCATATTTTGGTACTTCTAAGGACACTTACCTAGTTGTAGATGCACATGAACGCAAGGACTTGGTTTCATCTTCTCCATGTTGAGATGAGGAACTTTTCTTCTTTTCTTTACGTTCCTTAATCTGTAGGCATAGGCAAAATCACAACCATAATTGCCATTACACTCAAAATCCAGTTAGCACTGAACGTTATTTAAAGAAAAATAACACATTATAGCTTACCTTTCTTATGTTTGTAAGGAGCTTCATATGTTGCTCAGGCATAACAGCTTTAACAGCCTCTAGACCACATTTTCGTATCAGCATTTCAAGCAGCAACCTGATCTGTAGTAAAATCAGCAAATAACATAAAAATATGTGCTTGCTATAAGATCCAAAGACGGCAACAGATTAAACATAACATTTAAAAACACAAGTTGCTAAAGCAAACCTTTGCTTTGAATGAAGTTTTTGAGTCATCTGACCGAAGCAATAAACCCTCTACAATACATTTTATATGCTTTTGCAGCTCCTCTCCCATGAGTCTGGCTATAACCACTTTCACTAATCCCAATGTTGCCTGAAAAGCATTTCAAAAATATCCATAAGAATGCTTAGAAATACAATGTGCAGCAGATGGATGAATAGATGGCTGATGTCTTAGGCTTCATACTGTATGTGGGCTCAAACAAAGTATATATCTTACTTTGATAACTTCCTTGTTATTACTTCGCAAAAGCATATACACAGATGGAAGTAAGTTGGGCACTGTCAAGCAGAGATCAGAGAACTCATAGATCAGCCTTGCTAGCCCAGTTACTGCTGCACTCATCATATGTGGTGTACTGCCAGCCAGACACCCAAGCACCTGCAATAGAAAGCTTATTTTTTTATAAAACAGTAAGGCATCTATCTAATAAAGCAGGATTAAAAGTGCTGTCACAGCAAGTCCTCATATACAAACACCTCCATCTTTAATAAAACTTTCAATATACAGATTACCAAAACTAATTAGATTCGTTTAAGGACAGAATATAAAATTCAAAACCAGCAACCGAATAATGAGCAGAAATAATTGCATCAGAAGTCCCATGATAAGGTTTAATGATGGTAACGCAATGAACAAGATCATTATAGCAAGCTCTTAGAAATCCTTATATCATAACAATATTAATATGAAGTTTCATTTCGTTCCAAAAATTAAGTTTTATTTTTGTCCAATCCCAAACAACTTATAAATGAAAAAAGGCCTGACATTAACAGTTATTAATTACAAGCATGCTACACAAGGACAAATCTTGGAAGGCCAGCAATTATCTTTCAGACATCTGGAAAGGATAGCATCATCAGGGCAGAAGTAGAATTACATAAAAGCCAAAATATTCCTTACAATAGGAAGAATCTTGCAAGTCCAATGATGCGCTTTCAAATATGTGACTAGAAATAATGCAGAATTTATCTTCAAATGCTTCTAAACAAGTATTTGTCATCCTTACAATAGGAAGAATCTTGCAAGTCCAATGATGCACTTTCAAATGTGTGTCTAGAAATAATGCAGAATTTATCTTCAAATGCTTCTAAACAATTATTTGTCAACATATGAAGGCATGAACCAGACAGAGATTCACAAAACATAAAAGCATTTATCTTCATTACCATGTTAAAAAACTGACGCAGCTTCTCCTTTGAACCTCCATTCTCTGAGTCCTCCAGACAGTGACCAATTTTGACTAGCAGCTCATAAGCCCGAGTTCTTGTCTTTTTATTAGCCTGGACAAATTATCATAACACAACATTAAATTATGGATATGAGTTCTCCATTAGTACACATGCAAGAAATAATGAATGTAAACATAGAACCTAAAAAGTACAAGGACATAATAAATTTTCAATTTCACTTAACAATTTTCATACTCTTTTCACACTTTTTAAAGGAAACATAAATGATAGCATTCAAAATAGAGAGTGCAGCATTAATTTTCTCATTTACGTTCCATTTTAGCATAAATATGCAATTAATGATTTAGTCATCGTACAGACTGGAACTTTAATAAACTTATCAACTTTACTTGCCAGTCGAGTAAACTCAGAATTGTAGGGGAAGCTAGAATATAGCAGAATATTATTGGGACAATTACAAAATGTCATGAGTGGAAGCTGCTTCCCAACTGAAGGTCTTGAGGTACAAATTAGGGCTCAAGAAATTAAAATCCCAAAGACAAACAAATCAAATATTGACTAATAATGATAACTACTATAAGCTGTCCCTGATCATCAAAGAATCCACTATAAGAAGCCCCAACCAAGAGAAAGGGGTGCCGGCAAGGAAATGCTGTCTGTTCACACAATGAAAAAATATGGAAACATTAATAGCAATCAGTTTCTCTAAGAAAAAAGAAGTAAAGTTACCTTTCCGGAAAATACCATCTCATTTAGTGTGGGCAAGTTGCAAATTTTTAAAGAATTTGACTTTGATACTGCACGCTAAACTTAAATAGTTATAGGAAGATGTGAATACTTTGCTCACTGAAGCATAGGCCTGTGTGCTCTTTCTCAGCCTACACAATAAGAGATTTTCCTTTGATCCTAATAATCAGCTGAGATAAATATTTGTTCTCCTAGTAACATCTAATTAATTAGTTGTGTGCATTAGAAGAGATTTTCCTTGTAATTTTAGAGCTCGGCTGACATAAAAATGTTTAACTTTATATATGTACAATTACTCTAGTTTGTTATATTTTGAAGGTACTTGAAATATTGACTCCTAATTTCACATTCTCGATGCCTATGTTCCAAAAGCTGAATTGAAGTTTCCAATGGCTATGAGCAACAGATATTAATATATAGAGATTGTGTATAAGTTTGGAACAGAATTGGCACCTAGGTGGAGGATTGCATAATTGGAAGGCTAGGCATTCTCATCAGTCAGCTCCTGAAACATACGTTGTACATGAAATATCCTAGCTAATAATTGGAATTGGCATCATTATGTTCCTTATTCTTGTGACTGAAGATTAAAAAGTGTATCATGCTGAAAGATTTAGATGGGCGTGGTTCTTGTACTTTGCATATGACCCTTGATGTTAAAAAAAAGGTCTAACACACTTGTCACAGACTAGCTTACTTTCTAAATCCAACCCTTCAGTTAAATGTATTCAAGTCGTTCGAAAACAACCTAGAATTTTTTTTTCTTTTTTAAAACAAAAAAGATGTCACAAAAGAGGAAAAGTTGTACATCAATAAAAATGATAAATCATAGGTCATAACTACCACCAAACTTAAAATGAAGCTCAGTGGACTTTTCAGCTTCTCTCATTTTGACATTTGTAAGAGTAAAGCAATGTCAAACATATGTTGGATTTAGCAATGACTATTAAAAGAGTGAACAATAAATTTAATCAGAGAGAGATAAGTGTGGTAAAATATGAAAATAAACAAGACGAAACAATAAAATAAAGAAATCAATTTAAATTGACACCTATATTGGATTAAATTTTAAAATGCTTGCCATGTTGGATAAAATTATCTAATCTAAGTTTTATGATATGGTCCCATACCAAATGGATGAATAAGCAATTCAGGACCCAAGAGGTTTAATGAGAAATACATTTACATTGAGTAAAACCCACGCCAACCCAATTAGACTTAATGGCAGGTTACTTACCTCCTTTACAGCAAGAAGTATTTCAGTAAGGAAATGCTCAACGCCTTTGTTTTTCTTCTCTTCAGCAGTCTGTGCACCAAGTCCCACACAATAAATATGGATAATGTAAGATCTTAATGTTTGCTGTCAACAATATCCAGAGCAGATGGTGAAAAATCATGAATGCAAGAAAATGACGAAAAGCAAAGAACATAACCCATACAAGACGGTTCAGCAACCACCAACCATTGAAATATGAACGATTAAGTAGTACAAACAATCAAGCCGATGCCGCCTGGCTGAAAAATGGCAAGATGCCATTGTTGTGACCAGAAGATCATATATCTCAACAAAGTTATTTGTAAGAAAATCTTTGTGTTCCTGCCCAGTCCAATTCCAGTGAGTAAAAATCAGTACTATCAACATTATAACCCCATTAAATTATCAAACACCTAAACACAAGCTCATCAGATACTAATATGTAATGAACAAGATACATCACAAGAGGCGGATTCCACTTCAACAATTCCATCTAATCTATCAATAAAATTACCATAGGAATATGAAATCAACCATACCCTCAGAATGTTTGCAAGAACCTTATAGGCTTTCTTCTGGACGATTCCCTCAGTATCCTAGATTCAAAAATAACGTCACTACATATTTTTAGCCCCTTTTTAGAAGATTGTGCAAAGAAGAAAATATATATCAGCAAGTTCAAAATGTTAAACCTGCAATGTGGGCTTTGTAGCAATAAATAGCATACTAACACATTCAGCATCTAAACCTTCCAGAAGAGATACTGCAAGATCCAAAAGTTGAGCCCTGCATTAAAGATCGGGGTCAAAATGCTTGAGTATACAATTACTTTGATGATGTTTAGAGGTACCTTTCGTATTAATATCATATCAGTTAGGAACGAGCTGTAATCAGTGGACAATTGGAAGGAACTGCATTCATCGCTCATTAAGTCATTAGGTTATGAAAGATTACCTTGTTGAGGTGGCATTATCAACACCATTTGAACCATCTATCACCATGGAAGATGATGTTCTTGGTTGCACAGATCTAGCTGCTTCTTGTGTTACTTTGAGAAGCTTTTGCATAGCAGTGATAAAAAAGTCTTTGATCAGGGACTTATCAGATACAGAAGCTATGTCTGCAATGGTAGCCTGTCGGCAAAACATAAGTAACAGAAGGTTAATGTCCATGAAAAGAAAAACTTAGTTAACTGTTTTAAAAAGGCCAATGTACTAAAAATGATCGGCATTGCATGCACATAAAGAATCATAGAACAGAAGCACGTACATAAAGACCCAAAGACCCCGAGATCCCAATGCTGAGTAAAGTTTGGTTTTCATGCAGAAGTGTGCTATTGTGAACTAAAAGATGTAGCATTTTTTTAAAAATGAATAAAACCTGTTTTTATTATTCCATGTGTCACACACACACCAATTTTAAAAACATAGTTCAGGTCAGGTATATACTTTTGCCTTGCTCATTATTTAATGCTTTGCCTAGAGAGAAGGTAGGGGCTTCACCCCTTCTGTTAACAGTTGGCACTTGAAGAGAATTAAAGCCTCGTACTCCCAAGCCAAGGCCACATACTCTAGTTGATATCACCCAGAGCTCTTAAGCCTACCTCAGAGAGCCTACTTCTACTAATTGAAATCCAACAAAACAAAAAGATTGAGGTCTATTATAATTTGGGAGTAAGAGATTTTAATTCTCCCCTAGTACCAACTATTAATAGAAGGGGTGAAAGCCCTACCATCTCTCTCGGAAAACCATTAAATAATGAACAAAGCAAAGGTCGTCCACAAAGAGAGAAGCCAAAAATGCAGATTGATTAGTTCCCATCACCAAAAGATGCATTCATACACACACACACACACAAAATTTTGTCCATACCCAACCACACTTGAGCTTATTAGCCCATCACAGCCAATTAAATAAATATTTATCATTTATTTTATTTAACTTTCACCTTTATCCCTCACCTTGCATTTATTTAATTATATCTAACCTTACACATATACCCTCCTACCAAATCAATTAATTATTACCTACTTAATTATTTGATTTAGGCAAATCATACCTATCCTCATAATCACCTATCTTAATTCTAATCATCCCCAATCATCTCATTCCTAAACATTCTTCCCATCCTAATTGTATCTAATCCTTCTAATTATCTTATCCTAATCATGCCTAATTATCCTTCACATCCTAATTATCTTTGATCTACATCTTCCTATCTTAATCATACATAATCGTCCTAGCTATTCTTCTAATCATCCTAATCATTTCTCTCCATCTTAATTACTTCATGCTAGTCATCCATTATCTTTTTGATCATCCCAATCATTCCTCGTACCATAATCACCCCTAATACATTCATAATCCATACATTATAAACCTAATCCTTACTAATTTTATTAATCCAATCCAGATCGTAATTCTTATCCTAATCTTCCTCCATAATCCACATCAACATCCACTTTAATCCAATCTCATCATTCATCCTTAATCGTCATCTTAACCCAATCCCCTTCTCAACCTAATACCGTTCCAACCAAATCTTAATCCAATCCATCCAACTCTTCATCCAAAATCAATCACCCATTAGTAGTTCACTTATCTCAATCAAACCCCCAATCCCCGAGCCTAAATAAAAAATCATCCTTTGAAAATCAAAATTCTAAGGTCTTCACTTTTTATCCCTTATCATCCATCATCCATTTTCCAAAGCTCACCCATTCTCAATCTCAATCCTTATCCAAATAAACAACTAATCACACAAATTGGTTTGACAAAACGGTTATGAAAGTTCAATCATCAAAGTCAAACTGCATTCCTCAAATCGTACATTCAACCCATTCAACCCACCAATCATACCAATCCAACTCATCCACGCCTCAAACTTAACCAACCTCCACCTATTCATAATCTCAACCCAAACCACTTATCAAAACAATCCCATAAACTCACATCCATCTAACATATCTCAATTCATTCCATCTCAAAACATTATATCCAATCCTAATCCATCTCCCATTCCTTATCCTTCATCTACCCTTGACAAGGGAAACCAATATTATTCCTAATTTATGTCTCAATATTATTCCTCGCCCATATATAGCTCCCATCCAACATCCATACATCCATATTCTCCCCTATCCACATCCCAATCCTCATCTTTGTATAACTCTTCAATCACCTACACCCATAATCCAAGTCCCTTATACTACAATCCTCCAAACCAAAATCTTAATCTTCCATCGAATCCTGATCTCCTATTTAATCCAAAACTCCCTCATAATCCTAATCCTCCACTTAATCCCTTGAGCCTTAATCCTAATCTCCTAATCCATAATCCTAGACTTCCATCTGATCCTAACCCTCCATATAGTCCTAATCCCCATTTATCCCAAATCACTTCATCAAAATCCACATCATCCTCATCCTCCATATCCTTTGTGCAAAATTTTATCCAAGGAATACTAGTGAAGGGAACTAAAACCCCACCTCCAAACAAAGTTATGAAAGATGTCATGCATCCACCTCCATCCCCTCCAAATAAAGACAAACCTCAATCACCTAAGCTTCAAGAATCTCCCATCCCTCCATCCACCCAAGTTGAAGAGTCAATTTCCTCCATAATACCATCCTCACAACTACAAACATGCCAAGACCTTGTTCCAAAGCATGCTAGCATAGATTCCTCTCTATCTCAAGATTCAAGCATCCCCTCTACTCCGTCTCATGATTCCCTTCCATCTCAAGATCCAAGTATCCATCCTCGCCCCCCTCATAATCCCATTCCTAGTCAAGATCAATATATCCCTTCCATCATATCCAATGGTCCCCTTCTATCTCAAGTTCCAAACACCCCTTGCACCCCGTCAAGACATCCACCCTACTCCCCCACATGATCCCCTCCAAAGTCAAGATCAACGTATCCCTTCACCTCCATGTCAAATCCAAATCCATCTCAAGAAACCAATATTCCTCCTAATTCCCCTCATGATCCTAATCCTCCACATAATCCCACTCCTTCACAAGATCCCATCACCCCCATCCAAGCCATCCATGAATCCCATAAATATCAACTTGGTTCTCCACCTTTATCCAATATGGCTTCCTCTAAGAGCTTATAATTCCTTCCACCCCATATCCCCTTGAAAAATTGACTTGCATCTTGTTTAAAAAATAATAAGTATCTCGTTGGCAAAAGGATTTGTCAAAACATGAACTATCAAGGTAAAGTGTTAGGCCGCCACGAACAAGGTATCTTGGAACCTATCCAAGTCCAAGCAAATCCAAGTTCATATGGCCTCTTCTACCAAGCTCATGCTCAAGATGTTGGTACTCCTTCCATCCCTCAAAATCCAAAATCCCTCCATCTAAGCCAAAATGTTCCCATCACCCATCTTCCAATTCCATTTTGTGCCCAAATGTCCTAAATTTCATTCCTTCCTCATCCACATCCATTTTGGGTCCTTATGTTCCAAAATTATATCCTTCATCCCTTCCATCAATGTTAGGTCCTTACATCACTCCATCAACTATTCCACCATCCCATCATCCCAAATCCCTAGGCTAGATCAACAAACACACACATCCTTGATTTCCTTCCAACATCCTTCCTCCATCATCCTATCCATAAAACCTTCAAGCCATTCATCATCATGCACCCATGCCATTGCTATTGGAAGTAATTTGGATGCCAAATCCAAAATGCATAAAGCAAAAAATCCACAAAAATTCAAGGATCAACACGTCCCATCAAAAAGACATGCTAAAGAAAATAAAATTATGATAAAAAATGAAGAATCCAAAAGGCCAGAAAAGCCCAAAAAGCAAAAATCAAAAACCATGTGGAAGAAGCAATGCACTACGAAGTGAAATCCAAATTGGTATCCAAACTTGCTAATCCAAATCTTCCTACACTCATAAGTTCTCCAATCCTCCATCAAAAAACATCTCACCTTCCAACTTCATTTTGGGACCTTATGAACCAAAATCCAATATCCTCAATTCATCCTTTCCATCTATTTTGGATCCTTATGATCCAAAATCCACAATTGATCCTCCATCTAATTCAAAATCCACATCTCCTTCACAACTCCACCACCCCTCAAGGTGTGTGTCAATGTTGATCTTCCCAACATCCCCATCCACTTATCCACAAATCTTACAATATCCCATCCATTATGCAGCAGCATTCAATCCACATCCTTCCTTTCCTTTAATCCAATCATTTACATTAATCCTTATACACCTCTATCTTTCATCCATTTCATCCCTCTTACCATCAGTCTACCAATATCTATGAGCATACCTCCAATTGCCTTGGTCCACAATAACACATCTTCAAGGGATACCATCTATGAAAATAGATGCTTGAGTCCTTCCTCCCTCCATCACCCTACTGTTGGAGTTTTACATTAACAAACGTTAGTTTCATAGTTAGATTAATAAATAATTACATGTTAGCTTCCTGGGAGTTATTCCCAGGAATAAGTTAGTTTTATATGGCAATCAATGGCTTTATAAGCCAATCTGCCGTAATGTAATAGCAATCCGATTGAATATAATTTGAATACAATTTTTATATCCAGTTGTTTTTGTTCTGTGTTTACATTTGGTATCAAAAACATGTAATGTTTTTGTACATGTACTACCGTTGTGCCTAGAATATGTGCAGTGAAGAATCTGAACGAGGCATTTAGCAATCGGCTTGTGGATGTAGATTCAGCACAGAGAAAAATGTGATTTCTATTTCTGTTTGCAATCTGAAGTTGTGAGACGAATGCAAGAAGGATAGAACTTAAAACAAAAGTTTGAATGCAAGTATAAATCTTTAAACAGTAGTTGATGTCTACACAGATGGGAGACTAAAGCGTGGCATGAATAAAGGTGCGAGAATGATTTGACAAAAGCATTGAAATTAATTTATATTTTTCTCTGAGGCCGCGGCAGCAAAAGTGTAATTTATTGAGTGCATTTGGAAATGATTAACAGTGTGCTATATTTGAGACAAACTTGTCGGCGTGAGAAGTGTGTAAAGGTGAAATTTCCATTTGATGTTTCAAGTGAGATTATAGCTTGTGAAGCACGGACATGAGCAGCATTTTCAAAAGGAAGGCCATGGAAATGAAGAACATGCCAGTAAAATGTTGTTCTATAAGAGGCTTCATGAAGATTATCTACAACAAGAACAAGGCAAGGCTTTAGTCTCTTAATTCTAGGCATGGTTTTCTCCTGCTTCCCTGATTTTGCACTAGCCATAGTTTTCTCCCGCTTTCAAATGAAAACCCTAGTTTTAACGGAATGGAATGGACTCGAAGCATGCCGGAAGAGTTTTACCCAAATTGAGAGATGTTAGAAAATTATTCTCTCCCACCACTCATAGTTTTGCCAAACAAAGATAAAATCCTGGTTTGGGATTTCACAGCAGTTACGCCACACATTTTAACTGCTTGCCACATTTTGAAGTGGAACACACGAGAGTCAATTTTGGGGGTGATGACCAAATTTCAAAAGGGCATGAGTTTATTTATCCTAAGATATGATTGGAGAGTTTCATTTTGATAAGCATCATTTGAAATACTCGGCGAAGTATAAAAGGAAATCAAATGTAAAAGATATTATGTGGGGCCATTTTTAAGGTAGAGCAATTTCCACAATGGATATCTCTAGAGGCGTTTCCTGGTTGTAAGGGTTTAAATTCATGAATCAAAAGCAAGTTGAAAAATTAGTGGATACTAGAAAAGATTGAAGCATTAAAATTGGTTAGTGATTCAAAGAGGTGGAGTTTACAAGGCATTCATTCTTGGTGGGCTTTGGGATTTTGGACTTACGATTTTAAATATTGCATGCATTGAAGCAATAAGAAATGTGTGTTTTGGAGGTATAGGACTAATTATGTTATGGGTCCATCATTGATTAAAGTCAACATTGTCATCTTCTAAAAATGGCTACACATGTCATCTATTGCTTGTGTTTTTTAGGGTTATTTTTGTTATGCATTGCAAGGTCTTCAAAGACTCACATGAGTCATTAAATGGATAGATTGTAAATAGGAAATATCGGAGGTTTAAGGCAACAAAGGAAAGAGGTTTTTTATCATCCCGTGCTACATTCTCGCTTAAGGATGATTGATTGCATGAGAAGCATCTGATTTGTGGCCTTGAAGAAAAGAGCGAACTTGGCATCATGTTTGACTCTTCAAGGAGCAAAGGGGGGAAAGATTATTTGTGGTTGCACTTGGTGTATTCGCTTTTGGTTGGTGATTTGGCCAGCACTTGAGGAGACATTAGACACACTCGAAGGAGATATGGACTTTCGGAGCAAACGTATCTCATGTGCAAACATTTGATTAGTGATTTGTGTAGCAGAGGAGGGATTGTTTCTAGAGCGCTTGAGAAAGCATTAGACACACTGGAGGAGATGTGGACTTTCAAAGGAAAGGGCTCTCATGTGCAACAATAGAGGAGGCATTAGACATACTCAAAGGAGATGTAGAATTTTGGAGGAAATGCGTCTCATTGTGTATGTAGGGTGCAAACACTTTTATGTCCTCTCATGTTGTGCAAATGGTTACAGGTTTGTTGTGAGGTTTTCACACCATCGCCCCAAAGAATTTGGGTACCCCCATTTTTTTTAGCAAGCCTTGACAATTTTCCTTGATCCGGGTATTTGGGTGCCTTAGTGAATTTTTGGGTGATTCGGAGGTTTTGGAATGAAAATTTTACACCTTTGATGTTTTTGAGGCGCCTAGGGGGTATTGCTTGTTTTCACCTTGTGCGGACCGTTGATTTTCTTAAACAGCCAATTTTGTCTCCAGGGCAAATGAAATTCGATGAGAAAATTTTATTTTAATATCTGACGGGATAAAATTGCAAATTTTGGACTTAGATGAATTTTGAAAATTGATGAAATTGAATAACGTGAGATTTTCAAAATTTAATTGTGAAATTGGATATTTTTGGGAAAATCTTGTAAATTGTTGGTGGAGAAAAATGGAAATTAAATAAAAATTTAAAATTGCCAAATTTGATTTAATTGCAAAATATTTCAAAATTAATTGCCAAATGGAAATTAAATTGCCAAATAGAAGTTAAATTGCAAAATGATTTTTGGGTTGCAAAATAATAAAAATTAATTTTGGTTGTCATGATTAAATGCATTAAAATCATATTTTTTGGGCTAAGTGTTTGTAATTTAGAAATTTAAATTGGGCCCCTTTGTGTGTTAAATTCGATGTATTTTAAAGTCAAAGAGGTGTGAAATTCAAGGCAGGTTATTGGGTCCACAATGGGGAAGGTTTAAAGCTATATTGGAGGCCTATATGACCTTTTTTCAAAATTTCAATTTTAGTGCCTATGATAATTTCGGATTTGGCTAATTTAAACCCATAATTTTGCACTAGGCTGGCCCAATTTTAAATTAAAATTAAATCCCCTAGAGCTGTGCAATTTATTTCATTTAATTCATGTTAAACTTGGCAATTTTAATTTATTTTTTTCCCTCCTACAAAGTCGGCCTTGCTTTTTTGGAGGCAAAATTTGGTATATAAGGGGAGCTCTCCCCCACTTCATTTCACCATCTCATTCACTTCTCTACCTTTCTCTTGGCAGCAAGGAGGAGCGAAAATCAGAGCAAGGAGGCAGCGAAATCTGTCTTAAGGAGCAGCGAATTTAATAGGAAGGCTGCCATTTTGGAGTGAAGTCTGTTGAAGGGCAGATTTGCGAAATTTTGGTGAGTAGATTGCAGATTTTTTTTTGATCTTCTTCTTCTTTGGTGGAAAAGTGATTATTTGGTGTAGAAAAGGAAAATTTTCAATTTTGAGTAAAGGCTGGTTGATAAAGTAAAATTTTTTCCTTGTTTTTACTTGGTTCTTCCCTCCATTTCTTGCTTGCATCATCCATCCATCACTTCATCATTTCATCTAGGGCTTGAAGTTGGGAGATATAAGTGTAGTTTCATAGGAATTGAAAAGGCAAAAATAAGTGGTAGTCCCACCCCTAGGAACGAAGTTGGGAGATATAAGTGTAGTCCATCTCATAAGTTTTCGAAGAGGCAGAAATAAGTGGTAGTTCCATCCCTAGGCAGAGAGGCAGAGATAAGTGTAGTGTGATAGGCATTGAAGAGGCAGAAATAAGTGGTAGTTCCATCCCTAGGATTCGAGGGGCAGAGATAAGTGTAGTCCCACCTCACTGTAGAAAGAAGGGGCAAAAAAGGGGTTAGGATGGCGAATGCTAGTGCAAGCAAGAACCCAAGGGGAATGAATACCAAGAAAGACAAGGAAGACATGATGCCCAAAACCACCTTCTTCTCAAAATTGAAGCGAGTCGATGACACCAACATCGGTACAATGGATATGATACAATTGAAAGATAGGTTGAAAGAAGGCCACTCCTCCATGGCGAAGAAGATCAGCAAGTGTGGAATTGTACAAGCTGCTGCCTTCCCTCCTACCTCGCCTTGTTCGGAGTTGGTGATGGGGTGTGCATCTCGGCTAGATATTGTGACTAAGTCCATCATCTTTGACGAAGGAAAGAGGGTGTTGGCTAACATCAGCGGGCAGGTGGTAGAGGAAGTGTTCAATATATCCCAGCAGAAGGGCATGATAGTGGTGTTGATGGATCAAGCAGCCAAGTTCTTTCAAGACAGTCAGGATGCCTACCTCGCTCTACTAAAGCAGAATTGGTTGCATGAAGGCAAGAAGGGAGTCACCAAGTCATCAAGGCTCACCAGGTCAGATTTCAAATCAGAGTATGGTGACCTTATTGTGCTTCTCAACTGAGTCATGGGTTTCGCTCAAGGTATGCAGTTTGAAACCTGGATGTACTATTTTATTGAAGGAATTGAAAATGGAAAAAGAAAGTTTGATTGGGCCAGAATCATTATCGAGAACTTAGAGTTGCAACTTAGGGCAGTGCAAAATCAAAAACAATTCGACATGGGGTCCTACCTTTTCTATTTGATTGCAAGACTGTATGAACATCCTGGACTTAAGGCTAGAGGGGTGATTGGCAATGGGCTCGGACAATGCTTGGTGCATGAGTGCTATCCACAGCTTCATTTGCATAGCACCAAGGATTACAAGATATTTTATGATGCCTTTTCCATGAAGACAGTAAGGGTACTGCAAGGGACACCTGCTAGGAGGCTCTCACCGGAAGCAGAGACAAAAGTCAAGAAGTATGGGAGTTGGTTCATCCAGTTTTTGCAATTCACTTATATTAGAGTCGCTAGATGCATGGCTTGTCCCAAGAGGCTTCCAAGGTAGTTTTGATGGAGTTGGCTAGGCAACTTGAGCAATATGACAAAATGATGAAGCTCAAACGTGAGACAAGGGTCACCTTCTCACTCATGATAGGCAATGATAGTTGTCCCAATCCTATCGCCTTTGCAGCTGCGGAGAAAGAGTTAGAACAATATCATCTAGGATGGTATAGGGCAAGGCAGGGATTTGATCCTAATGGCCTAATCAAGGCATCTCATAGGGATCCATTCAAGCATATCCCTACTATAGAGGATTTTTGGGCCAATGCGTAGGATGACTTTCATGTGAGGAAGATGGCTTTCTCAAGGTTATCGGTGAGCATGATGAGGGCCATCAGATGGGGAGGTCTTGATATTCCGGACCAGCTGGAAGATGACGAGGATGTGCTAAGGGAAGATTATAGTACAGTAGAGGGAACAGAATTGAATCCAGTGGATTGGGATGATCATCAGGATCCTTCCTTAGAAGCAGTTACAAGAGCAGTCGATCTACAAACTGAGTGGTGGTACAATAGAAAGTTAAGGCAATTACAAGGTCGGAAGGTACACCTTACCTATGAGAAGATGAAGCCAGAAGAGGAGATTTCAGCGGAGTCAGTTGGACAGCAAGGTGGGGGCAGTTGCCAGCAACAAACAGTTAAGAGCAAGAAGAGGAGTTTGGAGGTTGAGAAAGATAAAGAACATCAGGAGCCTCTAGCAAAGAAACAAAGTGCAGTGCCATCAAGAGAGAGCATAGTTGAGGCTAGGAGCCAAGAGGTTGGTACAAGTGAGCAAAGGGCAGCGGTAGAGGTGAGCTCCGGTTCAGAATCAAGTGGTTATAGTAACAGTACAGGGTACTCTCCTCTCTCGGAGAACCAAGTCAAGGACGATGTGACAGTTAGTGGCGAAGGAGATAAACTAATCGACATTGAGGCTCTATCAGTTGAGGAAGCAAGCCAAGCGCCTAAGGTCGTTGGTGATGCTTTGCTAGTCGAATCGAATCCAGATTTGGGGAGATGCACTGCACCACTATGGTTGAGACAAATGCTTATGCCAAGGGGCGAGGTTGTGGCAGTTCGAACCGTTGAAGGCATTCAAAGGTTAGCCAAAGAGGAAAACATTAGTGACGAGGCAGGTTTCATTGCAGATTGGATGAGATTTGAGAATTTTTGAGGCTAGGCAAGGCTTGGCTATTTGTGCAAGCTAGTTTGGTTAGATTTGTGGACCTTGCAGGAAGTATGGCCAGGACAGGTGCCCCCAAAACCCAAAAGTATTCAAGCAGAGGGGGGGTGCATGCAAACCAAATTCGAGTAGGAAGGTTAGAGAGGAAGGAAGGTTAAGGAAGGCAAGGATAATGAAGGAGGAAAGCGAGACGAAAGGTTGAAGGTGGTCAAGTTTGATTTCAAGGCGGTGGCCAAGAGCAAAGCTCTCAAATTGCAAGAAGGTTCACATCCAGGCAGGCCACCGAGGCCAAGGCAAGATTACCCCAAGTGTGTAGAGACCTCACCCTTTCAAGGTCAGGATAGAGACCTCACCCTTTCAAGGTCAGGACATCAGGTACAAGCAAGTTCAAGTGGTGATGAGAAAGTTTCTAAGGACGAGCTCAAGCATCCAAGGCTTCACCTCATCTCAAGGATTAAATAAATTTACAAGATAAGGTTGATGAGGTGGCAATGTCATGTGCATGCAATCAAATCATGCCAAGTGTCCTATGTTCTCATTGGTTGACAGATTATTGTAATTTTCTCATTGGCCCACAAAGTTGGTGCCCTCATGTAATTGGTTGAAAGATGGTAACCCTAATTAGGGTTTGTAGGGTTTAATCTTGGCCCTTGATTTTGCCCCTTAATCTTGGCCACTCGTAATTTTGAGCCTCTATATAAGGTCATTTTGCTCTCATTTGTAAAAGGGGTTATGTTGGAGAATTGTTGCCAAAATACTATCAAAATTGTTTTCTATTCATTGTTGTGGCTTGCATGGTGGATATACATGATCATTTTGGTGTATTGCATGGTTCTTCTCATCTCTCAAATTAAAGTAGGATTTCATTTCAAAGTTGTTAAAGTAAGAATAGAAGTAGATGGCTAGTTGTATGGTGATGTTAGTGAATGTTTGATAGGGATCTATATACTAGGCCACTAGCATCCTAGCGGCTTGTTAGGAAGCCTTGTGTGGTAATCTAGTCCAATTCCCCTTGAATCATTGCATCTATGGAGGTAGCGCCGCTGGCAAGCTTTCATTAGGTTGGATCCCCGTCCATTTGCTAATTTCTTCATTCATAGGAGTAGTAGTAGAGCAGTAAGTAGTTAGCAGTAGGAGTAGTTAAAGTGAAAGTGATCAAGGAGAAAAGAACAAGTCAAGCAAGCGAAGTACCACCAAGTTATCTTTGAATGAACAATGTAGGCCCGCCTACGTGATTAACCAGCAAATCACATTAATATAACTCAGTTAGTATCCACAGGTGTAAGGAACCTTGGAGTTTTTCTTTGTTCTTCATGAGTATTTACTTTTCAAGAGAGGGTTGAGTGTTTGGTATTCTATATCAAGTATTCAATTGCTATATGTTATGTAGTGGTACAAAACTAACCTCAACAAGGTTCTACAATCAAGAGTTCCACTTATGCAGCCAGTTCAGTGGTTCCTAGGTGAGCAAAGAGTATTGATGAAGGTGTTTCATCTAAGTCTACAAAAAGGTTGGGTTCAAAACCCTTGCAACATTCCACTCTTGTTCAAATTTATGTAATAAGGGGGGAATGTTGGAGTTTTACATTAATATAGGTTAGTTTCATTGGTAGATTGATAAATAATAAGATGTTAGCCTCTTGGGAGTTATTCTCGTGAATAAGTTAAATTTATATGGGAATCAATGGCTTTATAAACCAATCTGCAATAATGTAACAGCAATTCAGTTGAATATAATTTGACTACAAATGTTCTATCAAGTTTTTTATGTTCTAAGTTTACACCTATCCCCTATACACTATCTTCCAATATACTTACCCATCCTTATCCTCATCCTCATCCTCATCCTCATCTATATCCATCAAAACTATTTCAGACATCAAGAAAAGAAAAAAAAAGTAAAGAGAAAAATCCATCCAATGGTGAAAACCACTTCTTGTGGTGCCTTGGGTAAGTACCATGATGAAAAAGTTGGTAAACAAGTGTCATGTGTAATTCTCCATCCCCTCGCACTCTACACTTGGGGGTAAGCTCCATCCATGCTATCTTATCATCCACATACTCCTCTATCCTCTATCCCCTATCTATCATCTTGTCCAAATCCATCCTTTACTATCTTTGATCTTGACTATCCTATCTATGTCCTTTGTCTCATATCCTATCGAAATCCATATTCCATTTCTACTTTTGATCTTGATAAAGCAGGACGAAAAATATCCATGCATGCTTTGGACCATACAAGCCTTAATTTCTCCTCTATCCATATCCCTTATGCACTATCCTTCCATCTCATACATCTTTACCCACCATCCATTTGTCATTAATTGCACTACCTCTAGTGTAGGGTATTTCACTCCTTTGCAACATAACCCTTAGATCTCCATCCTCTTGTCCATCTCTTTTAGTCCTCCATCTCCTATCACTATTCATCCACTCAATCCATATATATCCTATCAAGAAATCTATCCATCCATCCATCCTTTTACCAAGCCTTGGTTTTCCTTTGTCATTGGTTCCCATTCATTCCTCCATCCTAACAATCATATCCTCCATGCATTCCTACCATATCCAATCATCTATCCTCCTCCCATCCTATCCAATCCCTTTAGCCTCCTCCCATCCTATCTAATCCATTTATCCTCATTTTATCCCTCTAATCCAAAAATCTCAAACCAATCCTATGCAATGCAAACAAATCCTAATCCATGCAATCCAATCTCTCAATCTATCATCATGGGATGGATCCTTCCCAATCCTTGGGGTATGCATTGTCATCCTCTTCATCATCAATCAATCAATCAATTGCTTTACAGCTTGACTAGGGGCAAAATCTTGGTTTGCTTTTGGTTTGTTGTGCATTGTTGATTGTTGTTTGCATGTGTTATCATTAATTGCTTTTATCATGGTCTTTGCATTCTATTGCCACAAAAGCATCATGGTCTTCCATATCATGGTGTCATTGCACTTGACCTTTTTGATCACGTACTTGGAACATTGTCATCTGAATTCTTAGTATCTTGGTGCATAATGTCAAGTAGAATATCAAATCTAGGTTGCTTATATCATTGAGGCATGATTCTACTCCATTATTCCTCTCCTACATTCTTTCATCATCCCAACCTACTTTCTATCTGTATCACCCTTATCCTTTTCTTCATGTATCCTTTCATCCTTTATACTATAGTCCTCCTATCCATTTTGAAGGCACACATATATTCTCAGAACCCGCATGTCCTCTCAAGGGCGCATATGACTACCTCCTCATCATCCTTCCTCAACCCACCAATGATTGGGGCATCATGCTACTAGTGTGTATCCTTTTCTACCATGTTTTATTTTTCTTTGGTATAACATCACTTCATGATGTTGTATCTGTAGACACATAAATTTGTCCATGCCCGGTCACACTTGACCTTAGACATCGTACCAATCTTCACCTTTATCCCTCACCTTTGATTAAATAAATTTACATTTATTTAACAATATCTAACCTTATCCCACGTACCCTCCTACTAAATGAATTAATTAACCCCAACTTAATTACTTGATTTAGGCTAATTAACCCTTGTTACCCATTTTCATATAATTTAATTCCATATCACCCTCAACCCTAGCACTTGAATCCGTCTAAATAGATCAAGATCTATAATTGTCATCAAATGACAAGTGTGTCAACCCTCCTCTTACTCACACATGTAATCATAAAAGGTCACATCATAGTCACTATACCTTTTACACATGTCATAGATGTGTCTATTTCCCAAGCCACCCTATCTCTTACACATGTCATGGAGATGTCAAGAAATCTATCCATCCATCCATCCTTTTACCAAGCAATCCTATCATATCCAATCATATATCCTCCTCCCATCCTATCACATCCCTTTATCCTCCTACCATCTTATCTGATCCATTTATTCTCCTTTCATCCCTCCAATCTAAAAATCCCAAATCAATCCAATCCAGTGCAATCAATCCTAATCCATGCAATCCAATCTCACAAATTTATCATCATGGGATGTATCCTTCTCAATCCTTGGCGTATGCATTGTTCTCATCATTAATATTGACATCCTCTTCATCATCAAGCAATCAACCGATTGTTTTTCAACTTAACTAGGGGCAAAATTAGGTTTGCTTTTGGTTTGTTGTGCATTGTTGATTATTGTTTGTATGTGTTATCATTAATTGCATTTATCATGGTTTTTGCATTCTATTGTGATGCAGAGGGTTTGGGATCTAGTGTTTTCTCCAAGTCTCCTAACTTCTTCTAACCATCCAATGGTTACTCCTTGTGCTATCTTCTCCAATGTGGATCTCCAAGATCCTCTCTATCAACTTCTCCTCCAAGGTATAGTTGATACTTAGAAGATTCACAACTACCAAGACCAATTTAGGCTTTCAAATCACTAGGCTTCTTCACTAGAACTCCCCTCTAGTACCCCCAAACCCTAGCTTAGGATCTTCTCACACATCACTACCACTCTTGACTAAGTTCATTACACTTCAAGAGTCATTAGGAACCCTTCCCCACACTTTTGGTTACTTCCTTAGGTCTTTTAGTATCAAATTCACTAGGAGGCCTAATTGCCTCTATTCCTAGTAGGTCTATTTTCACTGATTTTGGCTTAGTGCTTCCAAAATCCCCAAACACCCTCACAGAAGACCTTGAAAATCTTCAAGGTATCCACTAACTCTTTCTAAATCCTGATTTTTGGCTTCTAGATGCACCCACAACACCAATTACTAGCAGGCCCTAGTTTTAAGCCTATTAATTAGGCCTCTGGACCTGTCTGCACAAATGACCATCAAATTGGTCTCCAAACTTCGAACCACTTCCTCCAACCTCTTGAATCTTCAAGGGAACTCTTTAGGCCTTCCACAAATGCATCTAAGTTCCTTCCTCAAAGTCATGGGTGCGTGAACCAACTCCTTCTATACCCTATCCTGGCTCACCTGTCTTCAACAGTCAGCCATAGGGCTTCCATTCTAACCATGAAATTTTGGTGCCACAACAAAAATGAAAGCATAAACATTATTTACAGACTCTCACCTTCCATCCCCTATGGTTTCAGCCATTTCCACCGGTGGATGCTCAGGTTAGAGTCATTTCAAGCATGGAGGTCCTGCAAATTAGTTTTACAAACCAGTAGCTTGAAAAGCTAGCCAAATCTCACTCCACTAACCTAGGAACAAAAGAATCAATGCAGAATGAAGATAGAACACTACCCTAAACTATCATGGGTCTTGATCACCCTGATCAATCTGTACAGACCGTACAAGGCACAAAGAAACTCTGCAAATAGTGAGAACTAATACATTGTATCCGTACAAAAAGTTCTAAATTATCAAATTCAATCCAAAACTTTATTAACCTTTGAGATCCATCAATCTCAAGCTCATATACCGAGCATGAGTGGTTACAACCACCTTAACTTCCAATTGAGCAACTTTTCAAAAAGTTGCAAAATTTGCTCGAGCAACTTTGCAAAGTTGCTTAGCAACTTTTTGCCAAAGGTGCCATTTGGCCTTTTAGACCAACTCGATGATGAGTTATGACTCCTAAGTCCTTACTTAGGTCATTTAAGGTTCTAAGACTCTTTTTAGACCATTACTAACCAAAATTATCTCTTTGAGACCTTTTAGGCCATTTAGACCAAATGGACCCCTAATCCTTCCTGAGCTCATTTGGCTCTTACAAACTCAAACAGGGATCCAACCTAATGGATCTTATTCCAAACTCCTAACACAGCTCTAAACACTTACTAACTTATAAACATGAGAGCTTAATGGGAGGTGCCCTGCACCATATTGCCACAAAGGCATCATAGTCTTCCATATCATGGTGTCATAAAGCATAAGTTTGCACTTGACCTTTTTAATCACGTACTTGGCACATTGTCATCTTCATTCTTAATACATTGGTACATAATGTCAAGTCGAATATCAAATCTAGATTGCTTATATAATCGAAGCATGATTCTACTCCATTATCCCTCTCCTAGATTCTTTCATCATCCCAACTACTTTATATCCATATCACCCTTATCATTTTCCTCATGCATCCTTAATACTATATTCCTATCCATTTTGAGAGCACACGCGTATTCTTAGAGCCTGCATGTTCTCTCGAGGGGGCATATCACTACCTTTGCGTCATCCTTCCTCAACCCACCAATAACTGGGGCATAATGCTACTAATCCATATACTTTTCTACCATGTTTTATAATTCTTTGGTATAACATCACTTCACGATGTTGTATCTATAGACATGAAAAAATTTCCATGCCCAACCAACTTGACCTTAGCCCATTGTACCAACCTTCACCTTTATCCCTCACCTTTAATTAAATAAGTTTACATTTATTTAATTATATCTAACCTTATCCCACATACCCTCCTACTTAATAAATTTGTTAATAGCAACTTAATTACTTGATTTAGGCTAATTAACGCTCATTACTATTTTTCCTATAATTTAATTCCACATCAACCTCAATCCTAGCCCTTGAATTCACCTACATCGATCAAGATCTAAACTTGTCATCAAATGACAATTGTCCCCACCCTCCTCTTGCTCACATGTGTAATCATAAAAGGTCACATCATAGCCATTGTACCCCTTACATGTCATAAACATGTCTATTTCATATTCACTTCTTCATGAAGGTCATGGATTGTTGTAGCAAAATCTTCTCCATTTGTACTTTTCTCCATACCTCCAAGATCTCTAATAAGTTCAAATACCCCCAATAAGTTCAAATACCCCCTTGGATACATACCATACACAATGAAGAAAGAGTTGAAACCTATACTCCTATTTGGAGAATCATTGTATGCAAACTCAACTTGGGTTTAAGCCAAATCCCAATTTCCAAGTATGCTACCAACAAGACATCTCAACATGTTTCCAAGACTCATATTAACAACCTTTGGTTGGCCATCCATTTGGAGGTGATAAGCTGAACTGAAACTCAAATTTGTCCTTAATTTCTTCCACAAAGGTCTCAAAAAATATCCCACAAATTTAGTATCCCAGTTAGATATTATACTTTTTGGAATACCATGTAATCTCACCACCTCTTTGAAAAAAAACTTGCAATATTAGTAGCATCACTAACTTTCTTACAAGGTATAAAATGAGCCATTTTTTTAAACCTATCCTCAATCACAAAGATTGAATCATTGCCTCTCGGAGTTTGAGGCAAACCCAAAACAAGATCCATACTTATAGAATTCCGTGGTCTAGATGGAACTAGTAGTGACTGATACAAACCAGCATTCTAATTCCTTCCTTTGGCATGTTGACAAACCCTACATCTCTCCACATATCTCTTAACATCCATTTGCATCTTTAGCCAATAGTAATGAGTGTTAAACTGCAAATAAATTTTATCCTGTCCAAAATGACCAGCAAGGCTGCTACAATGCTTCTTCTTCAATAAATTCTCTCTCATAGACCCTCTAGGTATGCACAATTTGTTTCCTTTAAACAGCAAACCTTCCTATAGCATAAAATCCATCCATGGTCCTCTATCTCTCTTGATAGGACTGTTGCAAGCTTCAAATGCCTCCTTGAAATCTGCATCATCTGCATATGACTCCTTCAAGCTTTCAAAACCCACACTGTTAGTTTGAATTTCTTGCAACAACAAACTCTTCCTGCTTAATGCATCAGTAACCTTGTTCATTTTCCCACTTTTATGCTTCAATACAAAATTAAAATTTTGAAGATACTCTACCCATTTAGCATTAGTCTGATTTAATTTATGTTGGTTGTTAATGATTACAGATCATGATTATCCGTATACACCACAAACTCCTTGGGCAGCAAGTAATGTCTCCACTTTTTCAATAATTGAACTAAGGCATAGAATTCAAGATCATAAGCAGAGTATTTCTTTTTAGCCTCATTCAATTTCTCACTAAAGTATGCCACAGGTTTACCTTCTTATCTAAGTGCAGCCCCTATAGCCAATGCACTTGCATCACACTCAACTTGGAAAGCCTTATCAAAATTAGGCAAAGCAAGAAAAGGCTACTCACTCACCTTATGTTTCAAAAATCTGAAATTCTTCTTAACTTTTTAGGTCCATTCAAATTGCCTCTAATTCCTTTTAATGGTTTCAAGAACGGGAGCAACAACATGACTGAAATTCTTAATAAATTTCTTGTAAAAACTAGCAAGACCATGAAAACTCCTTACCTCCATTGCATTTTTAGGTGTTGGCCAATCAACAATGGCTTGAACCTTCTTGCTGTCCATTTTCAATCCATCTTTGGATACCACAATGAAACTCTAAAAAATTGAATATGATTGTATAACAAATACACCGAATATATAGAGCTTACAAACGCTATAAAAAGCATAATGGAAAACCAAAATCATCTAAATAAAGACGACTAAAAATAGAACTGATTAAGACAATTCAAAAATAGAGCCTAAATGACCATTAAACTGAGATTCTAAATAACGGGTTAAAAATAGCATGCACCCAAGATACTAAAAATATTCTAATACCCTCCCTTAATGGTCATTCTATCAACTACCCAACCGATATAACAAAATCTGCTTATCAAAAAGCATAGTAGGTTGACTCCTCTTCAGAACGATCTGCAATAGGAGCCTGCTATTGAGACTCTCCCTAGTTGGTCTTCTGATCAGCCAACCGCTTTCTGCAAAACTTTTGGATATGACCAAGCCTCCCACAATAGTGAAGTGACATATGATTTTCTTCTTGGAACCTTCCTCAAATGTGGGTTGTCCTTTCTGCTGAGTGGACAAGCCTTTGTCTTTATCTATGGCAATAAATGCTTGTTCTGTACTAACCATGTCACTGCTGCTACCAAACTGTTGTCTCCACCTAGCTTGCTGCAACAATTTATCGCACAACTCATCAAATTTCAAATCATCTTTAGTGGAGGTAAGGTTGAGTGTCTCAATAAAGTGTTCGTAGGAGCATGGTAGACTCTTCAACGTAATCACCACCATGTCCTCTTCCATCTTGCAACCAATGGCCTCCAGTTGATCACGTATATCCTTGATCTTCATAAGATGCTCCTAGAGTCATCTTCTCATCCATCATAAGGGAAAACGTTATGTTCTTCAAAAAGAACCCCCATCTATTGTCAGACATCTCATGAAGATCCTTCAAGTGATCCCAAATCTCTTTAGTTGTCTTGTCTGATGGCACTTCTAGAAGCATCTCATCGGTGACTAATAATTCAGTAGCATAACCACCTCTCGGTTACGCTCATAAAACTTGTCTTGGTCGTTACCCGCCATTGTAGGACGAGTAGTTGTACCCAGAATGACCGCATCTAAACACCAGTACTCAAAAAATGAATGCATTCTTTGCTTCCAAGTATTAAAGTTCTTGCAATTGAAGTGTTGATAGCCTTTCAACATGACGTTAGTCAATAACACCATCCCTCTTGTTTTTCAACGAGATTAACTTCTCACAAAATTAAAAGATCTGATTTTTTTCTCAAAAACCTTTAGCAAATAGTTGGTGCCAACTTCGAGAAATTGCTAGGAAAACAAAAAAACCCTTGTAGAAAACAAATTGATTTTTCTCCAAAATCATGCAAAAATTAAAAAACCACAAATTTTGCTAAAACCCCAAAAAAATTCTCCGAACCCTAGGTTGCAAGAAAATTATCAGCAAAACCCAAAAAACAGCAAAATTTCTGCACAGCAAAAAAAAGACTATGCATGGGTAGAAAACCATGGTTTTGTTAAAACCCTAGATAACGCAAAACGCAAGTAGAAAAATCGTCCACAAAATTGCTCCACAAAACTCCATGCAAAATTCTCCAATGCAGATTTTTTCATTAAAAAAATCTCTTAAAAAAATTATGGAAATTACAGTGCACAAAAAATTTAATGCCTCGTCACCTACTCTGATACCATGAAACTCTAAAAAATAGAATATGATTGTATTACCAATACACCGAATATATAGAGTTTACGGACACTATAAAAAGCGTTAACGAAAAAGCAAAATTGTCTAAATAAAGATGATGACTAAAAATAGAACTAATTAAGACAATTCAAAAATAGAGCCTAAATAACCATTAAACTAAGATTCTAAATAATGAGCTAAAAATAGCAAGCACCCAAGATGCTAAAAAAATTCTAATACACAAAACCCAAGTAAATCAGTTTGGTCTACACGAACAAAAATTTCTAAAGGTTGATCTACAACTTTTTCTCATGCAAGCTTCTCATCGCCATCCTCAAATGCTACAAATGTTCCTCTTTGGACCTGCTAAACACCAGAATGTCATCAAAATATACAATCACAAACTTTCCTAGGAATGGTTTCAAAACCTCATTCATAAGCCTCATAAAGGTGTTGGGTGCATTAGAAAGTCCAAATGGCATAACTAGCCATTCATATAATCTATCATTAGTTTTATACACTGTTTTCCACTCAACTCCAAGTCTGATTCTAATTTGATGGTACCCAATTTTCAGATCTATTTTAGAAAAATGCATTGAGCCACTCAAACAATCCATTAAATCTTCAATTCTAGGAATAGGAAATATTTATCTAATAGTTATCTTTTCATATCTATTTTAGAAAAATGCATTAAGCCCCTCAAACAATCCATTAAATCTTCAATTCTAGGAATAGGAAATCTGTATCTAATAGTTATCTTATTAATAGCCCTAGAATCCATACACATCCTCCATTCACTTCCTTTCTTAGACACTAAAACAGTAGGAGCAGCACAAGGGATAAGACTTCCCCTTATCAAACCTTTCTTGAGAAGTTCTTCCACTTGCTTTCTAATCTCCTCATTCTCCTTTACAGTCAATCTATATGCAGCCTTATTTGGAAGGCTAGCCCCTACAATCAAATCCATATGGTGACTAATACTCCTCATAGGAGGCAACTCATTGGGCAAATCAACTGTTACAATATACTTATGCTCCTCCAAGATTTTTTGTATCTCTTTAGCCAAGTCATCTAGTTTTGTAGAGGTGAGCACAAATTTAGGTTTAAGAACCAAAGCAAATCTTAATTCCTCATTCTTCATATCATGGGAAAACTCTTTACCACTTACCACCATTACCTTACTGGTGCTACTGTTGTTGTTGTTGTCCCCTTCATGTTCTTGCATAGGCATCAAGGTGCTCTTAACCCCGTCCTTCTCAAAGGTATAAGTATTGTCTCTTTCATCATACACTGCCTTCCTATCAAATTGTCACTGTCTACCAAGCAATACATAGCACACATCCATAGGCATTACATCACACAACACACTATCCTTATAACTACCAATCTAAAACTTAACAAGAGCTTAGTCATCAACCAATAATTGGTGGACTTTTTGTAACTGCTTCATGCCTCATGCCCCTAATCATTGATTGAAACTCAAGAAAGTTGTGCACAAAAAGCATCAAAGTCTACATTCTCACAAACTACTCAATACAACCTTCACAAAACACATACACATATATTTAACACAATTTTCTAAGTTATTAGAGGAGATTTTCATTACTTTAAAAGCAATATAGACATAATTGCTACATAGATAATTATAAGTTGATTTAAGAATTTACAATTTGCAAAAAATTGTGAGTTGCATTAGAAGATAACCTAAAAATGGGTTGCTGAAATAGACAAACATTTCATTTGTCTTCCTGATTTGGTTTGAGTTTTGTTTATACAAAAAAAAAAAATTAAAAATTGCGTGATTGAAGTTTTTTTTTATTTAGTTTAGAAAGATTTATGTGAAATTTTTTAACAATCAAATCACACAATATTTGACATGGTCGGAAAATCAATGTTTTTTGGGTACATGTGGGCACGGCATTCAATAGATACGGATACGGGGATACACGTGCCCAGGGAGGGGCTAAGTTGTATCCAGCTACTCTGCCACAAATAGTTAATTTGCTGTTGTTTGTGCTTTCTTTGCTACTTTGATTTTGATCTTGCTGATAAGTCTTTATGAAATTTCATTGATATGATTCCTGCTGTTATTATAACCTGTGATTTTACAGATGTCAGCAGCACCTAAGCATTTTTTTTGCTTATTTCATTAAAGATGATCATAAACCGTGTTTTGTGTGTTATTGGTTACGGTGATATATGTTCTGTTTTAAAAGCTGAAATTGTCCGGTGATTCTAACGTCGTCTTTGCTTGAAATCTGAAAGGAAAAGGTCTACATGAATGCTACTGGTATTTCAATTCTCTTTCTAAGTAATATAATATATATTTTTGTTGTGTTCATAAAAATATAATTATTAATCCATCATAAGTAGAGTCAGTTCCAAACATTCAACAATTTTCAGTTTCAGGCATTTTGAACATTCATGTTAATCAGATGAGTTGCAAACTTCAATTATTCACTCAAGATAAGAGCATCACTTTATCAAGGTTATTCTCATGTTGATCAATTTGAAGACTTCATTCTTTGTGCAGTTTTCTTCTCAAGCAATGATTCTGGCATCCTTAATACAATCATTAATATGAAGTTTCCAGTTATGGAAATGCTCTGGAAGGATAGGTTTTCTGATCAAGTATGCATTATCTTTAGAGTGTACCAAGGAATTCCAACCATCCACTTGCTTCCTAAATTCTTACATTTAGATATTAAATTATTTTAGGGGAATATACTACCAAGTGATTCATGCAATGCAGGTGTCAGATGCTAGTTATTTAGAATGACTTCGCTATTTGACTTTCTATAAGATATATTTCTTTAAAAAAAATCTTTTAAAATTTTGTACTTCACATTTTATCAGATATCTTTGTTATATATTCTCAAACAAGAATGTCAAGCTCAACAAAATCATGAAGAGTAATTCTATAAGAGATACTGGGAAGTTCAACAAAACCCAAGGCTAAACTTTTAATTTATTTTCTCATATATCAGAAAGAAAACACCTAAGGCTAAGGATTTAATGCCACTTAACTGGTCCATCTAGCATATGAAGAAAGAAAAATATTCCAAACATCCTGCTGATTCATATGATCAGAAATACAAATATAGGGAACTCAAACAAACCTGCAAATATCCACGCTTGTCTGGTGGAGATGAGATAAAGATTTTAAACAAAATTGAGAGAAAATTCCGCGAATATGAGGTCAAAGCCTTCATATTTTTAGCTGAAACTTCTGATGTATAATGAAACTTGGCTCTTCGCTCAGCATCACTAACTTCCAAAGATTCAAAATCTTCAACAATATTTGAGTAACCTCGGCTTTCATCCTGAGGCTTTTTGTTTTGTTGTATAAGTATCTGACAACATGATGATTACTTAAAATAAGTATTCTTTACCATTGGCATAAAGTAGATTTGTTCTTTTGATATTGATTATGCTTGGTAGAAAAAGAAGAGGATGCAATTAAAACCTGCAAGCTTGAGCAAATTATCCCACGTAAATCTGGTTCTTTAGTAAGTGCATCACCCAATGTCTTTGCAAGAAACTGAAAATTCTGAGCTGTATCCACAGGGTAGTTACAAAATGATGGCAATAATGCCCACAGAGAATGAACACAGGCTTGTCTGTTTCGTGAAGCAACAGGACGCCCCTCCGTTTCAAGCTGCAGAACAAAATGCCTACTGAATAAATTATAGTAAAGCTCAAATGAAAATTCTCAAGAATGACTGATATATACCAGTACGGCCTTCTCATGCAGTTTCCTTGCAAAACCGAGAATGTGCTCAGCAAAGAACTTCAGGCTAGCTCCAACTATGTGTTGTTTCAGTATGGGGATCAACCATATGTTGGACTCGGACAAATCTTCATGGTCTAAGTTCAGAGGTAGTATATGCAAAAGTTTCTCTGGGCCCATTGCAGCAACAGCTGAACCAACACTTTTGTGCAGCTGAAAGATGACAAATATGTGCTTGTAAGGCATAACTGAAAAATCTCAACAAACACAAACAATATTGAGACCTTGAGTAAATGAGGCAGTATATAAAATTTCAAGACCTTTACTGCACAATATCAGACACAGTCCAAACAATTTTTTGAGGCAATGAACTCTTGTAAAATCAAATCATTTTGCTTTGAAAAATTGTGAGTCATAGTCTAGGAGAGTTTACATAAGTATATTAGATGGCCATGATATTTTGATTAATTTCATATATCTGCAAATTAAAAAGAACACAACTTGGAGTGGAAAGGGGAACAAGAGGTGCAGTTTAATATTTTTGCGTCCATTCATTTCCCTGGCTTGGCTTCATCTTTTGATCAAAGATGAAGCAGAAAGTGGAAAACTTTAAACTATAGTATCCAAACATAAGCATCACGTATTCATAGCATTATATTAATCATTTCTCCACTGTCTACAACATGACTGATTGTAATTTAAATCAACCTGAAAAAATTCAAACTCTATAATATTCATCCCAATGTTAGCATTTTGCCAATACCTTTTTGTAAACATTATAAAATTCAAAATTTCAAACACAATCATCAGAAAATCATTCAAACTACTATGTACAAAATCCTAGCTACCTGTTTTCTGCATGTTAGATCTTCATCTGACAAATTCTGCATGTCAGATAAACTCCTCAAGACACCACTCATGAGAAAATAAGAAGGTTCTCCTGCAGTTCAAACTAATGTCAGCTCTTTGAAAGCAAAAAGGCAAACAAAAGAAACAAACATAACATTTACACTATCGAGAATTTCAAAATGACATGTGTACTCAATAGCTTGAACAATAGAACAATAAAAAACCATGTGTATGAACTATCAACAAACAGAGACATATACACTTCATTCCTAGACTGTTTCTCCTAAGGTTACTTTTTTTCAACTCTTATTTTTCATTCTTAATTAATTTTCATTAATCAAAACACTCTTTTATCATGAGTTATATTTCAAGAATATAAGTTTTCTCTTTCTAGGCCAATTCTTAATGGGTCCTCCAGCTGGGCATTAAATGCCATTTGTTTCTAGCTTTCTCTGGGCAACTATATTGAGCACACTTTCCTACTTTCCTAAAGATAAACGGTTGTTAAACTTGTAAATCTGGTTCTCCTTCTAGGTACAAACAATTTTCAGGGCAGATTAAGGAATACACAGTAAAATATTTGCAAGGGCGGGACAGAATCCATGCATGGCAGGACTACCGACAGGCAACAAGGTCAGGCACTCTCTCAGGGACTGCTACACTGGAAGCAGGCAACTGGGTTGGACATTTGAAGGGTCATCCATAAAGAGAAAGCAGCTAGGTCATCATTTTTCCAGGTTGGGTTCCTAATTAAGGGTAGGAACACAACTGTAAATGTGTGCAGATCATGAAGGCAGACAAAGCCCTTGATGGGTGTCAATTAAACATTACCAAAAAGAAAAGAAAAGAAAAGAAAAGTCAGCATAATCTCTCAGTTTCTTCTCCCTCATATCATATAACTCTCAACCCCATTTGCTCCAAAGGTCAAAACATCCTTGGGGAAGACACTGAAAGTGCATTACAAGAGGATATGTACAACTGCATATGCCTCAAGGACATCCTAGAACTTCCATATCGAATATAACAAGCTTTATTAATGTGGTGTGTAAGCATACACAAAGATGAAACATACAAACCACTGGCTAGTTTTATATGACAATTTCCATTGTCCCTATACATCAGTTTGTAAACGAGGAAATAGTAATCAGCAGTAGAAAACAACATTTTTTGAACCAAGAAGACGATTTGCAATGAAAAATTTTGCATTGAGTCATTTTTGCCAGTTCTACTGAGGGCATCCAGTGCCATTTGTCCATATAAGCATTCAGGACCATCAGAAAATGATAAATGAAATTTTGAACCACTGTACTAGGCATATATAATTCACCACACTAATTTTCTTATTGCTTCTTAGAAGAGGATTTTGACTCATAATAGGCACCAACCTATATAGATTTGGAATAGCATGCGCAGCTTCTAGCAGTTTGTATATCAGAATTGTGGACCTGAATCAATTGTAATACAGGTCCAATATATTTATAACCTAATTTCCGGTGCCAGCAAGAAAATCTAGCCGTTTCAAGATATAATTAAGCTAGCCACAATTAACAATTATAATTTCAAGCACAATGAAATATTTCTTGGCTACAGATCCCATGCTGGATTTGGGATCATCACTACCAGAATACAGCAACAACAAACTCAATGAAATATGACTACACTAACTATTATTTGTGCCCTAAATGAATTTGTGCTGACCCCTCCATTGACATCTCACAGAACAATTCTTCTGTACCTGATGATCCTTTCAACATTTGCCAAATCCATTGTTCTAATTCAGCATTACCTGTCCAGGATGTCCCAAGCCCAAACATTCCCAGAAACATGTGACTTTCAGACTTATTTTGCAAAATAAGAGCATGGATTGTGATCCCGACAAAATTCTCCGGAAAGCAATTCCTGCTTCAAGTGACATGCAGGAACTTACATCAAAATATATGGCATTCAACTGAAATGTTTCGTCAACTTAAAATTTATTATTACCTCACTCGTGATCCCCATCACTGCATATGAACTATGTTACCAAATTCTTCCATGGCAACCCCAAAGTCTGGTCCGGTTCTTGCAAAAGTCTGGTCCTTATCATATTCTTGCAAAAGTCTGCCGCAGACCTTCAAAGTCTACCCAAATTCTGTCAGACAAACCCAACATGAATTTTGCCGTTTTATGGCGAATTTGTAAATCTGCAGCAGGACCCAGACCGAATTTTGCCAAAAAATAGACTGTTTTGACTTTTTTTAAGTTTGTTTTGGGTCTATTTTAATCAATCCAACCCTCCCTCCCTTAAATAGACCACTAGAAAGGCCAAAAAGATAAAACATATGCCATTTGGACTAAAACATTATTATATATGGTGGTGTATTTAGCTATGGTGCCTTACTATTAGCATAGTGTTGTATGAACTTATTTGCTGCTGCATATACATACATGCACATATACATATACATATACACATACACACACACACACACAGATATCAAACATATGTTTTTGTACGGAGGAACCCAAAACGAATTCAAACCCAACGAAAAAAATTTGAACGAATTTCAAACATGAATCTCGAACCCACATCTAAACCCGAATGCGAACCGGCAACTTAGCATATGAAAAATGAAAGAAAAAGTTCTAAAGTAAAGAATATTCTCATTTCCATGGACTTGACTGCTTCCCACACTCCAGCAAACGTTGCTTATTGCCTAATTATTGACTAGCAAACTAAAAGCATAAATGATATGCCTGTTTCCAAACTGTAGACTAGACCAGGCCCACCACATTCCCCTTGTATAGCTTCTTCGACACCTTACGAGACCAACTTCAAGTAACCCACCACTTTTCCCTTACAATATTCACTCAACATCCAAGGTTTTACCCGTCAATGTGCACTTCGATGGTCTGCCCAAATACAAGCTTAGACTATTTCCATCATCACTATTCTACTGTACCACAGCATCTTTCATACAATGAAAATGTTGTAAATCACCCACCAGACTGTCTACAAGGAGATTTCTAGAAATTTTTCTATCCTAATTCCTTTTAATATGAGCTTGGTTTTTTGAGTCAATCCAACCTTCATCATATCATGATTCACCCCCGTTTCTTTCATGCTATGAGCATGTTCTAACCTACCCAATGGTTGTCTGCAGGAAGCTTTAAAATGGAAAGTAGACTCACTAAGCCAGTATTTTCTATCTATAGTCTAAGGGACTAAGCATGTAGCTTGAAACACTCTGAAAGCACTACTTTCATTGCTTCTCAACAAGATTAGAATAAGCAATTTTACAGGATTATATAGAGGTTGCAGATGGTTTTGAGATGATCATGCAAGTTAAAATTAAAAACGTGGTTGAAGTTCATTCGAGAGAAATAGAGAAGAAACAAGATATAATTTTGTCACCAACAAGACTACAAGATAGAGAAAGGTGGCAGTTTGGCTTCTGTAATGCTAGTTTCTGGTGTTTCGTGATGGTTTTGAAAGTCTCGTCAGGGATTTGCAATCAGCTGGCACTTGTGCCCTGATATATGTGGCACTTTTTCCCATGAGAGTCAAAAGGAGAAGTGAAAAGGTTGAAAACTGTGTCTTCCATTAGTGAGTCTTGCATTTCTTATTTGAGCCTCTTCTCACCCAAACTGTATAAATACTTACTCAGGTGCCATTTTTGAAACAACATTTTATTCCTTCCTGTCACACTTTCTTCATTCTTTCAAGCATAGATTAAGAAGTTCATAGTTGAGTGTCCCAGGGTGTAGTGAGCAGCTAAGAGTGTGCAGTTGCAGAATGCCACATATCAGTTGCAAGTATAGGATTTTGTACACATGCTCAAAGTGTCTTTGAAGGCCCTTTGGAAAACAATGAGTTTGTAAGTTTGCAAAGAGATTGTGGCAAAATGAGAAAAATTACCTTACTCTTATGGATTTTCTCTTCACATTGAGTTCTCTAAGAGAACTTTTTGTGTTAATGTTTTGTTTTTGTGATGTTTACCCTTTACATTTTTTTTGTAGTTCAGGCTTCCAATAGCTTCTTCCATTTAAAATACCTAATGCGACTAATCTCTATGCACTTTATTGTTTTTATAAATAAGGTCATTAGGGGACAGACATATGATCAGCTAAGTTGTCGTAAGGAATTGGTAAGATTCATTTGATTAATTAAACATGAAATGGCTATACTAATCACAGATCAAAATAGTATTAGAGTAGTTGTGCTCCATGACTTTTGTGGTTTTCCGATGTGATCATTGTGTTGATTGATGCCTATCACCTAAAATATCTAGTGCAAACGGGGAAGGTAGTTTGTTTCCTTCACAGCAAGAAGATATCCACCTCAAAGTGAAAAGAGTGTGCCTCAAAATACTGAACCATAAGTGATCAAAATGAAACAAAATGTGATACCGATTTATGAATTCGTGGGAAGTTTGACTGGATGGAGATGATTGCAGAAGCATTAATGGTGATGGTAGGAGTTACTATAAAGGTCCATGGAAGGAGCAGCCCCGTACCAACTTGACAACTCCAACTCCAACACCATTCAAAATGGAATACAAGATTGAAACCCAAATGAGTAAGCAGATGGTATCCATGGTTGCAAAAAACAGATACCATAAAACATCAAAATATTAAAAGGAACTTAGGAAACCTTTCGATGAGGAAATGAAGTGGTAGAATTGAACAAGTAACCCATGGTAATAAGGCAACCATGACATTGTTCTCTTGATGTGATCATTTATTTGGAAACATGCCTTTTATACGAAGCTCCACAGATTCCTATTATTGTATGTGCCATTGAATGGCCAGAGTATGCCAAGTCTATATTGTCCACCTCAAACCATGAAACTCTATTAATATTAATGCTGAGTTGCACATGACAAGTTCTTTTTATCTGTGAGATCTTTCTCTTTCCTTACAAATTTGGAAGACTTTCCCAAAATATATTTAAGTCATTATATATCATAGTTGTCATACTCGCTGAGTATTTGCAGACTCATCAAGTACTTGAGTTGCAACTCACCGCTTGTGTTTCCAAGCATTAGTCATATAGTCATGCAATTTAAACAGCTAAGCATTTGCAAAGCATTATTTTCATGCAACAGGCAGATTTCATGACATCTAGGTCATCAGAGGCTTGCAATCAGGCACTTAAACAGAAGCAGAATGCAAAATCATGTGGGCTGGGTCCAAAGGGTTCTAAGACATGAAGAAATCTTGAAACCATGGAGCAAATGTCAGCCAATAACAGCCTCAATCTGAGTTCAGTTAAATTACACAAATAGCATGTTTCAATAATATTTTCAGTTGCCTAGGGGTTTCACATCTGGAGCAAGATTTTTGGGTGAACATTTTTAGTTTTTCATTAAATTGTCAAATTTGCCAAGTTGAATATTCATTATATTTTGTGTCTCTGTACGAATTGAGTTGAAGTATGCACTATATATAGCTCCTTATCTGACAAACCAGTCCAAAATAAATAGACTCTGGGAAAATGGAAGACTAATTTAGTGCATTAGAAGATTACAAAAAACTAAAGAACTTAAAATGACCTACTAACAAAGGGAATATGATAAACATCACTGCATATAAGCTGCATGCTCAAGCAAGAATGCTTAATTGGTGTACAGAAACAATAAACATTCGCTGTAATATATTCACAAGAAAGTATCTATAATTAATTCCAGTAAAAAAACACTAAGTACATAAAATGGAAATAAACCATTCATCTATAAGTATAACTAATTACATTTCTTAGTATAACTAATTACATTTCTTAGTATAGTACCATGGAAAGCCTCTATATCTAGTGTCAATGTACCTAGTTTGTCAAACAGTGCAGAAACCACTTTCAAAGCCAAATCCCAAGATGTGCAGTATTGGTATCCAAGCAAACTCTCTGCAGTTGCACATATCTTCTCAATTGGAGTTGGTCCTGACTTGCGCATGACAGTCTGCACCTGGATTTCACTTACCCCCTGATTAATCATATTATCATCTATACAGTTCTGAGTAAGAGATCGCAAAGCCTCTGAAGCGGCAAATATTGCTTCTTCATGTTGAAATGCCAGTACCTCTGCCAAAAAGTAATTGATTCAGAGAATTATCTGTGGTCAAAACAATATGTTTGAAAAAACACAACAAACCATCCTTCTCTACATGAAGTATTCTGCATTATCAGCAACAAAGGAACAGATAAGTTATTTGTGATGCTCAATTTGAAAAAAATTGGGGTTCTGTAAAAACTCAAAAATCACAATTGGTGCTGTAAATATTTGGAAGTCCGGACCACTTGGCTCCACCTATGGCATGTGCATTCACAAGATTGGACATACATGCTTTATGCATATTAAAAAAAACCAGGTGAGCCTAACAAAATTATAAAGGGGAATAAACTTAGCAAAAGCATAATTTATGCCACCAAGTCAACTTCTTGGTAAAACAACTTGAGACAAGTGGGCCTACTGAAATTATAAAGGGGAATAAAATTAGCAAAAGCATAATTTAGGCTATCAAGTTAACTTCTTGGTAAAACAACTTGAGACATGATTTTTTGTTTTCTTTGAAAAAAATCAGAATAAAGCAAAACAAAACACATGCATGCTGTATAGAATATGAAACATTGCAGTGCAAACAAAATCTGACAATGTCCATTGCCAATCTGGGAATTTTTTAAATTTACTAGCTTTTAACTGGCAGTATAGCTTTTGTTCATCCTAGAACATCTATTGTTATAACTTAATCATATTCGAACTTCATTTATCTTTTCATGAGAATCATTAGGCATATGATTTTAATTTTTAACTGATTAAACAAAAACAACAATTACACTTTAGCAGATATGAGCATGTTCTGCAGAGGCCTAACTAGAAAAACTGACCTGCAAGCAAATGGAAGACATGAGGAAGTTTAACTCTGCACAAATTCTTATCAAGATCATAAATCTTTTTCATGCCATGGTCCAGTAAACGTGCTGCAAACATTATTTCATCGGCTGATTTTTCATCAGAAAAAAAAGATGAAGCAAGCCAACCCAATAAATCTGCAAGTCCCGTAGCAGGAACATCAGCACTTGGATGGATACACAGAGCATACAATACATTCATGACATGCCTTGTAAGAAATTGTTGACGCAATTGCATCAGCAATTTGAAATGTGCCAGAAGTTTTGAAATAACTTTTCCTGACATTAATGGCAAAATAATTTTAAGGGCATTAAGGATGTGTAGAACTTCCATGGCACCACTAGCACCATTTGAATCTGCTTGGATATTCCCTATTGTCCCAACAGCACTTGATCCACCTGCCATAAGAAGGAACTGTTCAAATAGGTTTCCAACTGCTTCACTTGCCAATCCTAACACAGGCAAACCTTGGTAACTTCTCAAGACATCCTCCAGACACAAATGTGCACGTCCTCTCACCTGAAAATATCCATAACAATGAAACAGAATATTCAGAAGAACCCAGAAAAAACTTTTAAAAATACCAATTGTCAACCATTAATTATCAGAAAACAGAAGGCGGCCTTTAGTTTAGTTTAGAGCAGACCAATGTACAGGAAAAACAAGGTTTAAAAGTTTTAATATGTCACAAAACATAATACTAGGAACACCATATAGTGTTTTACATAATGCTAGGAAAACAATATAGAGTTTCTGAAATACAAAAATATCATAATAGAAAATCTGTAGAGACCCATATGCGCCCCTGAACAATGTTATTTGTAACAAATGGAAGCAAAGAAAACAGAGTACCATGCATTCAACAATTGCTATAATTGATCTTTGTTTTTTACACAACCTCATATGTTTAGCCCCTACCAATTTGAAGATTGTTAAGGCATTTGATACATTACCCAATAAAAATTGATATTCGGTGAAATCATCATCCACAGCTAAGTGAAAAATTACTTATATTTCAGAATAAGATACTAACAGCCACTTGTTTCAGGGCCATACCTCCCTAGCAAAGGCTAAACAGGAAAGTTGCGTGATATCCCCTTTTGGGATGATCCTAAATCTTGCACTAAAATCACAAGTTCAATCTAAGAAACGTAATATAGTTAGAATTCTATCTTACCAATAAAATGTTTTTATCAAGATTAATCCTGGTTTAGATCCTGCAATCATGTTAGACAATATTTGAAATATAATTCATAAGAACAAATATTCCTATTGCAGTTAGGGATCCAACAACAAGTATAAGTGCATATATATCTATAATCATCTTAACCTATTTAGACAAATCATGCACTAGCTTTTGAACTTTACGAACCAAGCAATCAATAATTCAATTTCCCATAATCAACCATAGTAGGGTTTGGAGAGGGAAAACCACAAATGGGTGGCCAAGAGACTGTTCAGCCCAATTATGCCCAAGTGTGTGCCGCATCCAACTAAGACAACTCGCCCCTTGGCCCACAAATGGAAGGAATATCCAACTAAGACCATTCCATCACTTGGGGTGGCCTACTTGATTCGAGGGAACCCATGTTATTGAGGAAGACTGTTCAACCCAATTAAGCCCAAGAGCACAAAGCATCCAACTAAGACAACTCACTCCTTGGCCCACAAATGGTGGGAACATCCAACTAAGACAATTCCATCCACTTGGAGTAGCCTACTTAATTCGAGGTAACTGGTCTACTTCTGTAGTGGGGTAAATCTAAACCTACAGAAAGGAAAATATGTTCCTTTGAGAGCCAATTTGACAACATACATTCAGATATCTCCAACCAATAATTGGTGAAGATATCTTATTATATATAACGAAAGATAAGATTCCAATTATAGAAGTGGAAAGTGCAAGTGACAAGGAGTTTTCAGTCCAAATCTGAGTGTTTCGGCTAAAGACGCTAACACAACGCATTGTAGTCCCGTGGCACTAAAACAGAAAAGACTCAGAATGGTAAAAATTCAACTCTGTATTCTAATCAATCTGCAAAACCTAGAAAGTAGAAATATAATAACAAATGGAACATAACAGAAATGAGCAGAAATAAGATAAATAAATACAAGAAAAGCTCCGTGCATTCGAATTCTTCCAATAAACTTGTACACACAAGGGAGGTAAAATGTTTGGAGCTGTTTGGAGAGTAGACACAATCAAGTCCATGTTTTGGTGTTTCCACCTACAGAGCAGCCCAATAGATAGATAGATCAAAAAGATAAATAGACATATAATGATAAATGATTTGATAGATAACGATGTGATAAATCCCAAGATGCTCAAAGATACAAGAGATATACAAATGTATGACCAAATAGGCTTGAAAAAGCAAAGAGACTTATGGATATTGCTATTAGAGATGGTTGTACCTAGCTGTAGAGAGTTGTGCAAGCCAGACAAAGAGAGAGGGAGAGGGAGAGATGGAGAATTGTAAAAGCTAAGAGAATGCAAGAGATTTTGTGAGAGGATAAAAGAGGAACCAAGGGAGATTGAATGGAATGAAAAGACGGATTAAAAGAGAGAAAAGGAGGGAACAAGAGGTTTCAATCTTTTTTGGATGATACCAATGGCCTGGGCAGGTGACAAGTGTTGAAACACTAAAAAAACCAACATTTGAATGTTAAGGTGTCGAAGGACACATACGCAACGCACACACGTCCGAACAGTGCGCTTGTGTCAAGGCAAATCACGCTCAAAAACGACTGACATAAGCAACATACGGTTCATGCAAAAGTGACACTGAAACATAGCTGCTGAAAATGTATCCTAAGCATCCAAAGCAGGAAAAAACTGATGCAAGGGCTGAAATGAGCCTTCTCAAATGCTAGAGGAATGGACACTAAAAATGACTATGAAAGTGTAGGTAAAATTGCAAAAGGGTATGCAGTTTTCAACTCTATAGCTTCCATTCCACATATGATGGCTTGTGGGAAAAAGGAATGAAAAACTTTTATTAATTAAAGAGACAATAGATTGAAAATAATTTATTAATATCTTAGTTATGATGTACTAAAGAATATAAATGTCCACCCACATTGCATATCACTAAGCAAACATATCAAACATATTTACATTCTCATGCATACCAGTCTAAATCAGAATTCTGCTATTGGATGCTGTATATGTGTTTCAAAGCCACTCCGATTTCTTTTATTTTCTTTCTCGATGCCTTTTCCTCTAATGAAGACTTCAACACTTTATACCTTTATGTCTCTATGACAAGAGACAACCTTTGGAAGATGTTGACCTTTAAGAATGGTCATAACTCTTCTTAATGATGCCTCTTCAAAACCGATCTCTTAATGCTTCCTCTCAAAACCAATCACTGGCTTGTGTATTTAATTTAGTTAACTTTCTGCCTTTCATTTAAGATGATAGCTTCTTTATGGATTGCTGGCTTTAATTGTTGCATAATAGACTTAGGTAATGGATCGATACATATTTAATTTATTTACTTCTTTTTGAGGCAATGAAGGAGGGATTAGGCGGGTATAACAGATTGTTACTTAATATCATTCATTCACTAAATATGTGCCTTGCTGATTGTATTGGGAATGTTATGTATTCAAATAGATTGCTGATGGTTGGGCTTCCTTAATATTGTGTATGTATTTATTTTGTTATTTGGTGCGTAGGGTCAGGGCATGACGATCCGCCCTTCTCGAGATTGCTTGTCCTCAAGCAATGACATTTTAACCAAATCTTTTCAATGTGTGTCCCTAACCTAACCCTGGGAGATTTGTAATCTTTAGATCCTTCTTGTGAAATAATTAGTTTTGATTAGGTTGTCCCAAAGATTGCATAATATCATAGATATCTTTAAAGCAAGAAATTATATATTACGATGAGGATTAGAGGCAGGACACACATCTATGCAATGCTAAGAAGATGTTTCCCTTTATTGGCCAAAGGAACATTAGGGGTTCTCTGGACAGATTTCAAGTTGACTTGTTACAATTTTTAGTGTTGAGAACAAGATTTGCTCCTCCACGCCAAAGCTCTTTATTAACCCATCTTGATTCCAATTGTCCAATTGATTGTCACAACTTGTTTATTGTCCTTGCTTCTTTGATTGGATGCTTTTGAGATCTTCATCACACCTTTTTCTTTTGCTTGGATTTTCTTTTTCTTCTTCCCATGCTTCCTTGCCAGGCAATGCCTCTATATTGTGTACTTGGCTTCTTTTTCCACATATATGTTTCGGCCTCCATTTCTCTTTGCACTTGAAACACAAGTCTTTGTTTTGAAACTCTTCTTGCTTACAATCATGTACATGCTCCCAATCTTCCTTGCACCTATAACATAAATTTTCCCTTCAAAGTTTTTCACGGTCATCTCTACAAGGAAATGTTCTTTTATGCACATCTTCCTTCTAGAAGGGTTTATCTTTTGATGATATACATTTAGAGTAACTTTTATCCCTTGTTTTAGTGGTTTCAAGTTGTCGGGCTTTAAAGATTGCATCTTGGAGAGTGAAAGGATCAAGGGCACTTACTAAGCCACAAATAGTTTCTAGTAGTCCTTCTATGGATAAGTGAGTCTCTTTTTAGTAATAATTTTGAGAACCAAGACAAAAATCTTTTGGAATTCTGCAGCATAGTCCTTGATGGTTCCTTATTGTGTTAGTTGAGTTAATGTTAATGTTATTGTAGCTATGGTTAGATTCCTTCAGGCCGACATAGATAACATAAAGGTTGTGATAATATAATTATATTGATAATATAATTATTGGTAATATAATAATTATATTAATAATGAATTATATGATATATACTTATATATTAATTATATGGGTTATAATTATAATATTAATTATATATTAATATAATTATATGAATTAATTATGAGACATTTATATAATTAATTGGGCCAACTTGGAAGAGTGGTGACCCTTGGTGAAGGGGCACCACCAATAGATATAAAGAAAGATTAAATCTTCATCTCTTGGCATTGAAATACATACACAATTAAATCTTCATCTCTTGGCATTGAAATACATACACAATCTAATTATTTTCTTTAGAGAAGTGCTTGGGGAGACAATAAGCATTTATCATCTATGGTTGGGAGGGCAACAATGATGAGTCATTGCAGTGGTTAAACAAGCACACAAAAACATGGTATTAGAGCAGCTCAATCTTAGGAATCTTTCTGGTGCTGAGTGGTTCCTATGTTCTGTGGCAGTTTGAAAACTATCACTCTGCAGATCCAATAAAATGTGCAACGCTTGTCTATGTCTGCAACTTGCCTCCTTTGGTAGTGCGATGCGCTTGGAGTTGTTGGAATTGCACTGTGATGCAGGTACCTTTTTTTCTATAAAGTGCAATAAGTGTTTAGCACTGCAACTACAAGTGATGGACCACTGCTATAAGAACGTGCCCAGAGGTCTTATTGAGATCAGACGAATTCCAGAGCAGACCTTAAGAGATAAGTTTCAAGTCATTACAAATCCGTATGCAAGAGAAGGCATCATGCGATTTGCGACTGGAGACATCATCTGAGAATTAGCAGGTTGGGTGAGAAGTTATTATACGCTCGAAGGACACATGGAAGCAATCAGAAAATATGATCGTCCCAAGATTCCTGAACCCAAAGAGGAAGCATGGAACCACGTCAAGCAGTTCATCCTCGCCGAAGTCAGAAAATGGCTAAAGTGCAGAGTCAACACCTACAAGGATTTTGATTCAGTAAAATGGTTAAGTTCATCTTCCGCAGGATATGGTTATGTCGGCAACAAAGGAGAAAATAAAAAAACAACAGAAAGTGCTTATCATATCCGTCTCACCAACGATCCTCATAGTGATCTCTTTTGGCATTTGCGATACCTCAAATCAATATACCTGCAACATATTATACAGCAGCAATCGTGTATTTGCAACAAATGAGATAGTAAGCATGGGATCATCTTGAAGATTGCTGTTATCACAGTCACTGAAAAGATACGAAGTTTGCTGCCATAGAAAGCAGAGAACATCATTCAAAGTCCTGCTATCATTTACGGTGGTCTATGAACAATCACCAACAATAAAAAGAGAACAATTGAAAATCTATTTACTTTAGTTGAGACAGCGATTCATTGTGGAACGACAGCATCTTGACAATGTATGTAATTACATGGCAGCACAAAGACAAAGCTCGTTGACAAATACATATGAAGAAGCACCGCTAGTTCGAATGTGTTCAAACCCGTACGGAAATAAATTTGGCAAATAATATTATAAATAAATATGTGCGGTGATCTAGTTCCTCATACAGCGATATAAGATTATTCAGCAAAATCAATGAAAGGCAGTGATGAGTAAAAACACAGATATCATTTATTTCATTTAATGTGACTTTATGGAGGATGTAATTTTATGAAGTGACTTGGTTGAAGACAGTCGACTTCTTCATATGCTCTTGATCATAGAAGATTTACTAACAATAAATGGCCAGCCATTATATGCTGGTATGGCAATTAAAATTAGCAGAATACATTGATTAAGTCTCGGTTAAGGGAGGTGCGATATGGTGCAATGCAGAGTCACGGTCTGGATGTAGAGCAACGATTTGATTAGTTTGTGTTGATGAAAAGACATATTAGAAATCAGCGACTTGTCTGCCTAGAGGAAAAGTTTCAAAAGATGTGTATATAAGAGTTGTGATCTTTGTGAAACAAGATAACTATTCAGAAGTTGTCCTCTTCCATGAGGATATAAAAGACATTTCAAAAGTTAAATGTAGAATGTGTGAGCTGTGAGTGCTGGATATGAATCTGAAAAGATAAATCAGACACACAGAGATTAAAGATCTGGTCCGTTTTGTTGAACAAGCGCTGCCAGATAAGTTAAGGAACCATTGTTTGTGTGAATGTCTACAAAGACAATCTGAGAACTCAGGAGATGCACGATCGGTAGAAAGATGTCTGAGATGCCTGCTTGTCGTGGGAGGAGGAGAGATGCGAGAAGCCGCTTATGTAGCCGTTGTGGATTATGTGTTGAAGTCGCCTGCGGTGTTTTGTTTCAGAGGTGGGGGTCGTCGTTCTGCAGGAAAAAAGAGAGCCGCAGGATCCTCCTCACTACAACTCTTGAGGATGAATGCCAGCTCAGGACTTCCATTCAGCTCATGTTGTAATGTTGGGCTTCGCAGTGGATGAGGGAGAGTTATTGATGTGGACATCCTTATAGAATTGCTATCTGAACATCAGGAACATCGTCTTATGATAGAAGCTTAGCGTGTCTTCGAGAGAGCTATTGCTCGAGGGACCTTTTGGGAACAGTCAATAGTTATGGTTCTAGAAAGACGGCGTGCTCAGAGACTGGCAATGAGTTCTAGATGTTGTACTAGTTCTATTCAAAATCAAGAGTCCTTATTAAAAGAGGATGATGATTTTTGCTGCAGTGCCTGTTCTTGCAGAAGCTTTGTTTGTTTCCAGGGACTCGAGAGTTAGAGAATTTGTAATTACACTGTACGATATAATGTTCAAAATGTATGGAGATGAAGGTTATTGTGAGAAGGGTATGCTTCCGTGTCAGAGGGAGCAGCTAGAGGATCTTCTTCAATTGACATCCAAGGATCTCGGTCATATTGGTTCAGAGGGAGTGGACCATGTCGAGATGATTGCTCTAGTGCTCAAGTATACTTCCATTTGGACCATGACTTCTCCAGTTCTTTCATTAGATGGAAGTTGCATTAGTGATTTCTTGAGATGTACCTTAACACATTCTTCTCTGTGAGAGAGAAGTTTGAGGTGCAAGCCCTTGTTAATGCATTCTTCTCTATGAGAGAGAAGTTTGAGGTAAAAGCCCTTGTTAATGCATTCTTCTCTATAAGACAAAAGTTTGAGGTGAAAGCCCTTGTTCCACCCTCTAGGAGTAGCTTGGTGGATGTCATGTGAGAGACTCCATGACTTTTCACTTGCGTTCATTCACCCTCTAGGAATAGCCATGGTGAACATCATGATGAGATGACAACATCGCGTTGAGTGATTCCGTGAGGAGCACTTGTGTTCATTTGCCTTTCCATTCATGGGAGTAGCCATGATGGACCCACCCACTACGAGTAGCCATGGTGGATATCACTACATAACTCAAATATCGAGAAGGATTCCTCCCTAGCTAAGAGGGAGTGTTAATGTTATTGTAGCTATGGTTAGATTCCTACAGGTCAACATAGATAACATAAAGGTTGTGATAATTTAATTATCATTGTTTCTCGGGGACACGTTTCCAACATAATTTGATCCATCCTGAAAATAGGGACGTCTCGAAAACTTCCAAAAACCTGTACCCTGGATGTCCCATAAAATTAATGTTTGAATTTTGAAAATTTGTTTGACTTACACTCTCATGTGAATTCTCAGTTTAAATTATTTAACACAAACATTATATGTTAAGGTTCTATAATGTATATAAGCAAGCATTATCCATGTTTTCATATGAAAATTTAAAATTTCCCTACATATTTAAAATTTTCCCTATTTTTTATATAGCTGTCCCCAATGGCATCCCCTACCATTTCCTGCTCCAGGAAAAAAAAAATGTCCCGGAAACTCGTCCCCCTTCACCCCATCCCCGAAACTAGGGGTAACATAGATATTTATTGATAATATAATAATTATATTATAATATAATTATATTGATAATGAATTATATGATATATATATTAATTATATGGGTTACTATTATAAAAATTATATATTAATATAATTATATGAATTAATTATATGAGACATTTGTATAATTAATTGGGCCAACTTGGAACAGTGGTGACCCTTGGTGAAGGGGCAACACCAATAGATATAAAGGGAGATTAAATCTTCCTTTCTCGGCATTGAAATACATACACAATCTACAAATTTTCTTTAGAGAAGTGCTCGAGGTAGAGGATAAGCATTTATTGTCTATGGTTGGGCGGGCGACAATGATTGAGTCATTGCCTGTGGTTAAACGAGCACACAAAAACAATAGTTAATTCTTTGATATACCTCTCTGAGTGCTTTTGGTCCAACCTTTCAATGAGTTTGTCAGTGAAGTCTAAAGAGCACACATTAAAAAGTGAGACAAGGCGGTGAATCAGTATCTTAAACTTTTAAAAACATGAAAACACATTAAACATAAAGAGAGCAACCATCAAGAGGTAAACACCAAAGTTCGCATAGAAAACCCTTTCAAGTAAAAAACCACAGCACACAACACACAATAGCCTTCATTAACAAAATGGGCACCAGCCTAGATAAAAAAATGAGCACCAGGTCACCTTGAAGCACCAACTCTAATCAACTAAGGCACCAACCTCAGTTTGAGCATCAACTCAAAAATACACTGAAATTTGAAACAATTCTTCACTAGTTCGCTTTAAAACATATCACTCAAATCACCAACTCTCTCTCTCTCTCTCTCTCTCTCTCTCTCTATCTATATATATATATCTTGTCAAAGACTTATATGCACAAAATACTTCAATATTTTTCCTAGGAAGTGACGAAGCCAAAATAAACAACCATGCCCGATATAATCATTTATGTTTCTACACCTATCTTTTCTTCAACCACACAACTGCAACAAAAACCAAAATCCATCATGCATAGCTCATAGTCATAAAGCAAATCCACACCTTTTTGCCCTATCTTTATGTTGGTGTTTCAAAATGCCTTACGCTCTTAGGCTGCCAATATACCTTCAAATTGATTTTGGGAATGGTTAATTCCAAATATATTATGGGATCTTAAGGTAACTGGACCAACTATAGGGACAAGACTGCCCTCTACACCTCTAGCTCTACAAAACCAAGGCAGGTGCACCTAATCCAGTAAATAAAATACCTCCACAACACCAAGACTGGATTCAAATAACAGATAAATAACAAGAAAATACTAAATGAAAACCAAACATTCATTGACTCTCCATTGCTATGATAGGACATTCAACCTCTCAACCATAAACTAAAAACTTTAACTGAATTTCTTTTATATTTCAGATTATAACAACCTTGATCAATATATACCAATAAAAGAGATACTTGCTCAGACCAATGCCTTATCCATTGGGCAATAACTCTGAAACAAACAAGATACAGAGACTAGAATAAATCACAGATTCATAGCCATAAACACATCCACCCAAAACCCTCACTGCTTACAAAGAATCATTATGCAAATCAAGATAGACTCATATCCCACCCATAGCAATATTTAATCTAATCCTTGATTAGAACTGAGGAATGAAAATACACACATAAACAACTATGTAATGAACTAGAAAGTCCAAAATCCTTAAGATCTGACACAGAGGAGAGGTAAGAACCAGATATTTGTATTAAGTATAATGAATCCTGCCTTTGTATACAATCTACTTCATACTTCATAATACAAGCCTGCAAATAATAGTATAGACCTGCAACTTTTTTCCTTCTATTGATAATATTGATGCAAAATTTACAATCTTGACTGAGACTAGGGTTTACAAAAATAAACTCTATCAACACTTAACTCTCAATGCCTCTAAATGATCATGAGAAATCTTTTTATATGATAAGGATTGCAACAAGCATCTGATCATTTAGGGCAAACAAAATCTTAACCTAAAAACTCTCAACAACTACGCAGAGTTTACAATAAATGACCAAAACCTGATATAGGAGACCATCTGCAACTACCTAGACAAATCAACCACCTCCTTTGAGTCTTCAATTAGTTCCTCAAGCCATTCAACCGATCTAATTGTCTTCATCTTCAAAATATCCTACAATAAATACATCTTGATTCTTACCAACCCAAATTTCGAACCATTTGCCCTTTGCTTCCTTCAAGAAGTAGGTGGCATGCTCTCTTTTTTCTACATGAGGGATGTACTGGTACCGCCAAGCATTGAATACTTCTTCAATGGGGAATGGGAAACCAATAATCTCGACCTTCCTGCCAAATATCTCCTGCCATTTATTCTCTATCTGTTTTATCTCTTTCTTTATATACTCAAACCAGGACTTGGCAATTTCTAACACTTCAACTCTTTGGACAAAGAAAAGAGTATCCTCCAGAGTTAGGATACTGTTCATACTTATTGACAACTCATCATCTAACTCTGCTGTCCATTTTACCAATTCCTTCAACTTGCCATTAATCTTAAAAACTCCCAGAATTAACTCACAATTTACAATAGTCAATTCCCTCTTCAAAAGATTTGACTTTCTCTCCAAATCATCCATAACTATCCTATATTCTACCAAACCTTTAACAAATTTATGCAATGGTTTTATTGTTTGGTCAGGACTATCTTGTCCTTTAGACAAAAAATAAAATAACTTTAAAGTTGGATGCCTTTCCACCCATTTATCCAAAATTGGCTTCAACTCAACCTTTTTAATAATCAAAGAATTTAAAACAATATCCAGCCTCTTCGCATGATCAAACAACATTGTAGGCTCAAGGCTCGTAGCAAACTGAAGCACTATCTCCTTGACCTTCTCTTCATATTTTTGATCAACTATACACTTGGCCTTCATATGATTGTCTCTCTCCTTAGTTAGGCTCTCTCTGATTTCTTTCAATCTTTCCTTCTCCATTAATTGTTGTTTCTCCCAGCTAACTCTGGCTTCAATATTTGGCTCAGGGAATGGGGAAGGAGTGAACTCAATAATTGGGTCTAAAGAAGAGGGGACTGCAGGCTGGTTGGCAAGCAACATCTGTGGTGATCTGTGATCCAATGGCCCTACCATCTGTGCAATCAATTTATCCTTCTCAATTACCACCACCTTCAAATCATTATAGGCCTTGAGGAGAGTTTCAAATTTTATTCTCTGCTCCTGTGCCTCTTTCTCTGCTACTTTGAGACTAAACTTGGCAGTTTCCAAAACTACACTAGAAGCTTCAACAATTGAGGTGTCCCCAACTCTTTTGACTAGCAAATTTCCTGAGTATTCAGCAGGGTATACCTCATTCCTTTTTATGTTCTCTTCTCTTTTAAGAGACCGCATAATAAGGGCAGCATGGTCATCACGAAAAACCACTCCCTTGGTAGCTTGGTGTGCCTCCTCAATGGTAGAATGCACAGTGGTCGTCTTATTTCTTACAACATCAAAAACTACTACATCAGCTATATCCCACTCGGGGAGAATCATCACTCCTGCAATATGAACCATGGCTCTACCTTCATCTAGGGTCATCTTTTCAAATTTCTTCATCAGTTCCCCCTTTACTTCACTTTCTATATCATTTATGTCCCTATCAGGGAAATCCTCCTTTTTCTTCTCACATAATTCCTTGTATTGATTGATATGCATCCTCCATAGAAATTGAAGGAATGCCCTAGCCTTAACAAAATTATCATCAGACAAAAAACTATCACTGGGCTATTTGATGATAGGGTCAAGTTCTTTACTTGAGAGCTCAGACGCAGTGAGATCCATTTCTGCTTTCTTGGGTGCCTCTGGCATCCCCTCTTGTATCTCTTCATTGGTTACAAAAATTCGTCCCTCACTACTCATTTGCACCAACTGCTCGGCAACTACTTGCTCATCTAAATGCAGTGGGGACTGAGATGGAGAATACATATCTCCTTGTGGCTGGACCACTTCCTGTTTTTGCCTCTTTGGAGAGGGTTGCACATCAGAAACATCAACCATGGGTCTCTTCCCTTTGGAGGTTGATGGTATATCCTTATCCTTTTGTTGCACAGGCAACACAACATTATAGGCCTGCCTCTGCTGGATGGTGTAAGTTCCCCTAGGAACAAGCTTGGCATATCCTAGTTGGCTCAGAATCCTTTTAGCCTTTGCTGGATCAGATTGGATCACAGCATGTCTCTTCTCATTCATGGCTTGCATGATCCCTTCAAAATGCTCCATCAGAGCCTCAATCTTCCTTGCCCAAGGCTGAAAAGCCTTCAATGGGTCATAGACTTTATCAAAAAGTTGGACAAAGTCCAAGGTCTTCTTGTAGACCAACCACTTTTCTTTCTTCACTTCTTGTTCCTGCAGCTTAAATTCATTTCTTATTATGTCCTCAGGAAAATTGAATTGGCGTTCCATGGAGACACGGCTAGTACTCTCTTTTAACATTCCATTGATAAAACCTTTGTTGTTTGCACACCTGGACATAGCAGTAGCCAGCCTATTAAGGCTACAAAACCTTATTTAGGTGTACCCAGCCACACTTGGTGATAACAAATTGGTGGGCTATGGTAATAGTGGGAAAGAGAGTTCCCCTACCTCTTCCTGTAAGAGCTGCCTCCTGTAACCCACCCAACTGTCTCAAAATTTCTGCTAACCCCACCTTCAAGGGGACTTGATATGGTAGCACATAAGGTGTCCCTCTAAATCCATAAACTCTGAAAACTGTAGATACGGGATACATGATTATATCACCCCAATTATGCGCTATGGTGATGTCTTTTGCATACTCCTTTGGTCTAATTAATTTAATAACCCTTTAGGAATTCTAGGGTTTTCCAAAAATAATAATGCTCCAAGCCTAGAAGCAAAATTTCTATCAAAAATGACAAAGCTAGCATCAGCACGGTCCCATGACAACTCGGTACTCCACAATTGAACAGGCAATAATTCACCATCTCTTCTCTGCTCTATCCCCATGGTTTGACTAAAGTAATCCACACCCTTGTACAAAAACATGTGCATCAACATAGAGTACCACCCAAATGGCATGTCAACCTTCAAATTGTGAATCCCAACCAAACCTTGGTGAATCAACTCAGCAACATAGGTGGCAAAATCAAAAATAACTGCCAAGTGAGCGTGTAAAATATGAACCATCATAAACATATAATGAATTGGCATATGTCTCTTCATCCTCACCAAATATGTAAGCCAATGACTTGTACATGCCTTGTGCTCTCAGGTTGAAGAGATCTAACCTAATTGGTTCAGGAGTACTTTGGCTAACCATACACAAACTGCCAACCCTACCAAAAAATTCCCTCAACAGCCCTGTCCTGAAATAATCTCTTTGGGCTTCATAAACTTTCTTGAAGTTGTCAAAATCTATGTCTTCTAGCATCATAGAAGGATCATTTAATGAAAACACTTCTCTTATTTCATCTGCAGTTATACTGATCAAAACATTTCCATCTACATCCCTTACTACTCTAGCAACTGGATCATAGCATTTTGCTACTTGCAGGAGGATATTTGTATCCATAAAGACATTGGGCACAACCAATTTGCCAACATCAAATTGTCATATATTACTGTGAGGTGCACATGCATTTCTCTGTGAATATGCAGTCTTAAAAAGGGGCAACCCAGTAATTTCAACTTTGGGATCCCTTGTCCACACTCCCTTGTCATACAATCCCTCCCCTATTTGTCCTCTAGGGTTCCTAGGAACTATCTCCTTCATTTTCAAAGCATCGCTTGTGGATGGAGGTAACAATTGAAACAGATCGTCACAAACAGCTCTCTTTTAATAATCAACTTCTCCCCTAAACTCTCTGCACGGTGCCATCTTAAACAACTAGGGTTTGAATGAATAACTTTGCAAGGAATGATAATACAGCCAGCACCTTAACCCTTCTAAAATTTCAATTCACCAGCACCACAATTGCAGATATGAATAGTTTAAAAACACAGTAGAAATCACCTACCACCTTTGAAAATACTTTGCAGACTGAAGCGCAGAAAGAAAACACCTTTAGCATGAGAGCTCTGGAGACTGAAAAACGAACAATACTGAGAGGGGGAGGGGGTGAATCAGTATTTAAAACAACTTTAAATAAAGCTTAAGAGCACACACATTCAAGAAGACATGACACAGAGAATTTGTCACGTGTAAAACCCAACTGGGTTAAAAAACCACGGCTTCATTAACAACAGGGCTGCAACCCTTTACACAAGAGCTACAACTCTTCCAGGTACACTTCAGAACAGGCTCCAACCTGTCTTGTAAGGTTACAACCTTACTCAAACGAAAGATATTTGGATTTCAACACAACAGAAAATTTCTATCCTTGCTGATATGTAAGAACCCAAGACTGCACTAAAATCAATGCACTTAGAAGAATTCTAAGTCACTCTTAAGACTGCTCTTCACAAAAAACTTCAGCCTGCAACCCCCTTTTGTCTAATTCCTCATGCAAATCAGATCTATTTAACACTCCACTGTTTAACCTTTGATTGTCAAAGTATTTGTATAGCAACTGCAGTTTCTAGAGAACACACACCACTATCATTTTACTTTTGCTTCACGTGCCTGCCAGTATTTCAAATACACAGTCATCAAAACTGATCACTCTTCATTCCATCTCCCACCTTCATCAACAGTGACTTCTGCGCTTGCTATAGTTTCTATTTATTTTTGCACTACTCTCGTATCTGGAAGCTATTGTTTACTGCTCACGTTCGGACTTATCTCACCACCTGCTGAAGAACACTAAGTATTTAATAACATATATGGTCTGTATGTGAAGGACGTCACCCTGCATTCACCCGTGAATCTCAGAAAAATGGCACACACCCGATAAACCTCAGAAAACGGTTCAAAACTTATATCAAAGCAACTTCTCACTGTGTCTAACCCACGCTTCTAGATTGTTCAAACTGTGTTCAGAAGGAGCATACGACTAATATAAAACTTCACATGGCTTGAGGACCAGTCGCCTAGCCAACACACATACTGCAAATCCAATGTTGTTAACTTCATTACATGTATTCCTCAAGTCCAGTTACGATTTTTTAACCTTTGCTGTTACGATACACATCAACTCCCAGATTCCTTTTTTTCTTTCACTGCACATACGTGACTCAAAAAACCTTTTTGAATATTCGAAAAAAATTAGAGATAAAAAACGTTTTGTTTTTCACGAATAGTTTCCTCTATATCTGCATACCAAACACAGCCCTAGTTTTTTTTTAAAAAAACTTCCGCAATACACACGATGCTCTGCCAAATTGAACACCGACACACTGCTTTTCTTAGGACTTCAACGCACAACCTGTTCTGCTGCATTTTTTTTGTATATATTTTTCGATGGATTTTTTTCATATATTCTCTGCAGATTTTCTTACGCTTACTCTCCCAGCAACGTTCTCACTCATTTTCTGAACATTCCCTACAACAGGAAATCGAGTGTCTATGACATCCACCAGAACCGTTTTTTTATTCGTTCTCATATCCCTCACATTTACACATCCTCACCTGTTGTATGTAACTAACGGCTTCAAAAAAACTTTATCTCTTCTCTGTGCAGTGACTTCTACGCTACTAACACAGTCAGCTGAAAAATAAAATACATTTTCCTATCTCTATGATTTTCCAGCCATGCAGTGTGTCCTCTACACTCGTCAGAGATACTCGACACTCTGTAGTTGGAACCGTTACGCTTCCTATTATCTACATTCGCAAAGGATTGGAATGCCAACCTGTGTCCCTGTCGCGTCCGTTACTGCATAACATCCGACACTTGGCACCGTGTTTTAATAGATAGCACATCTCTAATCCTTTTCGAGAGTCTTCCGAATTTGACATACTATTAAGTGTTTGTCTACCAAGATAAAACATGTGTACAACGGACAGCATGAAGATGCTAATCGGCACACAAGACGTTTTAGCATTTGGCACAAAAGACAAACAAGATAATCGGCACACAAGGAAGTTCAACATATGTCAAGCTAGGGAGTTCGACTGAGGCATAGAACACAACATATATATAAACTTACACACAGCAGCGACATAGTTATTAATGACAAAAAATGTAACAATCTGCCCCTTTTTGTCATTGATGGCAAACCATTAGAAACACAACTAAAACAGTTTGCAAATCTGAAAAACTCCCCCTGAGCAAGTGAATCAATCTGAAAGCACTGCACATCTGAAACCATTCCCCCATAAAACCAAACCAACTCAAAACAACTGTAACAAATGAACCAACGAACCAACTCCCGCTGAAAGTCTACTCCCCCTTTGTCATCAATGACCACACAACTGAAACACAACAACAGTCTAAAAGATATAGCAATGAAGAGCATCCGCTTATGAAAAACTTGTCATTGAGGTGAAATAACACCAAGCTTGCTTTGAAGATACTCGAAGCGATCTCGGGGTAGAGGTTTAGTGAACACATCTGCAACTTGTTCCTTCGAACAAACATAATTCAGCTTAACAATATTATTTGCAACTTGTTCCTTCAAATAGTGATGATTGGAATGTGCTTGGTGCGAGAATGCATCACTGGATTCTTCGAAATATCAATGGTGCTTGTGTTGTCACAGAAAATGCAAATAGGATCAGTAAACTCAAGCTTATAATCACATAGAGTGTTTTTCATCCAAATTACCTGAGTGCAGCATGAAACAGCTGCAACATATTCAACCTCAGCAGTGGATAATGAAATGCAAGACTATTTCTTGCTTAGCCACGAAACCAGACAGCCACCTAAAAAGAAGGCAAACCCGCTAGTACTTTTCTTATCATCCACTGAACCTCCCCAATCTGCATCTGTATAGGCTATAAGAAGAAAATCAGAACTCTTTGGAAACCAAAGACCAAAATCAACTGTGTCTTTCAAATATTTAAAAATTCTCTTAACAGCTGAAACATGTGTTTGTTTTGGAGAAGTTTGAAATCTAGCTACATATCCCACAGCCTGCATAATATCTGGTCTAGTGGCTATCACAAACAGCAGACTTCCTACCATAGATCTGTAAAAAGACTGATCAACTGAAGGAGACACATCCTCTTTACTTAACTTACATCCAGTTTCCATAGGAGTGCTAACCGGATTACAATCTTCCATCTTAAATCTCTTAAGTAGCTCCCTAACATACTTAGCTTGGGAAATAAAAATACCTTTAGAGGATTGATTAATTTGTAGTCCAAGAAAGTACGTTAACTCACCCATCATAGACATCTCGAACTCATTCTTCATGCACGCAGCAAATGTTTTAGACATATTGACACTGTCACTCCCAAAAATCAGATCATCAACGTAAACAACAACAATAAGAATGTTGTTACCTTCCTCTTTAACATACAAGTTGCTGTCCACATATCCCTTTTTGAAGCCCTGCTGCTGCAAATAGTTATCCAGCCTGTCATACCAAGCTCTAGGAACTTGATTGAGTTTGTATAATGCCTTTTTCAGCTTGCATACATAGTCTATATTTTCAAAAATCAGACCTTCCGATTGTTCAACATAAATTTCTTCAACTAAATCTCCATTTAAGAAGGCAGATTTAACATCCATTTGGAAAACTTTAAAGCTTTTGAAAGAAGCAAATGCAAGAAAAATTTTGATTGCTTCTAACCTTGCAACCGATACAAAGGTCTCACTAAAATCCACACCTTCAATTTGAGAATAGCCTTTGCAAACTAAACGTGTCTTGTTTTGAATTATCTTCCCATCTTCATTTACCTTGTTCCAGAATACCCATTTTGTACCTATTACGTTCTTGTTGATAGGTCTTGGTACAAGCTCCCAAGTATTGCTCTTTTTTATTTGATCTAACTCCTCTTTCATGGCAACCACCCAATGTTTATCTACAGCTGCCTCTTCAAAACACTTAGGCTCAATCATGGAAATAAGTGAGAAATCATCATCCTCAAAATAGTTAACATTTTTTCTAGCATTTCTAGTCTTCCTTTCACCTATAACCTGATCAATAGGATGATTATTTTGCACAAACTTAGGAGTTTTGAAATTAGTAGCATCATGTTCATCTTGAGAATCACTCCCAGAACTATCATGTAAATTTTCAGCATCATTAGAAGTGGTAACAGATTCTTCATAAGGAGATTGTATTTTACCTTTATCATTCTCACAACTCTTGCTTGCTGTTACAACTTGTATTTGTGGAGGAGAAGAGGGTACAGGAGTGTTGGTTTGAGTTTTTGAAGATACCACAACGTTGGTTTGAGTTTTATCTTCTTCAGGGCTGTCATCATTCTCACCAAATTGATTAGTAACCTCATGAACTTTAACATTTGCACTCTCTACTAATTTATGAAGTCTTTTATTGTAGCATTTGAATGCCTTACTCTTAGAAGAATAGCCAAGAAAAATACCTTCATCAGCTCTAGATTCAAACTTACCCAAGTTATCTTCATCTCTCCTAATGTAACATGGACTCCCAAAAATTTTAAAGTACTTAACAGTAGCTGGTTTATCTTTCCAAAGTTCATAAAGAGTCTTCTTGAGCTTGGATCTCAACAGTGTTCTATTCTGAATATAAACAGCTGTGTGAACAGCTTCTCTCCAAAATATATCTTTTACCTTACTTTCATTCATCATGCAACGAGTCATTTCCTAAACAGTTCTATTTTTCCTTTCCACAAAACCATTTTGTTGTGGTGTTCTTGGGGCTGAAACCTGTTTCTTAATACCATGTTGCTCACAAAACTTGACAAACTCATTAGAAGTGAATTCTCCCCCAATATCAGAATGCAAGCATTTGATTTCCATGTCCATTTCATTTTCAACTAGACTTTTAAAAATCTTAAACTTCTCTAAAGCTTCTAATTTTTCTTTTAGGAATTTAACTCATGTCATGCGAGTAAAATCATCAATAAGGAGCATAAAGTATTTCTCACCTTGAAGACTTGCTACCCTTATTGGTCCACAAAGATCCGTATGGATAAGCTCAAGTGGCCTACGGCTGAATTCATCTTTTGGTTTGAAAGAAGCTCTAGTTTGTTTGCCTTCTTGACAATTTTTGCAAACAACATCTATTGGTTTTTCTAGCATAGGCATATCTCTAACACCCTCCTTTTTGTTGATTTTGATAAGATTGTCAAAGTTAACATGCCCAAACCGCTTGTGCCAAAGCCAAGCATCCTCTACCTTGCTCAAACAGCATGTCTCATCATTAGAATCATCAAGAATGTAAAGATTATTTGCTGCTCTAGTAGCTTTCGCTATGACATCAATTCTCTTTTTAATAGAGCAAGCATTAGAGTTAAAGCTGAGATCATAACCTTGATCACAAAGCTGGCTTACACTTAACAAATTGTGTTTTAACCCTTCTACATAGAGAACATTCCCAACAATAGTTTCATCATTGTTAATTAGAACTGTACCTATACCAGAAACCTTTGCAAAAGAGCTACCACCAAATCTGACTTTACCACCTTTCATTTTCTTGAGAGAATGAAACTTACTCAAGTCACCTGTCATGTGTCGAGAGCAGCCACTATCAACATACCATATATCTTTCTCACTGTTAGTTAGAAAGGCTGTTTGAACAACAAGAGCTTTAAGAGAAGTCTCTTGAACTTTTCTCCTCCAAACCTTAGTCACTTTAGTTCTTCTTTTAGGCTCAACATTATAAAACGAATCTGCATTATAGCTGTTACAAAATCTAGATGTATGACCAAACTTATTGCAACTGTAGCATATCAGATTGTACTTCCTAAAAACATTTTTTTCATACTAATAATAATTCTTGTAGGGGGCAGCTCTACACTCAACAACTCTATGTCCAAAATAATTACATGCGAAACAATAGCCATAAAAAAAAGGTTTGTTTACCTTGATGGGAGTAGGCTGATTATTTTCTGGTGATGAAGAGTTTGGATCAGATTGCAAGCCAACTCCTCTTCTATCTTTGGTGGGTCTTTGAGAACTAAGAACATCATCCAATGTGACTTTACCACTGCTGAAAGACAGTTCTTCACTTGAGAGCATAGATGTTTTACCAATGTTTCTAAGAGAAACAATTTCAGCTTCCAACTTGGCAATGTTTTCCTCCTTTAACTGAATCTGATTTTCCAAATTCTCACGAATCCTTTTGGCCTCCTCATTCAGAATTTTAATATCAACAAGCTGAGTTTCAGCCTCTCTAAGAGATGTAGAAATCTTCAATTTTTCAGCACTCTCAACTTGTAGAAGATCCACAAGACTTAAATTTTTCTTTTTCAGTTTCTTAATCTCAAATAGAGCTGAAATCAATTCAAATTCAAGGTCTACTTCATCATCTTCGTCATCTCCAATATCTTCAAAACTAGCATCATCAACAGCCACATCATCAATAGCCATGAACATGACTTCACTTATCCTCGAATCGCTCTCGCTGTTTGAAGAATCATCGCTGTTATTTTTTTAAAACAGCACCTTCTTACCTTTTTTGGATTTCCAATTTTTCTTGGTAAACCTCCTAGATTTCTGGTGTTTGAATTCATTTTCATCATTGCTGTCCTCTTCTTTATCAAATGGACACTTAGAGGCAAAGTGACCAAGCTTTCCGCAATTGAAACATTTCAGACCAGACTTGCCTCTGTTTTTGTTAAAGCCCTTTTTTAGCCTTCTAATGAGGTAAGTTATTTCCTCATTTGAGTCCTCATCCAAGCCTTCACTTAGATTGATCTCTTTGTCCTTGCTTCTTTTAGAAGTCTTAAATGCAGATTCAATTTTAGAAGACACTTCAACCGTAGTCCTCATTTCATATGCAGTCAAGATGCCATGTAGCTTATCAACAGTTAGAGTGTCTAAATCAGACATTTCTTCAACAGCAGAGACTTTAGCATCAAGTCTCATAGGAAGAGAACGAAGAATCTTCTGAACCACAGTTTTCTCTTCAACATTTTCACCTAGACCCCTTAAAGCGTTGACAACTTCATAAACACGCAGAAAATATGCAACAATGTTTTCACTGTCTTTCATTCGAAGACTTTCAAAGACAGCCCAGTGAGTTTGAACCTTAGCTTTCCGGACTTTGTCATCACCTTGATATGCATTGTGTAATTTATCCCAAATATCCTTTGCGGTAGAGCAGTGCATGACCTTCACAAATTCAGCTTCAGTCAAACCACACAAGATTGCATTCATGACCTTGGCATTATTTTTAAATTCATTTTTATCATCAGCATCTACAGGAGGAATAGTAGGGATAGTATAGCCATTTACGAGACTGAGGTACACATCACAACCAAGAGACATGATGTAGGTTTTCATGCGAACACTCCAGAAAGCAAAGTTGTTTCCATCAAAGAGAGGGGCACGGTTTGTAGCTAGACCTTCTAAGGCACTCATGATGGGCACAAGAATCAAACTCTCAAGCTTTTAAGCACAGGAGGAGAGTGACCTGCTTTGATACCAATTGAAAAACAAACAATACTGAGAGGGGGAGGGGGTGAATCAGTATTTAAAACAAGTTTAAATAAAGCTTAAAAGCACACACATTCAATAAGACATGACACAAAGAATTTATCATGTGGAAAACCCAACTGGGTTAAAAAACCACGGCTTCATTAACAACAGGGCTACAACCCTTTACAAAAGAGCTACAACTCTTCCAAGTACACTTCAGAACAGGCTCCAACCTGTCTTGTAAGGCTACAACCTTACTCAAATGAAAGATATCTGGATTTCAACACAAAAGAAAATTTTTGTCCTTGTTGATATGTAAGAACCCAAGACTGCACTAAAATCAATGCACTTAGAAGAATTCTAAGTCACTCTTAAGACTGCTCTTCACAAAAAACTTCAGCCTGCAACCCCCTTTTGTCTAATTCCTCATGCAAATCAGATCTATTTAACACTCCACTGTTTAACCTTTGATTGTCAAAGTATTTGTATAGCAACTGCAGTTTCTAGAGAACACACACCACTGTCATTTTACTTTTGCTTCACGTGCCTGCCAGTATTTCAAATACACAGTCATCAAAACTGATCACTCTTCATTCCATCTCCCACCTTCATCAACAGTGACTTCTGCGATTGCTATAGTTTCTATTTATTTTTGCACTACTCTCGTATCTGGAAGCTATTGTTTACTGCTCACGTTCAGACTTATCTCACCACCTGCTGAAGAACACTAAGTATTTAATAACATATATGGTCTGTATGTGAAGGACGTCACCCTGCATTCACCCGTGAATCTCAGAAAAATGGCACACACCCGATAAACCTCAGAAAACGGTTCAAAACTTATATCAAAGCAACTTCTCACTGTGTCTAACCCACGCTTCCAAATTGTTCAAACTGTGTTCAGAAGGAGCATACGACTAATATAAAACTTCACATGGCTTGAGGACCAGTCGCCTAGCCAACACATGTATTCCTCACATGTGCCAACTTCAAATCCGATGCTGTTAACTTCATTACATGTATTCCTCAAGTCCAGTTACGGTTTTTTAACCTCTGCTGTTACCATACACATCAACTCCCAGATTCCTTTTTTTCTTTCACTGCACATACGTGATTCAAAAAACCTTTTTGAATATTCGAAAAAAAATAGAGATAAAAAATGTTTTGTTTTTCACGAACAGTTTCCTCTATATCCCCATACCAGACACAGCCCTGGTTTTTTTTAAAAAAACTTTCGCAATACACACGATGCTCTCTGCCAAATTGAACACCGGCACACACTGCTTTTCTTAGGACTTCAACGCACAACCTGTTCTGCTGTGGTTTTTTTGTATATATTTTTCGATGGATTTTTTCGTATATTCTCTGCAGATTTTCTTACGCTCACTCTCCCAACAACGTTCTCACTCGTTTTCTGAACATTCCCTACGGCAAGAAATCAAGTGTCTATGACATCCACCAGAACCATTTTTTTATTCGTTCTCATATCCCTCACATTTACACATCCTCACCTGTTGTATGTAACTGACGGCTTCAAAAACAGCTTTATCTCTTCTCTGTGCAGTGACTTCTACGCTACTAACACAGTGAGCTGAAAAATAAAATACTTTTTCCTATTTTTGTGATTTTCCAGCTATGCAGTGTGTCCTCTACACTCGTCAGAGATACTCAACACTCTGTAGGTTGAACTGTTACGCTTCTTGTTACCTGCCTTCACAAAGGATTGGAATGCCAACCTATGTCCCTGTCGCGTCCGTTACTGCATAACATCCGACACTTGGCACCGTGTTTTAATAGATAGCACATCTCTAATCCTTTTCGAGAGTCCTCCGAATTTGACATACTATTAAGTGTTTGTCTGCCAGGATAAAACATGTGTACAACGGACAGCATGAAGATGCTAATCGGCACACAAGACAGTTCAATACACGACGTTTTAGCATTTGGCACAAAAGACAAACAAGATAATCGGCACACAAGGAAGTTCAACATATGTCAAGCCAAGGAGTCCGACTGAGGCATAGAACACAACATATATATAAACTTACACACAACAGCGACATGGTTATTAATGACAAAAAATGTAACAAAGACAATGTGCCATTTTGAAATGATCGCTTGCCTTATACATTTGCCAGCACTCTGCATTAACTTCGCACGATACGCCATTAACCATTCATCGTGAAAAACTAGCGCCTAAAACGTTCACAAACATTTCACAGCTCGGACTTCAAAATTTTGAAATTGAGTCGTCGATCTTTACCTTCCCAGTTCATCGGACAGTTATCGTGAAGTTGACCAGTGAAGACATACCTTTTCACCCTGGGTTAACGCACGGACCAATGAAAACATTTCATTCCAAATGATGTGTCAAACCCAGGTCACTTTAACTTTTCACTGAGCAGGACACGTGTCAGCCAGTCGTGATCCCGCGAAGACTATCCTTCAATCATCTTTCCTTTAAGGCTTCACGCCTACCTTTGGACTCTTTATCGATCGGCAAACCTTTGGCCCCACTGACATCTGACATCATCCAAGACACACGTCAACAAAGCACGATCCCGTGATGGATAAAATTCATGCAAGTTTTGATCAAGGCTTTACGCTTGTCATTAGATCAAAAGACATCTTACGGTCTATATAAAAAGATACCATTGGGCCCACCGAAATTGTTTCCTCTTTGATTCCCTTTGATCGGACAGCTATCGCGATCCCTCAATGGATAAAGACCAGTCACCTTTCATTTGAGGCATCATGCCTACCGTAGATCCTTTTCGGACTTAACCGAACTTTATCTTTCTCTTTAGCTTGGGATATGACGTCAGTCAGGACACGTCGCAGCAAGGCGCGATCCCGCGATGAATAAACATCAATCATCTTTGGTTCATGGGAATACGCCCTTCATCAAATCAAGCTTGATCTGACCGTTCTTTATCTTTTCATCTGCCTACGTTGTGACGTCATGTGGGACAGGTGTCGCACAGTCGCGATGCCACAAAGAGTATCCACCATGCATCTTTTCATAGCGGCAACGCGCCGACCGTTGGATCATCCTTGATCAAACTATCCTTTAATCTCCATCTAAAGCCCTGACCTCGGCCCCACTGACGGCCAGACGTCGCACGGTTGTGATCCCACGAAGGGTAAAAACTTTGCAGCTTTTCATTGCGGTATCACGCACACCGTTAGATTACGATAGATCTTGCAAGGTTTAACAAAATGCCAGACTTTAGGAAAAATAAAACATTTGTCGAGACTTAGGAAGTAGGAAAAAATTAATGGGCCCGCTAGGTAGAACAACTTAATAAAATTTGGCCCCGCCCGATGGTGACTTAAGACATATGCTGAAGGGGAACTTGAGTGATCGAAAAAAGGTAACAATCAAATATAACAAAAGACATGGATTAGGGCTTTTCAACACAACAAAACCAAGGGCTTAAGATAATGCATGGATTTTTCTAGGTTTTTTCAACATCGGGGGCAAGATTTAAAACAGTCCCAATGCTTTATACATTGACTCGGCATCTTATTCAAACTCAATAACCATGCTCGACTCCCATAAAGCATATTCAACCCTCAACTCCAAAATCCAATCGCAACCTCTACATGCTCGACTCTATAACACACTCATCAACCTCATGCATATATCACTCCATAACATACTCGACTATCAAAGTATATCGCACCGTCACACCATTCATATCAAATATTCCAGCAATATTAAGTGTAATGCCCAGTCATCAGGAAAGTTCTCACGTAGTAATTATGGCAACAACACCAGTTTTGAAATGAAAAAGTGCTACACACAACACTTCATGATGACAAAGATATGTAACATATGTCAAATATAAGCCACGACTAGACTAGAAAACTCTAGCAAAAGCAAAAGATGCAACAACGCTTTAATGCTAAATAAAAACAATACAAAGATGTGAAGTTGTTGCACCCAAAACAGAACAAACGAATAAATGAATTTGTTTCAACCAGAACTGTCAAGCTTTAATTTCTAACACCATCCAAAAAACATTGAAAAAATATAGTGAATGCATTTTAATACAGCCACCATACATCTGAAAATTGTTGACCTCTAATGACAAAAATGTCTAGCTCTCCAATTTTTCTGCCACAGACACTTGATATTTTCTCCATCTATCTATCAATATATTCTAAAAAGGCTCACAAATAATATTAATCACATCGATTGGTAATGAAGCCACTAATTTCCACGCCCAAATGTTCATCGAACAAGAAAGTCTAGACATGGCAAAAGGAAAACAAGCGCCCAAGAATGAATATGTGCCACAATATGATTTCAGGAACTCATGCTAACCACAATAGGAACTTTTCTTGCAATTAAGAACTCCTATTTGCATCCACTCCCCCAATAGGAAATATACCGACAACAACGGGAGATAAACTCCTCTTTCCAAAGTCTAACATTAGAATATGAATTTATTAACTCAACCCTTGTTTCAAACTCGAGACACCAAAGCATATAACAAAAGCTCCTTTATCCATCATAAAATGATTCACCTTGAAACAATAATCAAACAATCAATTTAGAAGACTCCAAAAATATTCACGACTTCTATAGTGTCTAGTAATATGAGCAATGACCATTAAATCTTCATCAATTTGTCCCTTTTCATCAAAAATTTTGAAGACGTCATTGTCTATGGTTAAACCTACATAACATTCCTCATTTGTGCCATAGTTAAATAAAAGCTTGCAATTTATAAAATTAAGGTTGTCGGTGAAGTAGACAAGCAATCAGCAAAAGCAGACAACCAAACAGGTGAAGCACACAATCAAGCAGCTCAGCCAGACAACCAAGTAGCTCAAGCATGCAACCAAGTAGCTCAAGTTAGTAAGCAACCAACTCATGCAAGTAGCCAAGTAGCTAATGAAGAACTGATGAATAATTAGCAGCTTGATAAGCATTTCATTCCAATTCTCTATTACTTTGAGTAATCCTCCAAAATTTATATAACCTTGATCATCAACATTTGACATCAATGACAAAATATTCAACAAAGTCACCATAAGATATTATATTTTGGTGGCCTTGTGTAATCAAGCCATGGTGTCACCAATCATGTGCAGCCCCTTCTAAATGCAAGATGGTGAATTTGGTGGCATCATCTTCCATCATGGGATTTAGGGATAGATATGTATCCAAATTTTGGATCCATGAGCGAGCAAGTGGTGACCTTCCCTGACCCATCAAAGTTAGAAAAGGAGTTATTTTGCCTACTTTACGATGTAAGATTTTATAGGTTGGTCTCATTCCCTTCTAGGGTTAATTCTTGATCCAGCCTCACCAAATTCTCTAAATGGAATGTTTCTCCTAGTCTTAGGATCAATTCTTGAATATGATTCAGCAAGTTCCTCAAACCTATGAGCCTTCTCTAGGTATGAATGAGGGTCTAGTTATTATTGGTGTTGAGCCCAATAGAGTTCTATCATTTTCAGAATGATTGGAGGTGACAATTATGGTTGGGTTGAAGGTTTTTTATAGTGTTGTTCATGTTTTGCAAGGTTTGTAGAAGTAGTTGTCATGTTTTTTCATTTTGCTTTGTGAAAGCTTGAGTTGTTTGTTAGTTGTGCTCCATTAAGGCCCTCGATTCATTTCCCATTTGTTCACTCATCGTATTGTTTTGAGTGGAGTTATTGGTGGATGCAAGTTTCTTCTTTTCTCTATCAAAGGCCCTTTGAGCTCTTTGGCTAAGTTGCTTCAACTATGCAAGTTTCTTATTTTCTCTCTCCAAGGCCCTTTGAGCTCTTTGGCTAAGTTGCTTCAACTATGCAATTTTCTTCTTTTCTCTCTCCAAGGCCCTTTGAGCTCTTTGACTAAGTTGCATCAACTATCTTTCATCCCTCAAACTGGTAGGAATGATGTTCTGATACCAATTGTGATGGTCCCCAAGACCAATTATTTCTATTAGGGTTAGGGATCCAACAACCATTATAAGTGTATATATATCAATAATCATCTTAACCTATTTAGAAAAATCATGCAATAGCTTTCGACCTTTAGGAACCAAGCCATCAATAGTTTTGTTTCCCACAAAAAATGTAGCTTCAAAAAAGCTACTAATTGAAAGACACCCAGCTGATTTTTTGGAATCCTTGTACAGCCTATTACTTTCATCTCCTACTTAAGGATCTTGGGAAACTGGATTGGATGATATTACAGTGTGGATATTGAAAAACAAATGCAAATGCATTTACAACCTATGCTATATAGTTTTCCAGATTTCATCACAGCAATTCAAAATCCAGCAAACATCAAAACTCAATTAAAATCTCCACTATATTAGCTCATACATGTATGTACAATTTGCAGCAGAGAAATATTAGAGTTAAATCTGCTGCATTGTAAATCTATGTTACCACGTTCTCCAGATTTAAGTCCTGTTCCCATACCTGTAATATCCCCTTTCTGAAATAGGATTTAATAATAAACCATAATTAATAAAATTAAAATATAATAAATAATAATAAAATATAATTACAAGTTAATTAAGTTTAATGAGAGGTCAAGAGGCATGTAATGAAGAGTTGTGACTCCCTCAACATAAGATATAAAAGGGAGAAGAGTTCATTTAAAAGGGGACATGGATGGAGCAAAGAAAATTGGAAATGAAATATGCAATGAATTGGAGAAAATTCAGAAAATAACCTGAATTAGAAATAAAGAACAGCAATTAAGAATAGCTAAGGAGCAATTAAGAAAGTGGAAGAGACACCACCCTTAAGAAGATATATTCAAAAATTGTAGAGTGCATTTGAGGGGAGCATTATATCAGACTTATATTTGCAGATCTACAAATGAGAAGATGAAAGGGAAGATCATCAAAGAAAGGTTGATGATATAATTGTAAGAAACGTTTATAGCAGAATTGTAAGAAGAGTATATGCAGATATTAAAAGAGGAATGTAGGCAGATATAAGAGAAATGTACATGAAGATATAGAAGAGGAATATATGCAGATGTAAAAGTGGGAAATATGCAGAAACAAAAGAGATGTATATGTGGATATAGAGGAATATGCTGATGCAAATTGAGAAGAAAACTATATGCAGACTTAAAGGAGAAATACAAACAGGAGACATAGTTTAAAGGTGTGCATTAAGAAAGAAATAATGGGGAAGAAATTAATGAAGTAACTCCTTCAAAAGGCAAAAGTCATGAAGGATTGTGACTCTTCCAAAGGGTGGTAAGTATGGAAGGTTGAGACTCTTCCAAACGGTGGTAATTGTGAAAGGTTGTGACCATTGCAAAGAGCAGACATGATGAAGAGGGGTGTGACTCTCCCCCACATTAGAAGATATAAAGGGGAGAAGGTTTCATTTGAGGAGGACATAAAAAGGGAGATGAATTTGAAGAATCACATATTGTTCTCAAAGACAACGAATCCAAAGTGGTGATTCAATTCTTATAAAAGGTGCTGAGCCTCTCTCCAATAAAGTATAAGGGAGATTTCATTCCAAGCATAGAAGGGGGGCTTATCAATCCTCACTCATGAATCCATCCAAACAAATCCTTCAACCATCCATCACTCAAGAAATCAAGTAAACAAACTTTAATTATACTATCACTTTCAATCATCTAATCAACAATTACATAATCATTACAAACCAATACCTCGAGTCATCCAATCATCCACTCAATCAAATAAACTCAGCAGACATTTAATCAGATAAATACACATTCGAAAAGCAAATACAATTACCAAGGAATATCAAAGCAGTCAGCACAAGAGCACAAAGGTCTAAGATCAATTCATATAGGTTGATCAGCATTTACACCCAAGGAATTTATCTTAAGATTGACAGACTGATAATATATCAAACCTTCTCATAAGCAATTGTGGTGTGTGTGCGTGTGTGCGTGTGTGCATGTCTGTATTACGATAAAAGCTAGTTTCTATTATCGTCTTAATGGTTATCTATGTAGATATTGTAAATCTCTTGTAAATATTAGAATGTTTCTGATATTTAGTTATCTGTACCTAGAATAGAATGTTTCTATTTTTTACGATCGTTTCCTAAGTAAACATTGTTTATTCTTTTGTATATATTGATCTTTCAATCTCTGTTAATAATATCAAGTATTTTACCAATTACTTGCCGTAATATGGTATAAGAGCGAATACTTTAATTTTTTTGAAAATTTTATAATTTCTTTCAAAAATTATTTGCATCAAATTTTTCAAAATTATTTCTGGGTTAGTTTTTGCAAAGATCTTCTCAAAATTATTCTCTTAGCATCTTCTGTTTTCTGAAAGAAAACTCCATTTTTCTGCAATTTTTGGAGCTATTTTGAACTAATTAGGGTTTTCTTCGAAACCCCTAATTTTTTGTACTAGATCGGAAAAAAAATTGCAAATTCTTGGTGGGTTTTTCGAGAGCTCAATTGGATTGTCGTCTATTTTTTTTTGGGTGCCTCAATTTTTGTGCCTCAATTTTTGAGCCAACGAATTCAGAATCTGACAAGATATTCCTTTTGGGTTTTTCGAGCTCTCTTCTAGGTACCACTCCTTTTTGGGGGGTCTTCCGACATTTTGCCTCGACATACGTGCCTTCTTAGTTATACACGTTTTTCACTAAAAATCGTGCCATGGCATCTCTGACAAATATTTTGCTCGAGGGAAATCAAAAGTTCAAAGGTCAAAATTATAGCACGTGGAAGCAGCAAATGCTAATCATCTTCGAATATCGCAGCAGTGATGCAGTGGTTTTGGGTATTAAACGTCTGGATGTCACTAGTCCTAATCAGGTTACATATGACAAGCATAATCGGGAGGCGGTAATGCTTCTCAAGTTATCAGTGGCTGATGATCAGCTCCCTCAGATTTTATCCAGCAAAACAGTTGTCGAGATCTGGGAGCACCTCAAAACTTTGCATGAGACTTCAGATAAAAGCAAGGCTTTCTTTCTCAAGAACACTTTGTTTTCTATTGTCATGGATGAGCGGAAATCTCTCCAGGATCACCTGAATAGGATTCAAGAAATCTATGATCAACTGCTTGCCATTGGACGCAAGATGGAGGAAGAGGACATTGTGGTAATCACCCTCAAAAGTTTACCCAAGTCCTACGAGCATTTTATCGAGACTCTCAACATCACTTCTACAGGTGTTGACCTAAAGTTCACTGATCTCTGCACACTTCTGCTTCAGCAAGATCGGTGGAAACAGCAATTCGGTAGCAGTTCTAGCACTACCTCCACAGAGCAAGCCTTTGCTGCTAAATCCTTTCAAAAGGATAAGGGCAAGTCTCATTCTTAGCAGAAGCCCTCTGCTCCAGCATCTGAAGGCTCCAAGAAAAAGAACATTCAATGCAACTACTGCCACAAGTATGGTCACATGAAGGTTGAATGTCGAAAAATGCTTAGCTTCCTAAACTAAGCAATTTGGTTCGCTGCCCAAAGCGAACAGTGCAAAGCACATTGAGCAGACAGAATCTGCTTTTTACACCTTCATGGCTAAAAGACCAGCAAATCATGTCAAGTTGTCTGCCGGTCCTTTCACCCACCATCAAGACTGGTTTACTAACTACCAGCCTCATTCAAATTCAGTTATTTTTGGTGGCAGGGAAGAGTACACTGTTGTCGGCAGAGGCAACATACAGATTCAGTCTGCTGGAAGGAATCTCATTTTCCTCGATGTGTACTACGTTCCAAGGATGGAACTAAATCTACTCTCAGTCAGTCAGATGATGCGACACTCTCCACGATTGGATGTCACCTTCAGTTTACATCAGTGCACCGGTACTGATCGGGAGACTCAGTCTGTTGTTGCAGTTGGCCTTGAGGATCATGGTCTTTTCAGACTTGTTGATTCTAGTGTTTCTCAAGACCTAGCTATGGTTGCTCGGTGGTCTTATGTTAGTACACTTTGGCATCAGCGATATGGGCACTTAAATGTGCGCTATCTTGCTCATCTTGCTCGAGACGAGCTTGTCCTCGGATTGCCAAAGATTCAAACTCAGCAGCTTGGAGTTTGTGATGCATGCCCGGCTGGGAAGCAACATCGCACACCTTTTCCTGTTGGCAATTCATGGCAGGCTTCTCAAGTACTTCAGCTTGTTCATGTAGATATTTGCGGCCCTATGGCTACTCCCTCTATTCTTGGGTCTAGGTATTTTATGTTGTTTGTTGATGATTTCAGTAGAAAAATGTGGGTATATTTTCTTAAACAGAAATCATATGTGTTTACTGTATTTCAGAAGTTTAAACCTCTAGTTGAAAAAGAGTCTAGGAAATCTATTATTGCTCTTAGGATTAGATAATGGGGGGGAATTTTATTCTACTGAATTCTCTAGCTTCTGTGATATTCATGGCATCAAGCGCCAATTAACCACACCCCACACACCACAACAAAACAGTGTAGTTGAACATCGAAATGTTTAATCACCGAGATGGCCAGATCCATGCTCAAACACAAACATGTTCTGAAGCAGCTTTGGGCAGAAGCAATTAACACTGCAATCTACCTTTTGAACCGGCCACCCACTGTGGCGGTCAAAGGCAAGACTCTAGAAGAGGCTTGGTCAAGTCGCAAGACCAAAATCAGTCACCTAAAGGTTTTTGGCTCTCTTGCCTATGTTTGGATCCCTGATGCGTCACGCACCAAGTTGGATTGCAAGAGTCGGACACTCATGTTTGCTGGATATAGTAGTCTTCACAAAGCCTACCACTTGATCGACATTGAGACATCTCATCTCCTGCACAGTCGTGATGTAGTCTTTGATAAGTAGCAAGGACCATTCATGCTGGTCTCTTATGTTCTTGATTCAGCATACCAACCTATGAAGACTCATGATTTGGGAGTTCGACTTCCATTAGGTCCACTTGACGAGAGGGCTCCAGCAGCTCCAGTAGTACCAATGATTCATGTACAAACACCTCTGGCCTCTCCTACAGGATCACCCAAATATGCAGATGCTTCACCTGATTTTGATCCAGATATTTCTGATGAGGAACCTGATCATAGAGCATCTCCTGATGCTAATGTTGGCCCTCCTCCTCTCCAGCCTAAATGGTGGGTTAAGCCACTTGTTGATCTTCGGGATAATAAGTTCATCTAGGGAAGAAATGCTCAGAAAAAGAGCAAACCTACAAAGATTGTCAATATTGCTCTCATGGCTAACATTCACAGTGTGTTTGAACCTCGAACATACTTAGAGGCCAAAGGAATTCCAGAGTGGGAACATGCCATGAATTATGAACACCAGAGCCTGCTAAAGAATTACACCTGGGTCCTTTCTGATCTTCCACCGGGGAAGAAACCCATTGGCTGCAAATGGGTCTACAAAATAACGTATAAGTGTGATGGTACTTTAGATAAGTAAAAAGCTCGTTTAGTTGCGAAGGGCTTCTCTCAGCGTCAGGGCATTGATTACGAGGAGACCTTTGCTCCTACAACAAAGAAGAGCACTATCAGATTAGTCCTAGCCATGGCAGTTCAATTTGGCTAGTAGGTCCATCAGATGGACGCCAAGAGTGCTTTCCTGAATGGTGACCTACAGGAAGAGATCTACATGACGTAGCCTCCTGGTTTCAAGGTTGTTGGTAAAGAACACAAGGTACTCAAACTAGTGAAAGCTCTCTATGGCTTGAAGCAAGCCCCTAGGGCATGGTACATGAAAATTGATAAGTACCTCAGTGATCAAGGCTTCCAGAGGAGTTCTTCGGACTCAAATTTGTACATCAAGACTACTGACAGTGCCATCATCCTTCTGGTCATTTATGTGGATGATTTGATCATCACTGGCAGTTCAACATCTTTGATTCAGAGAATCAAACAGAGTTTATGCCAATCTTTTGATATGGCTGACCTTGGCCTCATGCATTATTGCCTCGGTGTTGAGGTTTGGCAACAGTCTTCTGGTATATTCATTTCTCAATCCAAATATGTCAAGGCTCTATTAGACAAGTTTTGTATGCAAGATTGCAAGCCTGCATCTACGCCTATGGAGAAAGGTCTGAAGTTATCAGCCAAGTCTAATTCTCCTCCAGTTCATGATACTACATACAGGCAACTAGTACGTAGTCTCATCTATCTCTCTACTACTAGACCTGATATCAGCTTCGCCGTCAGCTACATTTCACGCTTTATGACAGCTCCCAAGGCTGATCATTGGATGGCTGCTAGGCGTGTGCTTTGTTATGTGAAGGGCACTACTGATTATGGAATTCTCTACTCTCGAAGTCCTAATCCTAGACTAAGTGGATTCACAAATTCAGATTGGGCAGGCTCTGTTGACGATAAAAAGTCAACCTTTGGATATGTGTTTAGTTTGGGATCTAGTGTCGTCACATGGACCAATAAGAAGCAGCAGGCAGTTTCTCTCTCCTCTACACAGGCCGAATACAGAAGGATAGTTAAGGCAGGTAGTGAAGTTGTTTGGCTTCGTCCAATGCTTGGGGATATGTAGATGTCACCAGCAGGCCCGACCACTTTGTTTGTTGATAACGAAGGCGTTATCAAGTTAGCACAGAATCCAGTCTTCCATGAAAGAACCAAGCATGTAGATGTTCACTTTCACTACATTCGGCAATTGGTTGAAGACGGGACAATAAATTTGTAGTATGTTTCTACAGCGGATTAGACTATAGACATTCTCACCAAGCCTCTTCGTCCAGAAAAGTTTTCCAAATTTAGAGGACAACTTGGTGTAGTAGATAGATTAACCATTAAGGGAGGGTATTACGATAAAAGCTAGTTTCTATTATCGTCTTAATGGTTATCTATGTAGATAATGTAAATCTCTTGTAAATATTAGAGTGTCTCTAATATTTAGTTATCTGTACCTCGAATAGAATGTTTCTATTCTTTACGATCATTTCCTAAGGAAACATTGTTTATTCTTTTGTATATATTGATCTTTCGATCTCTATTAATAATATCAAGTATTTACCAATTACTTGTCGTAATAGTCTGTGTCTGTGTGCGTGTGTGCATTACTTATGTATAATAGATAATGCTTAAGTGAATGTTCATGATATGCTTGACTGTCTATAACTCATCTCATAGGAAGGGCCTGGGGTGTAAGAGGAGAGTATAACAGGGTCTTGTAAGAAGGCAATCCTAGAGTTGACCATAAACTGGCCCCTAGGTACAAGAGGGCATTTACATAGGACCAATAAACCCCCTTACAACCTCTGCTCAAACTCCACAAGATGGCATGTGTCTTTGGGAGGATGAGACATTGATAGGGAAAGTAAGTACAAGCAAACAACTAAGTAAGCAAAGAGGGCTCTAGCAGACATCCACTTTTTGGGCTTAGTGTAGAAATGGCTTCAACAAACCTATCATCTTTCTTCATCCAATCTCTAATATGCTTGCATAATATAAGTATTATTGATAGTACATGATTATGATGTGATCTTAACTAACCCTAATAATTGAATAAATGTGTGTGTTGCTTTTGTTATGATTGCGGGATACAAATCCACAATCACATTATTTAATCAAATATTTACTTGGTAAGATGTAACCCTAACCCTAATTGTTGTAATTGTGATTCTAGGGGGCCGATTTCAAGAGTGGCAAAGGGAGTGCCATAGGAGAACCTTGGGAACGTCATAGCCACCCTAGGTTCTTTGTGGGTACAACATAGACCCAGGGTGGCTAGGACACTCCCAAGGAACTCCCAGGAGCTCCCAAAAGATCCCAAGTGCTCCCAAAAGCAAGCAAAGGCAACACACACCCAAAAACACTTTGCATAGTGCATTTTATGAACTCTTAAACATTAAAATTTATGACTATCTCACAAAAGTATTGGCTTCTGTGAAAAAATTTAAGTTAATATGATTAAGACAACTTGGGCTTCTATATTAAAGTTGATAAGGCAGTGCAAAGCTATAAAGACTGTCAAGATTACCTTATTAGTCTTTAGTGTCCATGGTACCAATGATGATTTACTATTTTTGCAAGAAAAGGCTTACACAACCTATTCTCTTGTCGTGTAACAGTTCTTGTAATCTCAGTGTTGGAATGGGATTTTAAAGGTAATTTGAGAAGTTAATCTAATTAAGCATTGTCTACTAATGATTGTTCTATTTTAGTTGAAAATGAAAACTCGGTGAGGTTGTTAGTTGTAAATTAATCTTGTGACTATATTTGGTTTGGAAGATGTTGGAAAGGATTTATTCAATGTTTCATTTAGAGTTAAACATTCCCTTTGGCTACGGTTCATTTGATCAAAACCCTATAACCTTTACCTTAAAGTTATACAAGGGATTTGATCACAATTTACAAACTGGATTTGAATGACCCTTTCAATCTTAACAAGCCATTGGTCATGCCCTAATTGATAAGGAAAAAGTGAAACAGTGATATTAGTTAATATTTCCACCTTGGGTTTCATCTGCCTTTACAATGATTACTAGGCATTACAATTAACAAGTGCATCCAATCCTCGAGCCAAGACTAGGGTCTTTGACATAGACAGATAGGCATTGAATATTTCTCAGATTCAAACATGCAACAGTCCAAAAACTCACCAGTGTTCCATCAGGATCAACTTCTTCAAGCTCCACTAGACCTCAAGCTCTTATCAAATTTTCAAGAGTGGTGGTGCAATATGGGCCCAACCATAGGAGCGCCATGTTTCAAGTACACAATTGCAACAAAGCTCTACTAACCATTAAACAACACACACACATAATATAGCTATACCCAAGAGAAAAAATTTATGTTGTAATGGCGTACCAAAACCTCATACCAGAACATCCAACTTATACATTTTTCGATGGTTTTTTATTAGAAAAAATTAAAATATAAAGAAAAAACAGTTAGGCTGCAGCAGATGTGACCATAGCAGGGCCAATGTTGGCTCTGTAAGGCTGATGCCAACAGCCAAGTCCTTTCTCTAAAATGGAAGTTAGGCTTATTTATAATGTTAACAATTTCATATTTTGTGTAAACTTCTATTAAAAGCTTAAATAGCTTTCATTTATTTAATAATTATAATTTTGTAAACTTCTACAAATTATCTTTTAGGATTTTCAATTTTGTTAACGTTTATAATTTTATTAACTTATTTTTAATAAATACATTTGGATTATATTTTAATTTTAGAAATTTTATTTTAATTTAGAGACTTTAATATTTATTTCAATAAAAATACAGGGGCAGATTTATATTATTTTCCCAAATTTTAATTGGTTGACAAACTTGCTAATTTTTTAATGCTCTGCTGGTGTTCTTTTCCAGCTGGCGCAGGAGTAATTACTTTTGGGCACAGAAACATGGAGACGTCTATCCAGCCATCAGATACTTAAATTTTACCAAGGAGGGACTTTGTTTATTTATTAACTCTCCTTAGTAAGATTTAAGTTTTTGATGGCTCGATAGACGCTAGCCAGAAACATTATACGTTTAGCGAATTAAAATTGCTGCAGATGGACACTTTTATTTAGCGATAGCTTTCCTGAATTTTAAATATTACATTTAGTGTTAGTTTTTTCTTTTTTTTCCTGCACCTTTTGGATTCCAGATTAAATCATATTTTTTTTAACTAATTTTCTTTCTTTTGGTTTGCCAAATTATTGCCGAGAAAGATTTTGCTGCCAAGACTGATTCTGGGGAAACTAATATTGTCACATGTGATAATAGATACTACTGTGCTTAGTTTAAAGTCATCAATGAGTTCATTTTACAGTTGCTTTGAAGTTTGAACTTTAAAACGCGGCTGCAATTGAAGCATTTTTCCTTTATGTACAAGGTTTATTTTCTTGCATTTTGATGAATACTATGCAGTATAGCTATGTATGTCAGCAATGGCAAATAATGTGGTTAGTTGTGGAACTCTGTATGTAATTGCTGTTATTCTTTTCCAGCTGGTGCAGCAGTAATTACTTTTGGGCACAGAAACATGGAAACGTCTATCTAGCCATCAGATACTTAAATTTTACCAAGGAGGGACTTTGTTTATTTATTAACTCTCCTTAGTAAGATTTAGGTTTCTGATGGCTCGATAGACGCTAGCCAGAAACATTATACGTTTAGCGAATTAAAATTGCTGCAGATGGACACTTTTATTTAGTGATAGCTTTCCTGAATTTTAAATATTACATTTAGTGTTAGTTTTTTCTTTTTTTTCCTGCACCTTTTGGATTCCAGATTAAATCATATTTTTTTTACTAATTTTCTTTCTTTTGGTTTGCCAAATTATTGCCGAGAAAGATTTTGCTGCCAAGACTGATTCTGGGGAAACTAATATTGTCACATGTGATAATAGATGCTCCTGTGCTTAGTTTAAAGTCATCAATGAGTTCATTTTACAGTTGCTTTGAAGTTTGAACTTTAAAACGCGGCTGCAATTGAAGCATTTTTCCTTTATGTACAAGGTTTATTTTCTTGCATTTTGATGAATACTATGCAGTATACCTATGTATGTCAGCAATGGCAAATAATGCGGTTAGTTGTGGAACTCTGTATGTAATTGCTGTTATTCTAATTTAAAATGCATTTTAAAAAAAAATCTTTATATATGTGATATTTGAGATGTTTTTTTGTTGCCGAAACCACGTCAGGCATTTCTGCTTCCGGTACCAAACGTGCGGCTACTTGACTTAGATTTGGGTTTTAGGCACCGCTCTTGATATAAGTCGATTTATGTTTTCTTGTCGCCTCTTATTTTTTACTTTCTGTTCACTCCGCTGGAAATGCACTGGGAACTTCCATTGTCATAAACTTTTAGACTATGCATTTCCATCAACCCCACAATCAATTCTATCTTGCTAGTGAACATCAACATCTAAATTGAATTAGAAGCATACACTTCTTTGCAAGAACACTTATTGGATTAGTTGATTTATACCTTTGCCATTTTGTCTTCCACAATGATTTATTTTACCTAATTTTTGGAGTTCAATCAAAATACCTTGGGACGACGATCGGTGGAATAATTCAAAAGAATCCCATATGCAGGAGCAATTACAGGCCAATTCGAAGTGTCCGCCACAGAAAGTAAGCTCGCAATGCACTTCAATCCAGCCTTGGCCGCACCCACGGATACACAAGAACTATTCTTAAGAAGCTTAGTAAGCGTATCCATCGAAGATCTCCATTTCGATTTTATTACAGCCGATGAAACCCTGGGCAAAACCATGGCTAAAAAAGTACAGAGCGCCGTAATGACTGGGTCCCCGTCACCTTCAGACGATGATAAACCGTCCTTGATTTGACGGTCAAGAGAGGCCATTGTGGCTGCAAAATATGCAGTAGAAGATGGGGGCAGATTCTGATCTTTCAAGACCTGAGCCATACCCTCCACAACGGCGCAGAGATGCTTGTGCTCCGGAGCTTGTGAGTTTTGAAACCGCGACATGACGGCATCATAGAGATCCTCGTGCTCCTCTCCCTTAATCGAAAATTCCTCGAAGTCGTCACAATCCATTTTCGCCATAGCGGTTGTAAAAATTTGCAAAAACCCTCGTAATTCTCTGCTGAAGCTCTTCTGAAATCTGCTGAAACGATTGAAATTTTCCTTAAACCCTCAGCCTGCCTGTTGGTTTTACATGAATGCTATTAAGGAATGAAGTGTTAGGGTTTTAGTGAAGGATTCGTGATCTGTAAATAGCAATTTAAAGATTTCCTATCTTATTTTTAAAAAAAAATCTCTACTGCTATCTTTGGATTGCTCTTTTCTCTAATCTTATTGACATTCTTGCTTTTTTCAATTTGGTCAACAAATCTATATTTTCATTATTATTTTTTCTATTTATTAATTTAAAAAATTATTTATCTTTCTATGAGTTCATATGAAAATAGTCATTGCAAAAAATAAATTATTATTTTTTATAAATTTTGTCCCTTCAATAAATTATATATATAATATTAAATATCATAATAAATGTACATTATATTGTTTCTTTCAATTAAATATATAATTTTTAAAAAATCTTAGATATAATGTAATTTAAAAGTTAATGGATTGTATATCTAATAATCAATTGTGGGAAGTTACACAGAGTCAAACCAACTACTACCTTGTCGCCCTCTATTTTGCAACAGTTTGTTGATGACACCATTCTATTTGGGAAAGCATATGTCATGGAAGTTGGGGAATGGAAGATTTTTCTTCATGAATATGCTAAAGTGTTGAGTCAAAATATCAATTATAAGAAGAGTAACATAAAAAAATTTAATACTAAGATAGATTTGCAAACCAAAATTAAGAATATTCTAGGTTGTCAAGGGTAACCTACTCGTGCCTCCCTCTTACTATTAAAGATGTTACTTCGACCTATTGGAACACTATATTGGAGAGAATGCAGAAGAATATTATAGGTTGTCTAGGAAAGTTGTCAAACAGTGCTGGTAAACTGCAACTCTTGGCTGCCTCCTTACAAGGTATCCAGTTTACTTCCTCTCCCTATCTAAAATCTCAAGTAATATAGTTGGGAAACTTGAAAGAATTTAAAGATCATTTCTTTGGACTGGAGTGGAAGAAAAGAAAAGATTGGCACTGGTTAACCGAGACATTGTCTGCAAACCAAAACATCAAGGTGGTCTTGGGTTAAGGAAGTTGTCAATCTTAAATAAGGCACTAATAGCTAAAATGAGTTGGAAGCTTGCCCTCGACAAGACAGATTGGTGTAGCTTTGTGAGAGCTAAATACCTTAACTTTGACAACTTCTATAGAGTTCTTTTCTCAAATGGTTACCCCCCAGGATCAAAAATTTGGAATAATATCCTCAAGGGTTGCAATATCATCAAGGAGAGTCTAAAATGGAGGGTTGGAAATGGGAGGAAAATCATATTTTGGGAGGATGTCTAGATGGGGGATAAGGTTGTGGCTGAAAATTTTGATTTTTAGGGGGTTGTTGGAGATCTCAAAATAATTTTTTGGATCACAAATTGAGGATTACATTACAATACCACAAAGTTGGAAGGACTTTACTCTGTGTTGCCACCATAGACTTGACCTAGTTTAGAAGCAACTAAACTCCAGACAATTGTAACTATAGTCTAACTCCCCATTTTCCAAAGAGACAATAAGTTTTTTGGGGCAAAGGATCAAAAGGGGGAATTCTCGATCATATCTACCTACAAATTGTTGGTTAAGTTTGACAATACATTGGATTGCTAGCGAAAGGTTTAGAACCCACAATTAATCTTGAAGATTAATGTTTTTTGGTGGACTACAATACGTAATAAAAAAAATTTACTCAAGTTAATTTGGCCAAAAGAGGGTTCCAATTTCCAAATAGATGTGTTCTTTGTAAGCAGGAGGAGGAATCTATACACCATTTGTTTTTACATTGCCAATTTGTCATGCATATCTAGAAAATCGTCATGGAAAAGTTTGAACTCCCATGGGTTTTTAATAATGATATCAACCAATTTATTGAATGGAAGAGCCCAACCTGTAACCCCCTGATTAAGCAATTATGGTGGCAAGTTCCCCCACATGTATTCTAGAGTCTATGGAAAGAAATGAACAATCAGATTTTCAGGGAGACTGAAAATCCAATGGAAGGTGTCTTTAAAGCTATGACTAAACTATTGACAGAGAACTTGTCAATTGTTACTTGGAAGCTGCCTAGCTATCTCCTACTCACTGGGACAATAAAATTGCTAAGAATTGGAACCTCCTAATGACTTATGTCCACTTTGATAATTCTAAGATTCTAGCGACAAAGGACAAAATGGAAGCCTTCTCTTGCAAGATGGTACAAGCTCAAGTTTGATGTGGTTGCCAGACAGGGCAATATGGTTGGTGAGGGAGTGATAAAAGACTACAATTGTGATATGACAACTACTTTTATTGGGAGTTTGAATGGCCACACTAGTAATCAAGTAGAACGTGTGGCCCTCCTATGGGGGATCAAAATTGCACTATCCATTGGAATCAAGAATCTTGAGATAGAAGGTGACTCCAAAATCATAATAGAAATGGATAAAGGAGTTATCAAAGCTAGTTGGTATGTAGAAGGATTTATGGATGATATAAGAACTCTTATGTTGGGTCTCCATTCTTTTTCTATAAATCATATCTTCAAGGAAGGTAACAATGTAGTTGATGCCATGGCTGTTATGGACCTTTCTATTGAGCGAACCAGATGTTGGAGGAAGGTTGATCACCTCCCACTCTTAGAGTAAAAATTATTTAATAATATGTAGATGAAGAATAAATCCAATATTATTTGGGGGATTTTCATAGGTATTTCTTATTGAATTGGTAATGTTTTATTTTATAAGGCTATGGAGCAACTTATAAATGAAGTGGTCGAAATTTTGAATATGAAGATTCTGAATAAAAGGATGGCAAATTTGAGTCCTGAATGTAAGCCACGTGGAACTTTGAAGTGGCAAAATGGAAGGGATTATCGTATGATGGGTATGAGTGATGTATCAATTGACTGTTGGCGTCATTTTGGGGAAGGAACCAAAGATTGTGAAATATTTTTTAATATTTGTTGGTTAACTGAAGATTTTGTAATTTGGGGAAATTTTATTGCCCATTTGGGATTTGGAAATTCACATGTATGTGGGTAGTCATGAGAGTTATGAGGACAGGGAGGGCACAATTATTTATAATTATACTGTGTACTCAAAATTTTATGGGATTTTCTTTCTACTTTCTACATCAAAGACAATTTGGGGCTTTTTGTTTGCCAGAGAATGGCAACTATTGATAGTGACACTATGGGAAGTGACATAATAAGGGTTGAGCCAAGTAGACAAGAGGAATTCAAAAATAAAGCCACTCTTTGGTATATTTGTAAAGAATGTCGGATGGCATAATATATTGAGAATGTGACTAGTCATAATGATAATTTGTCGACTCAATATGTAACTTATAGTTTAGATAATTTATTGGATGGTAGACCTATAAGTTTTAGCTCTCTTTTGAAGACTATGGGTATTACATAGTTGTTGTTATTTTTTATATTAGTTTTGTTGCCAATATGTTGTGATTGTTAATCTATTATTTTTTACGCCCTTTGGGTTGTTGTTCTTAAGGGACGACACCCTCATTTTTTATTGCTTTTAATATATCAAAAACAATTGATTTATTTAATGTTTTAATTATTTGTATAGCTTTGTTTAATTTTCATTTATCTATTATTTCTATAATATACAAAAACATTATAATTGTATGAAAATAAACAAGTACAAAAATTTGAAATATTTGTATATTAACTTCAAATAATAGCATTTTACAAATTATAATTAATTTACATTAATAAATATTTTGATGTTGAAGACATTTTGTATATGAAATGAAGGAACTCTTTATTGAAATACATGATTGTGAATTTCAAAGAAGGGTGCAACATGATACAAATAATCTTTGATCATTCATTTTTTTATTCTAGCATGACTGCTTGAAAGCAATTCTAAACCTATCTAGACACGCTTGTGGAAAAAAATATTCACATAGATGAGATTGATTAAAAATAAGATGGATGAAAATTTTATGCTTAAGTTTCTTATAGCTACAAACATTTACCTTCCTACACATTACCAAAAAAAAGAGGAGCTAGAATGTGTAGAGAAAGTCATTTACTAATATCATTATTAGTAAGTACTGTAATCACCTAAAAATGGACAAGAACAATTAAGTGAGCAATCAATGGCAAAATTCAAAGCAATTAAATCAAATCAAGCTAAAATCAAAGCAAAATTGCAATCAAGCCATAATTCAAATTTAATTAAAAATCAAAAGCCATAAAAATCAATTAAAATCGAATAAATCAAATGAAATCAATTAATTGTGTAATTAATCTAATTAATTGTATAGTTCATTTAAATCAAATCCACCCATTCAAGGGGTACACATGGCTAAACATTTTAATTAAATTCAATTAATAAATCCTATTTTCCCTCAACCACCAAATGGGAGGAAAAATGCATCAACCAATAGGATTTGAGAACCAAGCTCACATGGATCAAGCTCACATCGAATCTCCACCACCCATAAGGAGAAATAATCTTGTCTACCCATTTTGTCCTCTTGTCCCAAGCTTTGAGGACAAAATATTTAAATGTTCTCCAAAGGTGGAACCATGGACTCAACCCTAATCAAACCATGATCAAATCAACTCCACCCCCTACCCTTGCCAAAATCTATAAAAGCAAGGCATAATTCAAGCAATAATCATCCACAATTTTTGAGAAGCATCAAACCTCTTGCAATTTTAAGCTAGAAAGGCAAATCTAGAGCTAATTAGTCTATTTCATTTGGAATTAACTTGTTTTAGCTTACTTTATCTTACTTTCTCATATTAGGACTGTCACTAGTGAGAGCTTGCTAAGAGCTCTTCATTAGCATCCCTAATTAGAGAGCCATAGAGTGCTCATTTGTCTTTTAAATAGCTTAATTGGATTACTTTTGTGGTAATTTAGTTCTTATTGTGATTTATTTGACAAAGTTAACGCTATGAAGGTACTAATCCTAGTACACAAAATGACACCAATCGTGGGGCATTAGGCCTCACTCATTTTTAAATTCAGAGAAGTAAAATTTTTCTTGCAAATCCTTCTATTGTTCTCTATTTTTGCAAGTTTTTTAGCACTTTTGCAGGTTTCTCCAGCGTGTACAAGGTCTGAAACAACACTTTTGTGGCAAAGTTGTGCACCTTTGCACAGAGTTTTAGTGCATTCAATCTTTCTATTTTCTTGTCTTAATTCTTTCAACGCGTGTGCCCTAACTCTACAACGCTTCCAATTTGTTCTCTCGCACATTCAAGGATTTCTTCACATGCCTTTGCTTAATTAAACAACGCATTTAAATCATGTTTCTACGCTTTTAATATTTTTCTATAGTGCATTTGATAGTTTTAACAACGCTTTCAATCATTTAAGCAACACATTTAATAGATTATGTTGCGCATTTGATTAAACTGCAAATTTCCAAAATCTAACATTCGAAAAATGATTTGTCTGTCTATAGGATGATTGGTCATAAAAAAGTGAAAAATCCAAAGACCAGATTCAATAGTGAAGCAAAAGCCTTGGCCAAAAATATCAAAGAGGAGAATATTGCAAATATTCAGCTGGTTTTGGAGAATTCACAACAAGAAATAGAGGTATATGAGCAATATTTGAAAATTGTAGAAGCCTATAAATCTAAATTTGCTTCATTAAATTGGATTTATTTACCATAATCGATTTGTCTCAAATTTGATAAATAAGGTTAGATTTCCAATTTTGTTCTTGATTTTCTTCATTGTGCTTGTTGGTGTTGACTAACTTGTTGGAGGAGAAGTGAAAAAGGAAGGAACAATCGCCACTAGGTAAGCATAAATAATGGAAAAATCATCAAAAATGCCCCTAGCCTTTGCTAGCTTCGATTGAAGGTAAGCCTAAACTTGGTCAATTTTTCTTTAAATTGTGGCCTTGTGATTTTTGTTCAAATCTAGTAATTAAAATAGCATAAAGGATAAAATCAAGCACTTAATCAAACCCCTTGTTTGTGGAAAAGAGTAGAAATACTCAATTCCCATTAGTTAGTGGGTTTTGGAAATTGAACCTTGTTAAAAGTGTTTGGGAAGAAAGAATAGATGGGGATATGCTATTCACCTTTTGGTGAATCAAACTCCCAAAACCTATCTCTTAATTCTATTTTATTTCTTTCAATATGAACATGCTAGATATTTAGTGGGCTTGCCTCTCCAGATTTGCCTTAAAAGGTCTAGTGAGAGGGACAACCCAAAGTGGGATACAATTTCCTTTGCCGCAATAATCTGATCCACTATAAAATAAAATGCATGCATCCTTAATGGGGTGTGTAACAAAAGGATATTAAGCTTTCAAACTTCCTAGAGTAGTCCTTCGGGATTGCACAAAAATCTGACATACCGGTGGTGGGAAGCCTCCTAACTTTGGAGGATGAAAACTTAATATCCATTTTGAATGGAATCTTGATTAAATACCTTGTTAAAATAGAAAAGCCTACCTTGTAGAGCCATGTTTACTAACCAAATTGTGAACTAGGTAGATTGCTTGAAGTGCTTTTTTTGTGAAAAACCTATGATAATGTCCTTACAAATTCAAACACTTTTTGTGTAGAGGGTTAAAAAGAACAATTGTATTTGTGATTATTATTTGTGATTACTTTGTTTAAAAAATACATACAAGTAAGAGATATCCATTTTGAAAGTTCATCTTATATTTTTAATCTCTTCATAAAAATAAACAATTGCCAAGTTTGGGGAAAACAATTTGAAATCAAACCTTGTTGAATGATAATTTCTACATGCTCTCATAGACTCAAATTATCTTTACAAGAAGACGGACCTGCATTGCAAAAGAGGTCCCTAAATTTGAATCCCAAAACTCTTTTATAAATCACAACCAAGGGGATAGTCTCCCAAATCTTTTTGAAAAGAGAACTGATCCAATGGATAGAAACTTTGCATTTCATGATTACATCCATGGAGGAAACAATGATAACATTAATAATGCCAATCAAGGACCAAAAGAAACAATTGAAGATAAGGCTAATAGGGCGGGCCAAGACATTGAATTTCTTGAGGTCATGGATAAATTAATAGAAAGAGATAGGGAAAGATATTTCCTAAACTTAGCCCAAGCAGGGGTAAAACTTCCTCATGATTATGACATTTATCAACTTAAGAAAGACAAGGAAGATGATAATCCGATAGCTGTGATGAATAAACAATTAAAGATGTTCCAAACACAAATCGACCTAATGAATAAGGCAGTTGAACCTAAACCATTCTCTATTGAGGCCTTGTGCCCATTTCCGTTTGACAAAATCTTGGTCATGGCACCTTTTATGATAAATGTGGTCTTTCCTAAGTATGATAAATATATCAGTAAATCAGACCTAGAAGACCACCTTAGAGATTTTTGTACTCTAAGTATCGAATTTATGCACGATAAAACTTATCTAATGAGACTTTTTCCAAGAAGTTTAGGAGATCAAGCCATGGAATGATTCTCAAAACTTCCGCAAGGTATAAAGACATTTGAGGAATTAGCCTCTAAATTTGTGACTCATTATTCTTACAACATTGAGCATGAGATCACCATGCTTAATCTATGTGATACCAAACAAAGAGATGGTGAATCTTTCCTAGGGTTTCTTCAATGGTGGAGAACAATCTTTGAAAGATATCCATGAAGTATACCTGAAAAGGAAAAAATGGAAATATTTATGAATAACTTAAATGTGGACATGAACTATAGGCTCCAACTTCAATGTCCCCCTACCTTTGAAAAACTTATCGAGAATGGGATCAAAATCGAAGATGTGTTGGTTAAGAGAGGAGAAATCAAATTATTCAAAGATAATAAATCCTATACCAACACTAATAACAATCATAATTTATCTAATTATAACAATAATAAAGGAGCCAACAATCACAATGATAAATCTAGACTATGGTTGAAAAACAATAATAAAAATCTTGTGAATGATGGAGTTGTGGAAGCCCGCAACTTAAAGGCTACTCCCTTTAATTTATCAAGTGGGGTGAATTCAACATATAATGTCAATCAAATGACTAAAGCCCCTTACAATAATAATAATCCCAACAACAACAACAACAGTAATCCCTTTAATAATTCCAATGTCAATAAATCTAAACCATTCTTTTCCACATATCAAAAGAGAAAATTCACCTTTCTAGGTGAACTATTGGAAAATGCATTGAGAACTTTGGTGGCTAACAAAATCATTACCTTACCCGAATCAAGGCCATATGAACCCCAAGTCAAGCCCAATTGGTGCAATGATTCTCATCATTGTGAATACCATCACAACAAGGGACATAAAACAAATGAGTGCATGAAATTGAAACATCTTGTCCAAGACCTAATTGATGATTGAACAATCAACGTGGAAGGGCCTCAAAATAATGAAGACCATACGACTTTTAAAAACCCTTTCTTGAATCATGAAAAAGGGGAATCACCAAATACCAACCCTAACAACAAAATAGGTAATGAGAAGGTTAACTTTTCTCATACCTATGATAACACCATTAATACTCTAAGTGGTGATGAAAACACCATAAATGTGATTGTGGTGAAAGAGAAGCCAAGGGAAGCAACATCTAATGTTGTAACTAGGGGGCAAGCATCAAAGATTACCTTACCAAGAAGTGATCCAAGAATTGTCTTACCAAATCAAACCTTATCTTCATCTTCAAAACAATATAATTTGGTAGACCAATTGCAAAGAACCCCTGCTCAAATCTCTATTCTAGAATTACTCAAACTTTCACCAACTCATGAGGAGATTCTAGAAAAAGCATTAGTGGAGACTAATGTGCCTCTAAATTTAGATGCGGATAAATTTCAAAACATGGTAGGCCATCTTGTTGCACCCCATTGTCTATCCTTTTCATAATGAGATGATATGTCTCTAAACCACCCGCAAAATCTACCCTTGCATATAGAGGTCCTAATCCACAAGCACAGAGTGAAAAGAGTCCTCATTGATGGGGGAGTCGGCCTAAATATTTGTACCTTGAACTTGGTTAAAGCCTTAAGATTTTCAGAGGAGGCTATTGACCCTAAGAAAAACATAACCATTAAAGCCTACGATGATGAAGAAAGAGCATCTAAAGGCGTCGTAGTACTTCCCATTAGAGTTGGTCCAATGCAAAAGGAGACCATTTGTCAATTCCTGGACCTAAATTTGACTTACAATATTATATTAGGAAGGCCATGGATCCATGAAATATAGGTTGTACCTTAAACCTACCATCAATGTCTCAGATTTCCCTATCTAGGACAAGAAATCATGGTAAGCGGGGATTCAAACCCCTTTCAATATTGTAATAACACGAAGCCTATTAATGACTCCTTAGTACCACATAATACAGAAGGGTATATAACTCAAAGAATAGAACAAGGGAAAAGTTCAAAAGATCTTCCATCTTTGAAAGGAAAAGAAAAAGAAGAAAAATAAATTGTTGTTGAAAATAACCAAAGTCCTACTAACCTAACTACATCGACAAAAGGAAAAGAGAAGGTTAGTGAGGAGAGTGCTCCTGAGAAACAAAAAGAAGACCAAGCAAGATTCATTCAAATCTACACCAAAGATGCCCGTTACCAAAAAATGGATCATATGATGAAGAATATTGAAAAGCAATGTCAAATCAAACAAAAGGGTGTAGGTGAATACTCCTTATCCATGATGGATCTACCGTTATCTCCAAAATCACATGAAAGACCATCTAATCTACCTCATAAGTATAAATATCACTTTTTAAGGGCAAGAACTTCTTCATCCATGGATGAGGAAGATAATGGAATCTTAAATTGGCTATATAAGGATGAAGAATCAAGTGCACATGAAAAGCGCATTCAAAACATAAGCATTCCTACTCATCAATGTGGCAAAGGATTTCAAATAATGTAAAAGATGGGGTATAAAGGACAAGGAACTTTAGGGACAAGAAATGAAGGATTAATAGAACCTATCGAGATGTCATGGAGAGATAGTAAAGAAAAGACTAGATTGGGGTACCTAGAACCAAGGTATACTCAAAAGAAGTATCCTTTGGTTTATGACCAAATCTTACAACTAGGTTCCCAAAGTGATGAAGATTCGAACAATTGGGAATGAGACTCCTTGTCAAGTGAGTCATGCCAAGATAAATAAGTTGATGTCATCCATACCTATACTCCTAGCAAGGAAAAAGAACAAACCTCAAAATCAAGCTTCAAGTTCTAGCCAAGAGGTCTTAGATAATTTGCCAAGTCAGGAAATTGAAATAAATCAATGGGTAGGAGAGCCTTATGTTCCAACATGGAGACCTACTATAGAGGACTCTAACCCTAGGTTTAATCCAAGAGATTTTTACCCAACAGAAACCTTAGAGGATTCTAGTGAGGAATATTTTGACCCTAGTTCTCTATAGCATCTCGAAGAGGCATATATCATAGACTTAAGCAATACGATGTTTGTGTGTATGAGTGAATGTGACCTCAAATTCAACACACACACAACATGATCATTACTCACATGATTGGATTATAGAAAAGAATATGAGTTATTCAATTTGAAATCCGCAGTGAAGCGATCTTTTGCCTCCTATGTAGACGTGATGTTTTCAAGATTGCTCTCAGATTGAAAGCCAACAACCATAAGACCAAACTACAATGGAGGATTTTAAAAGCAAAGCACATGCATTAAATCCAAAATGCAAGCAATCTAGCATGAATGCATGTAATCTAACATGAGAATGCAAGTAATCTACTATGAGAATGCAAGTAATCTAATATGGATGCATGTTACAATCTAAAATGAAAATGCAAGTTCTTTTTAGAGTTTTTAAAGGAAAATATGACTAAATCTAAGAACACGTAAGTAAACTAAGAAGATGAGAAATGCAATATTATACTAAATGAACTAACTAAAATGATAACAATCAAAAGCTATGAATCTCAAAGAATGTAGTAGAATTTCACTATAATCTCTATGCTCTCAAAAATTCGATCCTTTGAAATGAAAAGGCAAGCTCTTAAATAGAAAAAGAGGGGGAATCTCGCATGTAACTCCTTTTGCCACATGTCCTAAGTGACTTCATTTTCCATTAAGGCTCTTCACTTTTTGGACAAATAGGCATGGAATTATTTAATTAAAAAGTGGAATTTATGCCACATATGGGGGTGTGACTAATTTGAACAATTTTAATAATTAAATTCAAATAGAGAGATGTCCACTCAAATAATTAAATGATATTAATTCCTTTATGATGTGTATTAGCTAAAGGGGTAGATTTAATTTAATTTAAAGCACTTAGGACTTTAGAATCAAATTAATTTATCATAGGGATAATTTAGCTAATATAAGTCAAAGACTTTTAGGAATTAATTTAGCATTTGATTATTGCAATTTAGGGTCTTTGCAACTAACATCAAGTCAAATAGAGTCAAGTAGGAGAGAGAAAATTGCCTAGGGAACTAGGACTTTGATGACATAGAATTGAAGAAATACACCAAAATTTGCCTGAAATAAATAAGTGCCAATTTTGGGGTATTACATTTTGCCCCTCTTTGAATTGATGTGCTAGCAGCGCGTTGATTCAAAGAATAGTCTGAAGTGACAGATGATGAGAATTTCCAAAGTCTAAGTTAGATTGCAAAGACAGTGGTCTTAGAACAGAACCAGGATCAGGGTTAGATTGCCCCAATACCAATTGATGAAGATGCAGATTTAGGACTGTCTCCAGAATCAGGGTTAGATTGCCCCAATACGTAGCTTAGCCCTCTGAGACCTGGGTTAGATTTCCCAGATAATGGTCTAAAAGAGATTTTGAGAACCATCTCCAGAATGAAGCTTGACTCCTAGGAATCCGGGTTAGATTGCCCCAATACCTAAAAGATTTCAAGAACCATCTCCAGAATGAAGCTTGATTCTCGAGGATTTGAGTTAGATTGCTCAGATACCTAAGAGATAGATGATAAGATAACAAGATACGAGGCACCGAGATGCCCCAAGCAATGAGAACTAAAGATTCAGATTAGACTGATTCAAGAATTAATTCGACAAGATTCAATGATGCAATCATCCTGCCCCCTCGGGAGAGAAATCAAAAGATGACACGTCAGAAGATGATTGACAGCAAGAGATTACAGATAAAGATAAGATCAAAGATTGAGAAGAATTCAAAGCAGATTAAAGAAGCATCGAGAAGATGCAGAAGCAAATCGGAGCAATGCAGAGGTCCTGTTGACCAAGTTTGACCATGGTTGACCAAATTTTGACTAGGGTTGACTTTGATGAGAAGAACAAAGAGATCTCGAGAACATGATGCAAAGATGAGAGTCTAGCAGGAAGATGACGCCAGAAGGCTGACTGCACAAGCATTCGATCCCAAAGGGTCTTAGAATTTAAAACACAATTTCGAGCTATGTAGAGATGTCAGATTTCGATTTCGATCCCGAAAACTTGTGCAATCATGATGAAACTGGGATGGAAGAGGAGAACCTCTGATGAACAAAAAGAAATCAAGAAAGTAGCAAGATATCATCTCAAATGCAAGCCTAAAATGGACATGCAAGCCTAGAAAGTGCAAGCTTAGAATGAAAATGCAAACCTAAGCTAAAGATGCAAGCCTAGAAAAAAAAAATGCAAACCCTAGGCCTTGGTTGTTGGACTCCCTGTGTTTTCATCACAGAGCCGTTTAAGTTCAGAAAATTGCAAGATGTCATACAATCCTCACTAATATCACTATCATGAGAATATGAATATGACATAAGTCTTAGATTTGTCGGAATGAGGTGTAAGCATTAAGGCACAAGAAGCCAGAATGACTTGAACACCTATTCCTTTTAATCTAGCAAGTTAACATAAGCATTAGAACATAGATGCTAGAATGACCTGAATGTTGCTTGCAACAAACACACCAAACACGCAGGAGTTCCTCCTTTTGCCAAAGATTGCTCGTAGTGACCCTTATGTTCACTTAGCAGGATGAGCGTTTACAATTTCACTAGTAGCAGAAAGAAGTCGCTCAAAAGACAAGGAGAAGAACCAACCTCACCAAAGCGTCCATATAAAAGAAGTCGAGGTATGCATGGCCATCCAATATGAGATGGAGGCTCTTACAGACGGACACCCCTCTTATATGAATTTTTTGGATCATTGGAACTAAACCAACAAGCAGAAAGCAAAGAAAGCAAACAAACAAACCCTCAAAGAAAACAAAGCTCAGCATGCCTCAAAAGAACACACATTTAGTTTTAGTTTCAGTTTATGCTCGTGTTCAAGTGAATTGGAGTCGAATCGGAAAGATGACGTTTGAAGTCTTGACGAGATAACGACAATAGGCAGACACAGTGAGAAGCACTGGTGACTGATGCAAGGGAGAGATCCTGAAAGAGAGAGGTCAAATGAGAGCTACATATCAGCAGGCAGATGTAGCGAGAGTCACTGGTGACTGATGCTTGAAAAGGTTTCTAAAAGCGATAGGACAATGCCCTCTAGACCAAGCGGGTGCCCCCAAGCGTGAACCAATTCCAATCTATGAAGAGTTGAGCAAAAACTCGAAAACAACCGAAGGCAAGTGCATGAGCTAGCAAACCAAAGCGGGAAACAAACTAAAGCAGGAAATAAAGGAAGCAAACTAAAGCTGGAAAGCAAACTAAAGCAAGAAACTAAGAGCCAAGCGACACCGAGAGAGGATGTTACTTTAGGAAATAAGTGGCGCCTGTTTACCAAGTTTTCACCAACTTGGCAGAGATTCTACTTTTGCTACCGTGATACAACAACATCCTAGCAAGTTGTCTACAAAGATATACATGGCTTTTCTAAAATGAGTCCTCGATATACGCAAGGTATGTGAGGCACAAATCCGTAGATGAGAAGAATTTAAAATCACACAACCGGGAGGAGACGGTAACCCAAATCTCCTCCTTCACTTCTCAAAGGTATAAAGTTCTTTGAGGCTTAGCCAAGAGTGAAATCTAACTCATTCCCAAGAGAGGTGTCTTTGGATTCACCTCCTGATATTTATACTCCATTGGAACACGGGAGTTAAGGTCGTCCCTTGAGGTGATGAAATCCCCAAGTAGGCCTTCTAGAAATGAAAAAGTAAGTAATTCACTATCAAAAGTATTGGAAAGCACTAAAGGTGGTGCATTTAACCCTTCAAGTAAATGTGAGGTGAGTCCACAAAGTGGTGCATTTAACTCCTCACACAAACTCAAAGTGAGTCCACACCCTAGAAAACAAGTGAGTTCCAAAAAGCACAAAAGGGTTGCCTAGTGGAACAATTAACGCTTCTTTCTTGTAGACCCCTCCCCTTTAATGTGGCACTGAGATTGCAACCACAGGGCGAAAATGAGGGGCTGATGGATTAGCGAGTCCAATAACCCAAGATAGCAATCTATATCAATCACAAGTAATCTAATACTTCTAATCAATACTACTCATAAGTGCAAGAGGGTTTGAATCATGGAATATTTAACTTTCCAAGTAAACATGAAGTGAGTCCACAAAGTGGTGCATTTAACTCTTCATGTAAAAAAGAAATGAATCCATGCCCTAGATTACTCAATGAGATTTTTTTGATATTGGAACCAAGAATTACTTAATGTTTAAAAGACAAGCATGCACTTAAACACAAACTTCTATGAAAGCAAATCTATGTTCATTTATTTCCCATTAAGAGCATAAAAAATGTGTTCTATGAAAGCATGTAACACTCAAGCCAAACACATGAGAGATTAATTTTATGCCAAAACCAAGTGTTATAGAAATTTTAAGAACTCACCTTAGGTCCAAAGATCTACAATCCAGCATTTAGCACACATCCGAAAGTACAGAATCAAGACAAATCAATGGCAAATCGTAAGATATGTAACATTGTTGTCTTCAAGACAGTCTTTAAAGATTGATTTATTTGACCCATAAAATCACAATATTAAAATTTCTAGAAAAAATGAAGTTTTTAGCCAACATCAAGAACTATCATTTCCCAAAATTACAAGGTCTTATGATTCAATTTGGTTCCTCAACCAATAACCTTTTCAGACTGCCATTTTTCTGTCATAAACCATATTTAAAACACTAGGCCCTGCCTAGGGAATCACATATCTTTCTCAGAAAGAATCCAAATGAAACCAAACCAATTTCATAGTAACTATTAATGAATATAGTTTCCAAATATGTAAGCCATTTATTTTTCCCATTCATAAATCATTTTCTAAGAATAAATCATTGCCTGCAACTCCAATACAGATTGTTAAAAACCAGTTTTCACTCAAATGCCCATAACTTTCACAATCTGCATAAAAATGACTCAAACCAAAAGGAAATGAAAGATAATTCATGTATATTTTCAATGAATATTATTATAGATACTGATTCTTCACAATTTTTCCATACCAGATGTTTCAATCTGACTGTATTCAGAGAATCTCAAATCTGCAAATACCCACTTTCACCAAAATGATCATAACTTATTCATTTCCTTATAAAAATGAACCAAACCAAAAGCATGAGAAAGAGGATTCATCATTATATCCATCCATTATTATATTACAAGGTTTCTAGGCTGTACATGGCCGTACAAGGCCTGGAACCAACACTAAAACTGAAAAACCAATCAAGAATGAGGCTAGAAATTAATCTTTTCTGCCCCGCGGTGGGTGCCAAAATGTGTATGAGTGAATGTGACCTCAAATTAAACACACACGCAACATGATCATTACTCACATGATCAGATTACAGAAAAGAATATGAGTTATTCAATTCAAAATCCGTAGTGAAGCGATCTTTTGCCTCCTATGTAGACGGGATGTTTTCAAGATTGCTCTCAAATCGAAAGCCAACAACCATAAGACCAAACTACAATGGAGGATTTTAAAAGAAAAGAACATGCATTAAATCCAAAATGCAAGCAATCTAGCATGAATGCATGTAATCTAACATGAGAATGCAAGTAATCTAATATGAGAATGCAAGTAATCTAATATGGATGCATGTAATCTAAAATGAAAATGCAAGTTCTTTTTAGAGTTTTCAAAGGAAAATGTGACTAAATCTAAGAACAAGTAAGTAAACTAAGAAGATGAGAAATGCAATATTATACTAAATGAACTAACTAAAATGATAACAATCAAAAGCTATGAATCTCAAAGAATGTAGTAGAATTTCACTATAATCTCTATGCTCTCAAAAATTCGATCCTTTGAAATGAAAAGGAAAGCTCTTAAATAGAAAAAGAGGGGGAATCTCGCATGTAACTCCTTTTGCCACATGTCCTAAGTGACTTCATTTTCCATTAAGGCTCTTCACTTTTTGGACAAATAGGCATGGAATTATTTAATTAAAAAGTGGAATTTATGCCACATATGGGGGTGTGACTAATTTGAATAATTTGAATAATTAAATTCAAATAGAGAGATGTCCACTCAAATAATTAAATGATATTAATTCCTTTTTGATGTGTATTAGCTAAAGGGGTAGATTTAATTTAATTTAAAGCACTTAGGACTTTAGAATTAAATTAATTTATCATAGGGATAATTTAGCTAATATAAGTCAAAGACTTTTAGGAATTAATTTAGCATTTGATTATTGCAATTTAGGGTCTTTGCAACTGACATCAAGTCAAATAGAGTCAAGTAGGAGAGAGAAAATTGCCTAGGGAACTAGGACTTTGATGACATAGAATTGAAGAAATACACCAAAATTTGCCTGAAATAAATAGGTGCCAATTTTGGGGTATTATAGTTTGAACCTTCAAATTAATTCATGTCCTTAAACCCTATTGAACTAAATCAAAGCATTGATCCTTTGACCCTTATCTATCCCAAACTAATTGAATGGGATTCCATTGAACCTACCATCCTCCCTAAATTATTGAATGATAACGTGGTGTCCCAATACCTTAATGCGATTGAGCCTTCTTCTACCACAAAATATCAGGAAGAAGTGACAAAGGGGGGTATTCAACCTTTCAGTTCAGAAAAAATAAAAAAAATGGAAAGAATCTAATGTTGAAAACCACATTGTGGCAACATTAAATAAAAAAGAAAAAGAAATAAAGAACATATCTGAAGGTGAAAACCCAACAGAGGAACCTAAAGAAGAAAGTTTGGATACTTTTCCTGAGAACTATGAGGAAAGCTCACCTATCTTAATTGAACCAATAGAAAAAGTGAACATTGGGTTAGAATCAGAGCCACAAATCACACACCTAGCAACGTCTCTATCTAGTGAGGAAAGAAAGGATTTCATCAAATTTTTCAAAGAAAAACAAATCAATTTTGCATGGTCATATGATGATATGTCTGGATTAGATCTGAACTTAATCATGCATCATTTGAATATCAGAGAAGGAGTAAGACCGGTTAAGTAGAAACTAAGAAAAATGCATCCACACATAGCTTTGCTTGTAAAAGTAGAATTGGAAAAATTGCTGAAAGTAGGGTTTATAAGAGCCATTGACTATGTCGAGTGGATTTCAAACATTGTGCATGTTTCCAAAGTAGACAAATCTATCAAAATTTGCACGAATTTTAGAGATTTTAATCTTGCATGTCCTAAAGATGAGTTTCCTCTACCAAGCATAGACGCCATCGTAGATCTAACAACAGGACATTCAATGTTCTCACTTATGGATGGGTTTAGTGGTTATAATCAAATAAAGATAGCACCCAAAGATCATGACAAGACATCATTCACATGCGCATGGGGGACATTATGTTGGAATGTTATGCCTTTTGGTCTCAAGAATGCTGGAGCAACCAATCAAAGAGCCATGACGACTATATTTCATGACATGATGCACAAGTTCATGGAGGATTATGTAGATGATATACTCACTAAATATCACTCAAGGGATGAACATTTACCCATCTTAGAAAATATATTTGTAAGATTAGAGAAATTCAAAGTCAGGCTCAATCCAAAGAATTGTGCATTCGGTGTACAATCAGGAAAACTATTGGGATACATAGTTTCTGCCAAAGGGATAGAGGTAGACCCAACCAAAGTAAAGGCAATCATGGAAATAGGGGAACCTTAAAATATCATTCAAATTAGATCTCTTTAAGGTGGGATTCAATCCATCAAAAGGTTCATCTCTCAATTAGCAGAAAAGTGCCACAATTTTACTCAACTCCTTCACAAGGACACAATTTTCAAATGGGATGAGAAATGTGAAGAAGCATTCACATTATTAAAGAAGTACCTAATGAATCCTCCAACATTTATGCCTCCAATCAGAGGCAAACCCTCAATTTTATACATCTCAGCAACAGAGCATGCATTAGGGGCACTCTTGGCTCAAGCAGATGAAGCTGGAAAGGAAAAGGCCATATACTACATAAGCAGAACATTGGTGAAGTATGAGTTGAACTAAACCTTCATTGAAAGAGCATGTTTGGCCATAGTTTTTGCTTCCCAAAAATTACGCCATTATATGTTATCCCACAAGATTCGACTCATTGCAAAGATTGATCCCCTAAAATATCTTCTCAGCAAAACAACATTGAATGGGAGGTTGGCCAAATGGGTCATGATTCTAAGTGAATTCGGCATAGAGTATGTGGACTAAAAGTCTATCAAAGGCCAAGTAATAGCTAATCAATTAGCAGAATCACCTTTACAAGATGAACATTCAATACAAGTGGAATTTCCAGATTCTTAAATTGTTAATGTTGAAGCAAAAATATGGCAATTATATTTTGATGGTTCCTATACACAACATGGGTCAGGAGTAGGGATACTTTTGATTACTCCTCAAGGGTCTATAATTTTGAAATCATACAAATTAATATTCCCATGCACAAATAACATAGCTAAGTATGAAGCATTGGTCATTGCATAAAATTGGCATTAGAATGGAAAGTAACAGAGCTACAAATCTATGGAGATTCCCAACTGGTTATTAATCAAATTAATGACAAGTATCAAACTAAATATGATAAGTTGATACCATACAAGAATATGATTAAGAATCTTAAGAAATACTTCACTCTAATCACATTTGAGCAAGTGTCAAGGGATAAGAATAAAGCAGTAGATGTAATGGCTACTTTAGCATCACTTCTCCAAATACCAGATCAAAGTGCCAGATACGAATTCCTGGTAGAAGAAGTTGAGCAACCCACATTTGTCCCTTCCAATCCTCATACCATTTTTTTACTAATAGGACATGAATCACCTTGGTATGGAGCCATTTACACCTACTTGAAAAACCAAATATTACCCTTAGACCAAACTAGAAATCAAAAGAAAAGCTTTATACGCCAAGCTTCTCACTATACCTTGATATCTGACATGTTGTATCACAAGAGTCTAGATGGAATGCTTCTAAGATGTCTAGAAAAAGAGGAATCAACCATAGCCTTACAAGAAATTCATGAGGGGATTTGTGGGTCACATTCGAATGGTTTAACCCTAGCTAAGAAACTTCTTAGGATAGGATATTTTTGGCCTTTGATGGAAAAGGATGCTTGTCACTTTGCAAAAACTTGTTGTAAATGTCAATATCACGGGAACTTGATCCAGGTACCAGCACAAGGGCTTCATCCTATGACAACACCTTGGCCCTTTTATCAATGGGGTTTGGATTTGATAGGGATGATTTATCCACCATCTTCAAATGGTCATAAATTCATCATTACTGCAACAGAGTATTTTACCAAATGGGTGGAAGTTGTACCCTTATCCACTACCACAGGAAAGCAGATATCCTTATTCATTTTAAATCACATAATCTATAGATATGGTGTTCCTCATGCCATCATAATGGATAATGCAAAATATTTAAAAAACAAGGATTTGAAATAATTATGTACAAAATTTCATATGGTACATCACTCATCTTCAATATATTACCCACAAGGTAATGGGAAAAGAAGAAGCTACAAACAAGAATATTCTAAAAATATTTAAGAGAACTGTGGATAATTTAGGTAGATATTGGCACATTCAGATAAACCCTACTCTATGGGCTTATAGAATGAGCATTAGAATGCCAACGGGAGCTACACCATTTTCCTTAGTCTATGGAACAGAAGCAGTTTTACCTTTGGAGGTAGCAATTTCATCCTTAAGGGTCTCATTGCATGGTTTACTAAGTGAAGAAGACTATAGAGTTGCTAGGTTACATGAACTATAACTGCTAGATTAAAGACAACAACAAGCTTTTGATCAATTAAAAGTGTATCAGAATCAAATGACTAGAAACTATAACAAGCATATCAAACCAAGGGCATTCCAAATAGGTGACTTAGTGTTGCAAGAAAATCCCAAGAATCAAGTAGAAAGGGAGAAGAAAGGAAAATGGGTAGCAAACTAGTTAGGACCCTTTGTGATCACTTCGTCTTTTAGGATAGGCACTTACAAACTAGCTGAATGTGAAGGAGAGGAGTTGCAAGAGCCAATAAATAGTATATACTTGAAAAGGTTCTAGACACATGAAACAATTGAAGAGGGATAGACAAAAAGAGTATCAGAGATATCATATGAGAGAGCATCCTATTTATTGTACATAGTCAAAAGAGATCTTGAAAATCCAAAAACATTGAAAAGAAAAAAAGAGAAAACAAATCAGAAATGCAAAAAAGATCAAAAATAGTGGAAAATTGTGCATGAAGAAAGCCAAAAACATTTGGAACTAATCCTCAAAAAGATGTTGTCTTGGTGAAAACCTAGTAAATAGGTGCCTTGATGATATGGAAACAAAAAATTGAAAAAAGAGAAAATATAAAAAAAGAGAAAAAGAGAAAAAGTACCTTGGTGAAAACCTAGCAAATAGGCACCTTGGTAGCAAAAAAAGAGAAAAAGCTTTAAAAAAACAAAAAAAAGAGAGAAAATCCATTCAATCAGTAAAATCTTGGTAAACAGGCGCCATTGAAATTCCAAGTCAGTCTAATGCCTAGTGGTCATCCTTGATAATATTGCATTAACCAACATTTGTATATATTGCATAATAAAACTCCACAGTTGCATTTGCAAGTACCTAAAGGTTTCATCACCAATCCAATCTGCAAATTGTCCCAAGTCCCATAAAGCAATCACATCAAACTGGGGGAAAAATCTACTCTCAAGGAGGGAGGATTCACCAAAATAAATATCAATCTGACACTAAATCAATTCATCAAAATCCAAGTGAAACGCTCAAACAAATCCAAGATCCAAGATCTCACAAAAACACTTATCTTTATCAGGATTAAAAGTATGAAATGGATAGAACTATACTTGAAATATGGATTTTAAAAATGATGCAAATTTTTTCTGAGTATTGACTTGATTGATAAAATCATGTCTTTCTAACAAATTGATGAAAGTTTTTAAACTAGACAAGCTATGATGAAAGCATGATATTTTATTGATTTCTGAGTGAGTGTCTTAATGTCAAAGTTTTGAAGTATGTATTATTTGTGTAAGGACATGATCATCAAAGAATCATCGAGGACATGTACATATGGGGAAACTGAGATCTTTGTTTGTTTACGCAAAAGGATACCTTAGATATTTTGATGTTAAATATCATAATACCAAAATCCACTTGCAACATAGAATCTGACAAAATCGGTATTTGTACCCTCATGATTGGTCTCAATCAGTGACAGTCGTACCAAGGATGCGAAATGACCATGTAAAAGGAAAGAAGTATTCATATCATCATAGTTGGACTAGTGATGGTTATACTAATTTCAGGATTCCAAAAACTGCTCAATGATGAATATAAGCTCCTAATTTGTGAATAGTGACAACTAGCTGCATCCTTCCTAGATTAAATGCATTTAAGTGATTTGCCTATCTTAGTTTGAAAACATAAATTGGAAAAAGAGAAAAACAAAAGGGGGTGGAGAAGATAAAAAATCAAAATGCACATAAAAAACTATATGTGATAGAGTGTGTTGGAAATCAAAATAAAAAACAAAAAACAAAAGGTGCTTTGTATTAGATTAATGTCATTTGTTAGATTCATTTTAAATCATGATAAATTTGCATCCATTTAAGACATTAACCTAAGTTCATTTAAATTACAGTGCATTAGTTTGCATTCATTTTAGTTTACATTCATTTAGCCACATTCATTGCATTCATTTTCAAACAAATCTTTCAATATCATTATAGGTCATATCCATTAAACTCATTTGATTTAATTTACATTCATCTTTAAATTCATTCATACTCATTTTTATTAAGTCATCGCATTTCATTATTCATAGCAATCCATTACATCTCATGGAATTTCATCAAGGTCATCTTAAAACATTGCATACATCTAGTTTATTTCATGCATTATCTTTCATTAGGTTGCACTCATATTAAATCTTTTTTCATTGCATTAGTTTCCATCCGTTGATTAATTGTTATCATTTAATAGCATTAGTTCATCATTAAGACATTACTAAAATTGCATTGCATTCATTCTACATCATTGCATTTTCAAGATCATATCGTTAGGGCATTGCATTGTTCATTTAGGTTCATTCATCAAAGTACATACATGTAAATATTGAAGTATATTCAAACTTAGGTCATTTACATTTACACATAAGATCATCGTTAAATCATTCATATCATTAATCATTAAATCATCCAATTTCATAGCTACATCCGTTACATTTTGCATCACATTTATATCCTCTAAATCCATTACATTTATATCCATTACATACATCCATATCATCAAATAAATACATCCATAAGTACCATCACATCACATTAATCATTAAACCATTACATCATCATACAACATTAAACCATATACCATAGGCATCCATATACTCTATGTCATAAATAAGACACATTTGCATCAATAAAAGATTAAACATGTGCATTCATATCATAAACTACATTTGAGAAAACATAAAAAATAAAGCATGTAGAGATATAATCATATAGATCTGCATATCATATAAAGAACCTAAAAAATGAAGTCCAACACATAATGACTTCATATAAAGTAAATCTAACAACTGCATATCAAAGTCCATAGTATCATCAAAACTGATAGTATCTGGAAATCAAAGTCCATCAAAGATATCAACAAGTATCAAAGCATAAGTAACATCAACTGATCAAAGAATAAATATGAGTCCAATGTCTCGAGATAAAAAATGAATCATCATATACATCAAATAATAAGGTATATCATATAAAAAATAGGTCAACTGCCAGAATCACCGGCACCATCAGGACCACGATCAGCATCTGGAGCTCTACTTGAGCTAGCCTGTAAACCATGCTGACTCATAGAAGCCATGAAGGTTTGCATCATCAAACTCAGCTGAGTGACCTACTATCTCATCTCTGACATCTCTGACTACAATGATCTAACATTTGAGGCCAATGTTAGTGCGGGAGGAGTCTGTGCTGGTACTTGTGTGGGTGGAGCCTACGGAGGAGCTTGAATAGGTGGAGTCTATGGAGGAGCCATAGAAGAAGATGGAATGGAAGTAGAAAAAGATGGAATGAAAGCATAAGAAGATGGAAGAACAGAAGAAGATGACATAGAAGAAGAAGAGAGAATATGTACTGGAGGAGTCTATGGCAGTGCTGGTGGATCCTATGCCTGATCTAACAATATCTAGATGGCATGAGCATCCACATCGGCCACAACCTGATCACCCACCTATCTGAAAACTCTAAGCCTATGTTGGCCCCATCTGGCCAATCTATCCACACCAACCTGGTGCAGAGCTCTGTATGGTCCACCTTGGGCTCTGACCCGACTTCCCCTCATCCAAACTCTACCATCCCTATGAGGAATCAGTGTAGAAGCAATCACTAGGATAACAACCCTACCTCCTCTATCATCTCATCGACCCCATCATCCCTGATGACCTCATCTTCGACCCCTACCCCCACCATCATCATCTCTATCGTCATCATCTGACTCCTCCTTAATGCCTAGTCTTCTCTTCACAGGATCAGTGATTCTCAGAAATGGGTTCTAAGTAAACCACTCGATGTAATCATCTGTCACACTGTCATCCATGATATGATCTCTCATATCCCATGCAAGGTGGGGCAGCTGTAGCAACTCTTGGTGAGTTGTCCTATAATCTATCTGTGGGCCCCATAGCGACCTCTCCACCTATACCTGGGCATATAATGCCAATCCCTATGGCATGCCCTGAATCCGGCCATACTACCGTAAAACCCTCTGAAAATAAAATTGCTCAATGATAAATGGTGTGCATCCTATGATCCACTGCGACATGCACATGAATGGTAACTCGACTGCATCCTCAGACCATGCCTCACATCTAATGTATGGTCGCCAAATGACCTGATCAATATCATCAATAATCCATCTCCAATAGTCCAACTTACCCAAATGGGCTTGCACTACCATGCCCTCGTACATCCAAATGAAGGGCTAGCTTGGATCACGATGACGAACAAAAATGGGACAAGTAACAAGGATGTGCTCCCATGTCCACAGTTGTAACAGGACCACCCCGACAGAAAGAGTCACCCTGTGATGGTATACTACATGATACAACTCATGATAAAGTTGAGCCAACATGCAGGTCCCCCAGTCGAATCTTCATGGCTGCGTAATCATATCCTCTAAGATACGACCCCAACTAACAGCAAAGCCATGACCTCACCAATCAAAAATGAGAAAACCACCAACTAATGCACCCAAGAAAACAAGAAAAATAGGAAAATAAGGGAACTATGCCCATTGAATGGAATCATCACCAATGGTAGGATCACCAAACACTCACCTATAGGAGACCCCATCATAGACCTGGTCATAATAAATGAGCTCCCCATGAGTCAGGATGCACATGATATGGTACACATCCTCAAGAGTGATAGTTATCTCCCCCATCAGCAAATGAAAGGTGTTATGGTCAGAGTGCCATCACTCTGCCATAGCTGTGAGGAGACCCTAATCCACGCATAATTAAGGAAGGACAAGGAGAAAGGACAAACCACATCTACCAATAACTCGGTGCTTAGGAACGCTCAAGTCATCAATCATGCTGAAGGGTAATGGATACAAGCCTCAAACTCTGAGTAATTTAAGCTCAGCCTGCATATATAAAGTTAAACACATCAGAAATCAACATCATTACATATTGGATCATTTCAAGTTAATTAAAATCTAAATCAAACCACAATCAATTTTCCTAATTCTACTTAGAGAGGATGAAAAATTTATCATCATCCATCATCAAAATTAAGATTGACAATCAAACATTCAATATGACATGACTTGAACTGACATCATATGACTCGCTATAAAATCAAACTTGTTACCTAAGCCAATCGACTGATTGACGACACTAGACGGTTCAGAAAATTGACTCAACAGTTTGCATATTTAACCAAACAGGGTATAAACACTATTTAAATGCTTAAAAGTGCTAAAAGGCAAAAGCATAGTTTAACATGGTGAATACGTTGAAGAAATTATTGAAAGTGCTATTTTAAGGTGTATGCGCTACAAGAAGCCCATGTACGAACTGCTAAAATACTTAAATGCACAATCAAATTTGTACGCTCAGCAAAAAAGGGTGAATACAAATTATGCCCTAGTTCTACCATTTGTACGCACTATTAAAAGTTTCAGATGCATAGCAAAAAACCACAGATGTGCTGGAGAAAAGTTGTACGCACTGTTAAAATTATTGAATGTGCTATTTAATTTGATAAAAAGAAAAAAGAGGGTTTTTCCTATAAAAATCCAAAAAAATTCAAATTAAATCCATTTTATGGACAAAGCGAGTTGTCGGAGTACATACTAGAGGTCCGTAGCTAGGTGGATGCATGTATGGATGACCTCACTCGAATCTATGCTCGCGAATAGGGATCACCATCGTCAGAAAGGCAAAAAGGGCTCAAAGCAAAAAGACAAAAGGGGAGGTAAAAATGAATAGTAAAAATGACTTTTACCCCTATATATAGCCCATTTTGACCTAAAAAGGGCATCTTTGACCATTAAATGACCAGGGACCCAAATTTTACACCCATTCTACCAAATAAGAGGCATTTGTCATCAAATGATCGCAAATACATTATCAGAAATGAAATCAAAATTCATTACTAATTGACCTAATTCAAGCAAACTTGACCTGAAACATCATATTTTTCAACAACGCTCAAATTTCATTTCATTTCCGAGGGGGAATACACTTGGATAATTAGGATCAACATCATAATTAGCAAATCAGGGGCATGACCATCAAATCAAAGCATGATATTTTATCAGAAATTTTTTTTTTTATCAATCGAAAGGGGCATCAAACATCAAATCATATCAAAATGGACACCATATCAGGAAACTTATTATTAGAACAACCATAGAGGACCTAAAATCAATCATAACTGCATTAGTGTTATCATCAGAATCTGCATCTTTTATCACATCAAATCAGACATCAGTTGATCAAGACTTCACATCAGAAATGATCAGGGCATTCTTTGAACCGATAGGCTTTGTGCATTGATTCAAAGAGGGGCATTTGCAATCACCTAAAAATGGACAAGAACAATTAAGTGAGCAATCGATGGCAAAAATCAAAGCAATTAAATCAAATCAAGCTAAAATCAAAGCAAAATTGCAAGCAAGCCATAATTCAAATTTAATTAAAAATCAAAATCCATAAAAATCAATTAAAATTGAATAAATCAAATGAAATCAATTAATTATGTAATTAATCTAATTAATTACGTAGTTCATTTAAATCAAATCAACCCATTCAAGGAGTACACATGGCTAAACATTTTAATTAAATTAAATTAATAAATCATATTTTCCCTCAACCACCAAATGGGAGGAAAAATGCATCAACCAATAGGATTTGAGAACCAAGCTCAAATGGATCAAGCTCACATCGAATCTCCACCACCCATAAGGAGAAAGAATCTTGTCCACCCATTTTGTCCTCTTGTCCCAAGCTTTGAGGACAAAATATTTAAATGGTCTCCAAAGGTGGAACCATGGACTCAACCCTAATCAAACCATGATCAAATCAACTCCACCACCCTACCCTTGCCAAAATCTATAAAAGAAAGGCATAATTCAAGCAATAATCATCCACAATTTTTGAGAAGCATCAAACCTCTTGCAATTTTAAGCTAGAAAGACAAATCTAGAGCTAATTAGTCTATTTCATTTGGAATTAACTTATTTTAGCTTACTTTATCTTACTTTCTCATATTAGGAATGTCACTAGTGAGAGCTTGCTGAGAGCTCTTCATTAGCATCCCTAATTCGAGAGTCATAGAGTGCTCATTTGTCTTTTAAATAACTTAGTTGGATTGCTTTTGTGGTAATTTAGTTCTTATTGTGATTTAGTTGACAAAGTTAACCCTATGAAGGTACTAATCCTAGTACACAACTACGATAAGTCGTATGACTAATATAGAACATCATAAAGAGCAATGAGTTAGATTATTATGTACATGTATACTCATTGTTGTCACTAATCTAAATACAACCATCAACTACTCTACCTAGTAATAACTATTATATGTAAAATTCCTTAAAGTTGTCAGAATCCATTTTCACCAAAATTTGCAAAAAACCTCATAATTCTCTACTGAAGCCCTTCTAATTTCTGCTGAAATGATTAAATTTTTCCTAAAATACTTAGTCTACCTGTTGGTATTACATCAATGCTATTAAGAAATGTAAGTATTAGGATTTCAGTGAAGGATTCGTATGTTGTAAATAGCAATTAAAAGATTTCCTATCTTATTTAAAAAAATATCTCTACTACCTATCTTTAGATTGCTCTTGTATTTTCTTTGGGATGTTTTTAGTCCTAGTTAAGTTTAATTTAGGCCTCTCAAAGTCATAGTGCTTGTGGGTTTTAGTTTTTAGAGGAATACTATTTAATTTTTTAATAGTTTAATATAGAATTGAAAATTTTGGAGAACAATTTTGTAATTCATAAATGTTTTCTATTTAAAAATGCTATGTATCTCTATCTCCATCAGTTCATATGGGAGATAGCTATTGTAAAAATCAAATAATTATTTTTTTATAAATTTTGTTGCCTCAATAAATAATGTGGTGTGTACATATCATAATAAATAGGTACACCTATAAAATGTAAAGACATAAAACCTATTGATACACCATAAAATATCATAAAGATTCTACCTTTATAAGTACACCAATGAAACTTAAAGAAACCCAATGAAATATCAAACAAACCTCTTTTACTTGGTCCTTTAGTGTCATTCCATTGTTCTTCTCCTCTTTAAGATTTTAGTGAAATGATTTAAGCTCTCATAACTTACCACTTCCAAAATTACTTCAAAAGATTCGAATATGTGGTAACTATATGCAACTAGATAACAATATAAAGATGCAAATACTAGATGGGTGATGAGGATAATAAGGTACATGGCGATGATCTTGAACATGATTTCTAATGATATCAAATAGATATGAGGATAATTCTATAATACTAAAATGCAAAATGCAAGATAAACTTAGCCAATGGTAGACAAAAATGCTTTCAAATATGCTTAAGATCTCCAAAATACTAGATTTATAATTAGTCCAAAATGAAGGAATGTGAGCTCCTTTTATAGGTTTTTTCTCACCTTGATCCCATGTAGCTCAAATAAATAGCCAAGATTCAATCTTGGAAGAACAAAGGGATAAAATTGAATATTTGAAACTGTGAAGAGAAAGTAGGGTTTGGTTGGAATATGAGAGAAAAAGAGGGGGAAATGTTCCTCCTACATTGGCAACACAAACAATTGTGTGGGTGTCAAGTTTCTCTCCATGACTTGTGAGAGATTAGGGGAAGAATAATTCAAATTGTAGGACTCTTGTAACAAGTGTATGTGAGTCATTTTTGACCAGGTGATGTGGTGGGACAAGTCACTAAATGATAGAGAAGGTGGCAAAAGACTTGGTATCATGAGGATACGTAGGTCAAAGACTTAGTCTCATGTGGAAAATAGCCTCTATTTCCTTTATGACTATGGATAATTGTTGAGGATAAATAGCCTATTTAAATATTAAAATAAATTATTTTCCCAAGCCACATGGATGAGTTGGTAGGCGAAGTGGACTGATGAGTAGACTTTGACTTAGTCATGTGGTTGACAAAGTAACTAAATAATTTAGAAAACTATTTAATTAAGGATTTTTATAGAACTTAGGCTTGGAAGAATAACATAAGGTAAATTAACTAAACAAATTAAATAATTCATTTAGTAATAGAGGAATGATAATTATAATTTAATAATTAATATTCAATCAATTTTATCAAGTCAAATTTAGGTGTATGCATTTTGCCCCTCTTTGAAATGATGCATTTATCACACTATTTCAAATAAAATTTAAGCATTATGTTCATGCCCTTGCCCTTGGTAAGATCTCGTGCATGCCTCCTCAGGAGATTAATTGACATATTATTTTAAAGTAGTTGATCGATCTTACAACAAAATATTAGGCCAGTCCATATGAGAAATGAGTGAATTATGAGCCTCCAAAGATTTAGGTTTATAGTCCCAACTATATATATATATCCATTACACTTACCACATTAGGGTTTCTAAGCCTATAATAGGGTGTAAAGGTTAAATTTGTCCTCATTTGCACACTTGGCCTTGATTGATTGGCGAGTGAAGAAGAAAGAGAAGGAGAGCTAGTAACAGAGTGAAAATGGTGTTTCCCCTACATAGACATGGGTTCGAACGTGTCTAGCATTTCCAAAGGCCATATGAGTATGGTCAACCAATATGTATGCCTCAACTTTGACTTTTTAATACATATATTGGTTTTATTTCTCTTGTCAAAATTTAGGTTTTATGAATGCACAAGATGTTTGTTATGTGCATATATCATCATATTTTGTGTTTTTACTCTGATTCTTTGCATGTGTTGTGTTTTGTTATGCATACATAGATTATGTACAAATGTCTTTTCTTGCTGCATATATGCATGCTTGGCGCATTTGTGCAAATTTATTGTGCAAACATTAAATTTGGTGCATTTGAAAGATTCTATTGTGCACGTATAACTATTTAGAAATTATGTATGTGCTAATATTGTGCATACATAACAACAAGATATTTTGATGATTAAAGTTGCTTGGTTTTGATGCATGTTGATTGATTTGGATAGACTAAGTGATAAAGTATTTTTTTGGGTTTGATTGTTTAGGTGTAGTCAAGGTTGTTATGTGGCTCTAGTTGACTGGATAACTAATATAATTGATAAAATTACATTAGGACTAATGTAATTGACTAAATCACATTAAGATAAAAATAAAGATTAATAGATTGATATCACTAGTTAATTTAGTGGTCTATTGATATATGTTGTTATGTATCATTTTGTACTTTGATAGGAGGATCTTTTTGATGTCATGATGTCACATGAGTGATATTTAGTGACTCAAAATTTGAGGTAACTCTTGTCCCCGACGAATAGGATCATGATAGCTTTCACTAGTTTGCAACATGTCATTTATATGCTTGAGATCAGGGTGAATCTAGGTATGCTCACAGCTTTGGCTGAGAGATGGCATAGTGAGACAAGTTTGTTTCACTTGTTGACTGGTGACTATCACATTGGAGGATGTATATCATATTTTGAGGTTGCCCATTACTAGTGATCTAGTCTAGTATGATAGCCACAAAGTTTTAGATGCTTGTAGAGAGGTATTTGGTGATGATGACATCTATGAGGCTAAGATTATTTGGGATGATATGGTTGAGTTGTATGATTCATTTCCTATGGTACTAGTGGGAGCTATAGGAGGGTAAATATATCGTAATAGGAGATCACATGAGTTTGCAGTTGGATGGGGTTAGACATTGAGGCAGATGGTTGATGAGGAGACATGATTTGCATGGGGGGTCTACATGTTGGCCCATTTATATCATGATCAATATAATTTTATTTATGATGGTACCACTAATCTATCAGCAGGAGTTACCTTGCTCTATACATGGGCTTGGGAGCACATAGCTATCACACATCCAATTATCATGAGATTCAAAGGTGTTGTACATCTATATGTCTATGCTTATATTGGTATACATTCCCAACCCAAGCTGAGAAAGCTGGAGTATTGGTGGCATGCTTTTGATTCTTAAGATTCAATGATATGAAGACTATACTTGGTCTATGAGGAGTGGGAGGATGATATTAGGGAGCTTGGAAATTGATTTCACACCTGATGGTTATTGGTAGGACCAATTACATCATTAAGAGGCATATTGTTACATGTATTTATGATATTTAAGTGGGATCCAGGGGATACCCTAGGGTACTACTAAGTTTTCATAGACACATAAGGAGCGCAAGGAGTGGGGGCCCATGGTATTATTTGAGATAGCTTGAATTGAGTTCTTATATATGCCTTACTATGCATGGAATATGAGGAGAGACACTATTGATCTCAAGATGACAGTTGAGTATGAGGCATTTTTTAGAGATCGCCCATTCCCGTGACTGACATCTCTTGACGAGGTTCCTCTGCCAATAGAGGATGAGGATGAGGAGGAATTGAAACCATGGAGGAGGAGGATAAATGATGTTGGGGGTGAATAGGGAGGTGATGGAGGAGGCAATGATGGCGGACATGGTAGATCAACTAGATAGGTTCATGTAGTTCATCAACAAGGAGTGAGGAGAGAAAGTAGAGTGAGACAATAAGTACAACAACACCATGCCCCTCTTCTTGATATCCCTATATAGATTTAGGGTGCTATTCCACATGGATAGGTACATGTTTACCTACAAAGACAACCACTAGATATTCTAGTGGATTAGCTACTAGTTCAACCACATGATGACATTCCATAGGATGATCTATAAGTGTATCATTTTGACCAGCCAGTAGATGAGGTAGATATTGATGTGGATGGAATTTTAGCTCATTGGATAAGGTACAATTATAGGTAGATTGCATCCCATAGCTTGAGTGATAGATTGATAGGTTGTAGAGATAGGTGTATGACTTCTTTGTAGAGTGGGATACTGGGATAGAGTGGTATAGATGAGAAAAGACACTCCTTAAGGAGTTAGAGAGGACTAGATCACTAGGTCCTCAAATAAATAATATGAGATTGATGATTCATACTACAAAGGAGGTTACATACTAAAAATCTACCTATGAGAAAGTTGTTCCTCTTGAGTTGAGGATTGGAAGCTACATGAAGAGTTCTTATGTGAGAGCATCTAGGAAAACACATATGTAGAGTGCAGGATTGGCTTCAGGTCCATCAAGGCTAGGGACAGGTTTAGGTGGAGCAAGTCCATCTGCATAGCTACAATATAGGCCTACTAATTCAAGGGGCAATGCATCATAGATACATGAATTTGTATACATCATTTTTTATATCTCTTAGATTGTTGTATGAGTTGAGATCAATATTATTATTTAATGATATCATTGTACATGGAGACAATACATTTATGATGATTTATGATATATATGATGGACAAATGGACTATTATGCATTGATCTATATATGATGTTCTTATGATATGAATGCACATGTGATGTGACATACAATTTATGATGAGCTTTGATACATATGATTATATAATGCATATGATTCCATGTTTCTATAATGATGGATAGTTATTTTTATGATTTTGTTTGTGATGCAAATATTCTAGTATGATTATAGTTGCATATGATTAATATAGTATAAGTTTTCTAAAATGTATGAACTAAGATTGTGTTCTATGATGCACCTATGTTTACATCAATGTATTTACGAATTCTATGATATAATGATATTTACCAATGTAATGTTTATCTAATGGAGATAAGATGTTTATAGATGATGACTAATGCAATGGATGATGTTTATGTGTACATAAGATCTATATAATCGATAAATGTGATTAACATGATTTGTATGAAATCTCTATATTGTGCACATGGTTGTTAATATTAGGATTTAGGTGTAATAAACCTTGTAAATCCTTAATTTGTTATTTTCATAATATCTTTTGTAATTTACCCATAAGAGGTCGAACCGTTTAACCAACGGTGGTGAAAGAGACCATGTAAAGGAAAAGTTTAGAAAAAGACAAAATAGCTAGGTGTCCCCTCTTGGAATAATCTATTTTGAGGTGTTTGGGCACTTGTTATGTGTTGTAAGAGAATCTATGATAGTTATGAGATCTATCATGAGATTTTATGAAAACACTTGTAATGGTTTATGCACTTGTTATGTGTTGTAAGAGAATCTATGATAGTTATGAGAGCTATCATGAGATTTTATGAAAACTCTTATAATGGTTTGTGACAAATTCCTTTCACATGTGGACATGCATGAGAGATACCTTATGACACTTGTAAGAGCATTTGTAAGAGGCTATTTTTTTGGGTGTGTGTGAGGTTTTTTCCTAGTGGTTTTATTGCCTATTATTTTATGATACCAAAATGGCGTTCATCCTCACAAATTCCTATAAATCAGGCCTTCAGATATAGTTACTTATTTTATCTTGTTCAGTTTCTAGGGCAACTGAGTGTTGTCATATTTCTACATAGGTCTATAGAGAAGTGTACTACTTTTGTATTCTTTATTAGATTAGTAATATACTTGCCTCTCTTTCTATCATGGAGTTTTTTCTTGAAAGGGTTCCTCCACGTAAATCTGGTATTTTACATGTAATGACTTTCTAGTTCTTGTTTTGATTATGTAATCACTTTATTAAGGGTTAATATTTGGTTTGATATTTGAATTAATATTTAGTTTAAGTTCATATTACAAGCTTTATTCACCTTATTTTACAATATTTGGTATCAGAACTAACAATTTTGTTGAGGGAGGTACACCTTTCTCGGTGTTGAAGGTTTTTTGTTGTAGTGGGAGCTTTTGTTTTGTGGGTTTTTTCAAGATTTGAGAAAGGTTGTATACCATGGCCTCCACCTCTCATGAAGATATTGAGAAGTTTAATGGTACTAGTTCCAAGATGTAGAAGTTGAAAGTTGAAGATCTGTTTGAAAAGAGAGATCAGTGGTTGCTAGTTTTAGAAGAAAAGAAACTGAAGGATTTTACCTTATCAAAGGTAGATTGGAAAAAGTTAGACAAGAAGGCATGAGAAACCATTCAGTTGTTTCTTTTAGAATCTCTCCTCCTAAATGTCTTCAGAGAAGACATGGGCTACAAGATAAGGAGGAAAATAGGTGATATCTATCAAACTAAGAGTTTGTCTAACAAACTATATCTAAAAATGCATTATTGTTATATGAAAATGAAAGAGAGTGACTCTATTATTGAACATCTAAATGCAATTAATTTGATTTTAAGTCATCTTTCTTTAATAGATGTTAATATAGAAGATGAAGATAAATGTGTCTTGTTGATTTTATTTTTGCCTAATTCTTGGAAAATCTAGTTGTTTCCATGTGTAGCAGCGGTGTAAAGCCTAATATGGACAATATAGTTCTTCTTCTTCTTTCAAAAGAGATGAGGAGAAATACTGTGAATGTTGGCTCCCAAGATGCCTTGCATGTGTTAGGAAGGCCTAAGGAGAAAGAGGCTAGAGGGGATAAGAAGAAGGAGAAGTCAAAAGGACATTCTAATACCCCCATAAAGATTAGAGTGGAGTGTTGGAAATGTGGTAAAAGAGGGCATGTGATGGAGTGCAGAAATAAGAAAAAAGAGCATTGATATTTCCACATATAAGTCCTTAGACTATGATTATTATGATGTTATACTTATTTTTGCTAATTATGTTAGTAATGATGCTTAGCATGTTGATTCGGGTGCTTCCTACCATATGAATCCTCATAAGGAGTGGTTTTATGAGTATAAGGAATATGACAGAGGAAATTTTTTTCTTGTTGATTGCACCTTAGTGAAGATTGTTGGCAAAGGAAAGGTAAAGTTGTGTTTTGATGATGGGAGGATTGTTTCCATTGATAATGCTTTACACATTATAGATATTACAAGAAGTTTACTTTCAATTTCCAAGTTAAATAATTTTGGAATGCATGTGAGATTTGATAATTCTGGTCACAGGTTGGTAAGGGGGAGTTTTGTAGTTGTTAAAGGATCTCAGACAAGGACTTTCTTTAAGCTCCATGCTTCCACTCTTTGTAATTCAAATTTGGTAACTAGGACTAAAAATGCATGTATGTTGTGGTGCCATCGATTCATTGATGTAGCAACGCTTCCAAGTTTTGGTGAAAATATATGAGGGATCAGAATTAGATAATTTTGAAGAATGGATCAGAGATATCATTGAAGCTCTGAATATCTATGAGAAAACCCTAAGCAAGGTTGATAAGAAGAGGGATGAAGCACTACTTTGGGTTGAAGAGATGCACAAGATTTTTGAAGGCTTGGACCTAGACCTCTATGATGAGGACGATGAGAAGACAATGCATCCCATTAAAGATATTATAAATCAATACTTGGATATCTTTATGGAGTTAGATCAAAGGAGGACCTCCAATAAATGTTTTATCAGAAGGAGGAGATGCAGAAAATGTTGTCTCGGGAAGAGGAAATAAGAGGCTTCACTAATGAATTAGTCACCTTCCGAGAGAAGTACCATGGATGCCTCAAAGGTGTCAAAATGGTAGACTTTGAAGAGGTACACGAGATCAGGGACAGGCTCCGTAAGATGCACCCATAAATCATCCCAAGTCGTTAAGTTTCCAGTTTTGGACTTAGCCAATTTTGTATGAAGGGAAAAACTTTTTTGGACTTAGCCAATTTTGAGTTCAAAGATTTTTGGCCTTTTGGCCTTTCTAGTTTTTTGGCCTCCGAAAGTCCAAAACTTGTAAAAATTTTCTTCAACACTTAACCATTTTTTGAACTTCATTTTTTCGGAGCAAGGGTCGGGGTCCAAGATTTCTGGGCCATCACCGCCAATAACTTCCAGTCTTCTCCAGTTGATTTTTAGTCAGATTGACCACATGTCTTGGGTTGTTTCTGCATGATTTGAGGATGACTACCAGTTGGATCCACAAAGATGAGCTGCAACAATGAATACAGGGCATAACTACAAGTTTCAAAGGATAATATGCATGAGTTCCATAATTGATCTAGAGTTGTTTTAATGCATATTTTTCTCTCAAATTGTAATGGACGAGGTTTAATTCCATGCTAAGTAGTTTAAACTTATTTTAGGGATAGTTTCTTTCATGTAAACTCTAGTTTAGATTTATTTTCAAGTTTTATGGGTAGCCGAAACCCTAGCTGCGAAATTGAGAGCACAACTCTATAAATTGCAAGAAAACAATGTAATTAAGGTCGATTATTATTACAATACAATACTTACAATTGGTGCTACAATCATGGTGTGATTTTTCTGCTATCTTTGTGAAATTGATAAATGTGTATTTGCTCATTCTTTTATTTCAAAGAGCCAATTGATTGTATGATAGTTTGATATGTGATTACATTAGTCTGGTGTTTATCTTTGTTGTGACGAATTACTGGGAAGATTGTTCTCCAGTGCTTTAAGATAAATTTATCTCACGTGTGCGCACATCTGTGGTGGCTTCATGATCTGATGAATTTTGACATATCATACATCTGCGTTCATTTCCTTGATGCTTGCATCTGCTAAGCTGCGATTGTGATTCATTCAGATCTCTATTTTATGGGTTTCCTCCATCTTCTTGGTACTTTAATTCGCAAAGAAACGTAGCATTGGTTTATGTCCATTAGTTTACTTTTTGCAATTTCCTTTCAAATTCTTGTTACCTTATTCTTGTTACTTTTCTCATTTGTTTACAAAATTAGTTACAGTAGATTAGATCAGATTTACATTGCTTTAATCTAAAGGTCCCCAAAAATACAAAAAAGAAAGAAATATTGTTTATCTTTTAAGATTGTTTTGCAGTCCCTCGAAGATTGAACCAACAAAGGCCTCCTTGTGAACATTTTCACATTTATCTTCAATTGAGCTATCTAAGCGGTTGAGACCCAACCCAGAAGGAACTTTGAGATTGATTTATATCATTCTTCCAAGAGGGGAATTTGCTCACGTAAATTCCTAGCCATTGTTTCATGTGAAACGACGCTCAACCTAAGGTTTCTACGCTAATACAACAAATAAAAGAAGAAAAAAAACATGTTGCTATCTCAAAATGAAATAGTACATTACTAATCATTTGTACCCAGCTTCAATGACAATTCCAAATTGTAAATTCGTTCCAAGAAAAGAGAAAATATATAAAATCCTAGAAATGTTATATGCTCTGCTCAAAGACCAGATTTAATCTCCTTCCTTCCTTTGTGCCACCCCCTCCTCTCCACACGACTACCCTTTTATAAAAATTTCCTATTCTCTCTGTCCCCATGTGTCATGCATGTCGTTCCTTTTGATGCAAATCTCCCTATTTTACTTTAGTTCCACTACCGTTTTCAATATTAAAAGCCCACTATCTCCTCTACATATCTACCAAAGACTCCCAATTCATTAGTTGTTTAAATAGTCAACCACTTCTAAAATTTTAGTAGTTTAGTTTAAAGACATTTTCAATGAGTGTCACACATAGTTTAAGATAAGAACGTACTAAATTCAATTGAGAGTTCAGTTAGAATTTAAGTTTCACTATTAGATTTAATTTGATAAGAGAATAATAACAAATTTTATAATGTCATAAAATAAATAAGCATCTACCTCTTTTTTTTTTAAAGGATCTTTATTTTCATATCAAAATAAAATAGGATAAGAACCACACATATCATGAAAAATTTACAAAGACACATTTTAATTAAATTACTTTTAATAAAAAACCATTTACTTCAAAATAGACTTTTTAAAATATACAAATCAAGAAAATGAAGTTTTTGGAAAAAAATCTCACACACTTCTTGCAATACAATAATTTAAATCCTTTTGTAAAAATAAAAACTATGTGTGGTGTGCACCTAGACCACTTTTCCGATGACGCCCTTACCAAGGAGCTAACCTCCTCTACCTCGACCACACCCTCGCCTTCCATCTTGTTCATCAAGATAAACTCAATCCGACATTAGTAGATTAGTACCATAATCCATAATCGATTTAAATTTGCATAATACTCAACATGTACATAGAAATTCATCAATAATTTAAAAATGAAATTAACAACATGATATCCATTTTCTAAACATGACAAATCATCAAAGCAATAAAATTTCAAAAGTCTATCATTTCACGATAATAATCCCCATGTTTAAACAACTATCCATAACGACTTGGGTCGATTAACATCCGACCAAGTCAATATAATTCATACAAAGTCGTTAACTATTACTGAAAATTAGGAGTGTGGAAAACCGTGTTATGACATCCCCACTCCCCCATCAAACTACATTACTATACTCCCCACTATTGCCAACAATTTCTTAATTCTCTATTAACGTTACACGCAATACAACCCTCTTACCAATAATTTCCTAATTTGAAATATTTTTTAATTTCCCACATTACTATCATATTGTCTATAATATTATCAAATTTTAGTATAGAGGTTTAATAGTCATTTATTTAATCATCTTTATTTGTGTGACTAATTATTTAGTTGTATTTTTTTACCCGATACTTTATTTAGTCATTTATAGCTATGTTGCAAAAAATTAGATTTAGTCATTTTTAGTTGTTGTGACTAAAAGTTCTAATCATGTAGTCATTTATTTGCCAAATTCTACTAGTGTGAAGGATCATGAAAGATTCTTATATATAAAGAGAATTAACCTCGCCTTAGTTAAATCTATGCGAGAAATAATAGATTGGTTAGAGAAAACCTTTCATATGTCATTTTTCTTCATTAAAGACTCGCCTTTCTTCTAATCAATTTGGAAGGTATAACAATCTTCTAGCCCTGCCATAGAATTGTAGGGCCCTCCTAGCTATAGTTGTTCCCGCCCCATCTTCTAAAGTGGAAAGTTTCCTCTCTTTAACATAGGCTCAACTTTTCTCCATCTATCTATTGGAACAAACATATACTACACCATGGATATAGCTCCTTTGCCTTAATTTTTTTGAAATATTCTTATTTTCTATTTAATAAAAGAAATAATATTAGAAACCTTTGAGATTTTTCTTGATTGAATTAATCACCATGGTATTCTTAAATCTCAGTTTAATCTAATCCAAAATTAAAACAATCTGTGATATAATCATTGGTACCAAAAGGAATTGTCTATAAATTTTTGTAGACTTAGTTATAATTACTGTTTTATAATATTTTATTAATTTGTAGATTTAGCTATGATTACCATTTTATAATTTTTTATTAATTTCTTTAAACACATATTTGTAGTTGCTCATTCAAGTATAGAAATAAAAAATAAAAAATCAATTGAAAAACTCAAATATAGTTAAGATATTACATTACATCTTTGTGGAAAATTGAAACATATTATGGTCCAACCTTTTTATTGTTCATTTTACTACAAACATGAAGATATAAGGTACATTTTGTTGAAAAAAAACCACACTTAAAATTGAACACTAAACTTTCTCATATTATTATACCCACAAAGTAGTTTTAATTGCATTTATGAAACATGTAGAAACAACTTTTTATGATAAATTTAATTGTTGATGTTGCTTCTAGATTTGATTCTGTGACTATTTTTGCAAATCTTTCAGATCACACTCTGTAATCCATCATCAAGATAAAAGATCACAAAGTGTGATATGAAACATTTGCAAAAAATAGTCACAATCGAATCCAGAAGCAAAGCCAACATCTTATGGATTGTGGTTCTTCTTGCTCTTAATTTAATTTCTCCTCTTAGAAAACACCATACAATTGACCAAAAAAAGAAGAGAAAATCTTCTAAAAATAGGCATTTTGAAAGTTGTCATAATAAAACTCATGATAGATCTATTTAATTATTATATACTATGCATTTTTTTATATATGTTAGATCCATTTAATTACTATATACCATGACAACAAAAAGAAAAATCCTCTAAAAATAGGCAATTTGAAAGTTATCATAATAAAACTCATGATAAGATCTATTTAATTATCATATACTATGTATTTTTTTTTTATATGTTAGATCCATTTAATTACTATATACTATGTGTTTTTTACCTCTGTCTCATTTCTCAACCCTCAAGCTTGAAGCCTTCATTTTTAACAAATCTTACACTACTTCAAAATATCATCCCGATTCCCACATTTTTCTCACATGATTAAATTGAACTTAGACATCACAAAATCAAACCCCTTCTTCCATCATGAATTAATTAAGATAAACTAAACAATAACATATATCATATTAACAAAGAAATCTAGTTGCTTCTCCCCGAATTATATGAAAACTTCAACTAGATAATACCATAATGTCAACCTTTAATCACTCCATATCACAAATATTCTACCCTCAAACAAAACTTAGAATTCATATTTAATTAAATAATCTACTGTCATACAAAACTTAAAATTCACATATAAGATGTACTCTCATACAAAACTTAAAATTCACATATAAGAATATTAGGTTAAATTTAATTTATATTCACATATTAACAAAAATAAAGAAAATTAAACAAAAATTCAATTGCTCTTCTCTACTCTACGAAAACATGTGAACATACATAAATGTCCCCATCTTGCCCTTCATCTTTCTTCAATTAAATATTACCATCATGCTAAATGCTCTCCCATAATCCACATTTTAAATTCCCATATATTTAAAAAATATGTAAATGCACAAATAAATATATTAATAAAGTATGTAAATTCACAAATAAATATATTTATAAAATATGTAAATTCACAAATAAATAAAAAACATTAAACATATTTTGAACAATAACTATTACAAAGAAAATTACCTCATAACATTAAAAAAAACCCTACCTTCATAAAATATTTTGAACAATGCCGATTACAAAGAAAATAACTTTGATTCTTTTTACTTTTATTTGTTAGCATCAAATTAACTATGATTAGAAAGTGTGCAATTAATCTCGAGTAGACGTCGATCAATAAGAGTGAAAGATCAATAAAAAGACAAAAGTAAAGCGCAACCTATCATTAAAACCAACATACATTTCCAAGCTATTTTAAAACTTTCATTAACTTAGGAAAATACAAAAAATATTGTTGCTCACGAATTTATGCATGTTCTACATAAGTACACAAAAGACTTTTCCCTGAACAACATCTGACTTCAATAAACTCATACTTTAACCATCGTTAAAATGCCCTAGCCGCAATTTTTTTTTGGAATTGTCTACAAAAACATCTGAAATGGTTAAGCTTAGATTTTTCCTCCAAAATGAAAAAAAAAGCGAAATTCGCCTCTCCCTGGACTTCGCTTTACAAATGGAGAGACAGCAATGACTGTTAATTGACAGAAACCCTCGTTCAGGCGACGGAAATCTCGATTGTCTTGGGCTTCTCAGGCACGATCCTAGGAACAGTAACAGACAGAACTCCGTCCACGCAGGAGGCCGAAATCCCGTCAGCTTTAACGTCCCCGGGCAACGTAAATTTCCTGGTAAATCTGTGATTCACCTTTCTTTCCACTCGCAGAAGTTTACACTTCTCTTCACCTTCGTCATCGCGTCTCCGTTTGCCCGCACATTTTATGACCAGCAGTTTCCCGTTCTCCACTTGAACCTGCAAACCATCCGGTCAATTGACAGAACAACACGAATCTTTAAATAACGGAAGCGCAGAAACCCTAACCGGAAATGAGAAAAATTACATTTACCTGAATGTCAGACTTAGTGAGCCCTGGAACGTCGGCAATGAAAATGTATTCTTTCGGCGTCTGCTTGATGTCCACAGGCGCAGACGCCACGTCCTTGCCGTGTTCATATGACCGGGGGCTTAACAGATGTGCATTTGAGCGGGAATTAAAAAATTTCTCCAGAACCTCGTCCTCCGCAAAGTTAAACAAGTGACTAAAGGTCGATTCATAACCGTCCGCCATAGCGCGCTCAAAGATTTTCCTATGCTGTTTCCTCTGTAAATTTTACAGAAAAATCTCTCTGAGACAGTTAAAACCCGCACTTAACAAAAACAGAAAGAGAATAATGAAAATACAGAAGTTACTCACCAGAAATTTTCTTCAAACGATTCGTTGTGCAGATTCCTTGCTGCTTTTCAATTTTTGTTCCGTTGAATCCCTGAATTTGTAGCTTGACGAAGAAGATTCTAGAAATCTGTTAGAATACGAGAGAAGGCTCTGGAATTTTTATGTCTCGTGGTACAAATGATGAAATCGGCTTAACGTTTACTAATTTTCACATTCATTTGAAGTGGAAAAACATTTGGTTTTGGGGGATACGCAAGAATTTGAACACGTATATGGCAGAGAGTGAGGAGTGGACGCGTGGCATTTTGCTTGTGGGGCTGAGATTTGATTTAAAACATAAATTATTCTTAATTTAGTAGTACATATATGACATTATCTCCAATAAGAGGATTGTGTAAAGAAAAGCCTTTTGCTTGGTCAAAAGAATAGAATCAATGAACAAATCAAGTAATGTGATTATTGTGCATAGATTAACAAGAGCTCTGAGGGAGCTAGAGTCCCCCGCCTTTAGTTAAAATTGAATGATAGATTTTGGTCTTTGCACGGCGTGTTTCTTTCAGTCTTTGGAGCCTTTTGCCTTTTCCTTCTTTCTAGATTGTGGTGGACGTATTGATTGGTGAAGAAATTGGGGACAAGGAAGGCAACATCAAATATGAATTGGTGTCTTTGAGCGGCCGTGATGGTGTTTCAAAGAGGGGAAAAAGTTATATTTTTTTACCGTTGGAGGTGAGGATTTTTGTTTCCATTTTTGGAGATCCGTGTATAGGGCGGTGAGGAACATTTATTGGGGAGATTTCAATTGACGGTGTGTATAGATTACAGAGATCTGGGAGTGGGTAGTGAGCGTTGATTTGGGCACCGATTTGGATATGGGTTTGTGGTTTTATTGTGGGGTGGGGTAGATTGTTGCAGATGCGGTTTGGTAAAGTGCGAGAGAGTTAATAATGGATGGGGCCGAGGAAGGGAAAAATGGTATGGATGGTTTCATGAGGACGCGTGTGCTAATTGGGATGGTGTGTTGGTGAAGTGACTGAAGAATTAGACATGTTATGGAAAAAATCTGTGACTCGACCATTAAATTATTAAATTTTGAGAATCATTTCTTCCTGAAGTTAACTATTGATAATCAGAAACACCCAAGAACAACAACGAATCCGGATTTGGGCATAAGAGCAAGAAGGTTATGACATTACACATTATGAGTTCCAATGTATTTCACACATCTCCATTAGAGTAAGTTTAGTATCTCTTATGTATTTTTGGATTTGTGTCCTGTTATGTATTTAATTAAGAAAAATAAAAGTTAAAAATACTTATAATAAGTTATATTAATTATAATTTTTCATTATGATTGGACCATTTGGGAATGCTTTACAAATCTTTGTTAACCTGCAATATAGTTTTTTTGCCTAGGCATTACAAGTTTTTTCTGAACTATCGAGGGTCCAAACTACTAAATATAGATATAATTTAATCAAAAAAAGACTTTAAACTACAATATGTAAACTTCAAAAGTTTTAGGACACATTCAATACATGACCAAACTTCAATAAAAATCGTACATGTTTTGGTTGGCTTTGAATTTTAAAATAGGTAATATGTTGTTTTATAAGACTTTTTATGTACAAAAACAAAGCTAGGCTTTTTTCATTAAAACAGCTCATTGGAATGAAAATATCTAAGTCAAATATACCATCCAGTTATATTATAATCTTATGTTGACCAATTTGATAATCGATTTCAACTTCAACAGAACTGATGTGGATTTTAATAATTGATATTTATAATTTTGTAATGCTTAGAAGACTACAAATTAATAGAATAAATTAACTGTTAAAGTCCTTCAATTGTTATAATTTTGTAGGCTTGAATTTTAATACATCTACATATCTGCATGAGGTTAAAGTATTGACAATACACCTCTATACAAAAGAATAGAGATAAAATATTCTCCATATACAATACTAATTTCAAATCAATTACTGATTCAATAAATGATACACTCTATCCTTACCAGCATAAACCATAATAAAACTTTTTTTAAAGTAAAAAATATATATTTCTTGATTTGATCCTTAAACGTTAAACCATCTTACTGTAAAGTTCCTCGGGCTCGATGCTGTAACTGCCATGCAGCCTGATGGGCCTAAGCATGTCAGCCGCACTGCAAAGAAGGTGAGTTGGAGCACACACTCTGCGACAACGATCCTCCACCTGGGCGAACGGTCAAAAAGCATGCTGGTCTATTTGATCCACGAGCCCTCCACTACAAACTGTCGTCATGCTCTCAGACCTCTCTAGATTCCAACCATTATAACTTTTGCACCATGCCTGCTGCTTCTCCTCCACTGATTTAAGCCTCTGTCAATAATTTCCCCCTTTTCTCCTTTTTATTTTAAGGCATTATTTTTGGTTCTTTAATGGCGGCACCCGGGCTTCTATTTTCAAACAACAGGACGATGTGGAGAAAGAATGAGCTTTGAGTAGTACTGAGAAGGGAGAGAGAATTCTTTTGTGGAAAGATCGGGCTTCGAGGAATTCTCGTCTGGTGAAAAATGGGCACTGGATGGAGAAGGGTGAGAAGCGCATTGGGATATGATGTTTGCGCGTCGGTTCCACCGGAGCTTGAGGACGAGAGTGCAGAAGATTTCGGTGGTGGTTCGAGATTTGAGTCACGAAGCATGGCTGGTTCGAGAGTTGTTGCAGGAAATAATAATGGAAGTCCTCATGGTTTGCAGCAGCAGACGGTTGGGAGTCTGAGTCCGAGAGTGAATTGTCGTGCTGATAGCCCTAGGTCGGTGGTTCAAACCTCACGACTGCAATGCTAGAGTAGTCCAAGAAAAGAGACTTTGCTTTGTAGAAAAGAGATTGTGTGGATGTGATATTGTTTTGAATAACCGGCAAGAAAATTTGATAGTTTTTGTATTTTAGGTTTGGAGCATCATTTTTTGTGTCTAATTTTTTCATCTTTTATCACAAAATTGTGTAAGCTTTGCCTGGATGAGGAATGAGGAGATTTTGCTTTCAGGAAGTTTGATACTTCCAATCTTATTTTTCTTCGCGAGACTTTCATTTGTAGACGAGATATTGTGTGAATGCAATATTGTTATGAATAACCGGCAAGGAAATCTGATGATTTATTTATTTATTTTAGGTTTGGCGCGTCGCTCTATGTGCGTCAATTTTCATTTTTGCATCATAAAATTGTTTAATCTTTGCTTGAATGAGAGCTAAGGAGATTTCTATTTCGTATTAGAAAATTGTCTAATCTTTTCCTCGATGAGAAATACAAATAAGGAGATTTTGCTCTCAGGAAGTTTGATATTTTTTTGTTTCCCTTCTAGAGCTCATGTGCAATATGCTTGGAGATGATGAAGCCCGGGAAGGGTCACACAATCTTTACAGTGGAATGCTCTCATTCTTTCCATTTTCAATGCATTACCTCGAATATCCGTCACGACAACTTGATTTGTCCCGCCTGCAGAGCAAAATGGAAGGAAGTATTTGCAAGTATTTGCTCCATCTACTGGCCCTGCGCCTGCACCAGGTCCTAACTTGAACTGACCTGCTCCAGCTGTAGCTTTGCCTGTGAGTGGAAGCGCAACAGTAACCCTAATTATTTGTGGCCATGCGGCAGAAGTGATGGAAGGATGGAAGTTTCTAGTATGAATTGGAAAATTGTTTGTAGCCATGCGGCAAAGGCGGTGGAAGGATAGAAGTTTCCAGACTTTATCCTATCTTTTTTGCTTATTTTTTGAAATTGAAAATTAATTTTACCCCCTAGGAAAATATGTATTAACCAATCAGAAATTAGTAATTAATGAGCATAAATAAAATTTAAATCTAAAACATTCAAAACTTTAGCATATATGTTTTTTTTGGAGATAAAATTAATTGAAATGAGCAACTGGGAACAATAGCTCCCTGCCTATATATAGGCAGGGACTAATAATGTAAGTATTGGATATGTAATCATATTTAATACCTAAGCTATTAGGGGTATATTGTGGAAAGAGATTATAGATTTGATTAAGGCATATAAAGACTTTCTTTGTATGGCAGCGGGCAATTTTAAACACCCTTCTTCCCCTCTAAGAAAATGAGATGAATAAATGACTATTCTGATTGATTTTGTTGCTTTCATCAATGATACTGGTCTCATTGATTTTGATCTACTAGGACAACAATTCACTTGGTCGAGCAACAAGAAGCAAAGTTGTTTGATCCAAGTTAGATGAGATAGGTTCTTGGTTTTTGCTCGATGGGATGTAGGATATATTGGCAATCTATTGAGCCTACCAAGGACAGTGTCTGATCATAATCCAATCATCTTTCCACTTACTTGTGAATTGATTAATAATGTAAGTATTGGAAATATGGTCTTCTTGACTCTTAACCTTTTGATTGTCTCATTTGTCACTATTGACTGTAAGTGGAATATGATGAATGTTTATGCACCTAATACCTGGGCTACCAAGGATATATTGTGGAAAGAGATTACAGATTTGACCAAGGTAGATAAAGACTCTCTTTGGATGGTAGCGAGTAACTTTAACATGCCCCTCTTCCCCTCTAAGAAAATGGGAGGAATAACTGACTGTACTAACAACATGACTGATTGTGCCACATTCATTAATGATACTAGTCTCCTTGACGTTCTTCCACCAAGATAGTAATTCATGTGGTCAAACAACAGGAAGGGAAGTTGTTTGATCCAGGTTAGATTGGATAGGTTATTGGTTTCTACTCAATGGGATGTAGCCCTACTACCACTTTATCAGTCCTACCAAGGACAATGCATGATCATAATCCAATCATGTTGAGCTGGAATGATAAAAGGATGTAGGGTCATGTTCCTTTTAGATATGAGATCTTGTGGTCTACCAATCCCGACTTTAAAAAATGCATTGAAATTTGGTGGAACACTCTAGTTCAAGCTCAACTATATTTCGTGTGGCAAAAAAGCTAAACATAATTAATCCAGTGAGAGGCTGGAGTAAGTCAACATTCAAGGATATATTTACACAAAGAAAAAAGATTAATGAAAATATGAAAATTATTCAAGAAAGAATGGCTAAATGAGATAGATCACAAAACTTGTGTGAAAAGGATCTTGTTCTATGAGACTAATGGAAGGATAAATTAAGAAGAGAGGAGATATATTAGAAAGTGAAATCAAGGATACAATGGCTCAAGGAGGGGATAGAAACTCTAGTTTTTTCCATAGGTCATCCACAAGATACAAAATAAATAATAAGATGGAGTGCCTAATTATTGATAACAATCAGGAAATTAAAGAGGACAACCAGTTAGGCACCCTGGTTACTGATTATTTCAACAAGATGTACAAGGATGAAGAGGTTAGGGACATGTTTATTAAAAATTATCTTCTCCAATGTATCCAACCCAATATTAACTTGGTGAATAATGCACAAACCTTGGCCTTGATAATAGAGGAAGAGGTTAGAGTTGCGGTCTTTTCCATGGAGGTGTACAAAGATCAAGGATCTGATGGCTTTCCTCATGCCTTTTTTCAAGAATTTTGGGAGGTGGTCAAATCTTATATAACTTTGGCCACTAAATATTTTCCCAAAACTAGGAAACTTCTTAGAAGGCTTAACAATACCTACATTGCATTGATTCCCAAAGTTCAAGAGCCTAAAAGACTTGGGGACTTCAAACCCATCAACTTATGAAATACCATTTACAAAATATTCACCAAATTTCTGGTTAACAAAATACAAGCCTTTTTTTTCTACTATGATCAACACCAACCAAAAGAGCTTTGTGCTCGACTACCAAATCCTTGATGTTGTTATTATGACTCATGAGATCATCCACTCTATTTCTAAGTACAAGTCATCGAGATTGAATTTTAAATTGGATATTTCTAAAGCCTATGATAGAGTAAGATTGGACTTCCTTTGTAAGGTTATGAGAAAATTTGGCTTCAATGAAAAGGTGATCAATTTGGTGAAGGTTTGTACTGAAACTATTCAATTATCCACTTTTGTTAATGGTATTTCAAGGGGGCCAATAAAAGTGGAGAAAGGGTTGAGGAAAAGGGACCCTATCTCTCCTTATTTCATCATTATTCTAGTGGAGATCTTGGCCAGGAATTTCCTCAACCTTCTAAGTTAGGGTAAACTTTAGGGAATCAAAATGACAACCACAACCCTCGTAATGGTCTTGTAACAATTCGTGGATGAAACAATTCTATTTGGAAAGGCCTCTATGGTGGAAGCTAGAGTATGGAAAACCTTCCTTGAGGAATATGCGAGTGCATCAGGTTAGTATATCAAATGTGAAAAGATATATCTTTTTTTAAGTACCAAGGAATAATTAAAAGGAAAAATTAGATGCATCATAGGATGTTAGGAATCTTCTCTCCCTAGATTTATCTAGGCCTTCCCCTCATAGTCAAGGAAGTTCCCCATGCTTTCTAGAAATTATTAGTGGAGAGACTCCAAAAAAGCTTGTTGGATAGAAGGGGAGATTGTTGAGTAGTGTAGGTAAACTTCAACTACTTATGACCTTTCTATAGGGTGTCTGCCTCTACTTCCTCTCCCTATTTAAGATCACTAGAACTATGTCAAACAAGCTGGAAATGATTTAAAGGGCCTTTCTATGGACTCATATGGAGGAAAAGAAATGAATGACATTGATCAGCTAGGAAACAATTTGTAGATTGAAGAGGGGTGGGGGGATGGGGTTGAGGTGAATTTGATGCAGTCAAGGCTCGATTTTCCCCATAAGAGATAGTCCAACCATGCAACCCAAGTCAACACAATAGAAATAATCAATTGCAACAACAACAATGAACATAAAATGTGCCCACCCAGGCCTTCACATTATCAGAAACAATAATTACATTAGATTATCTAGCAACATGTCGAATTATACTTAAGAAACACATGCTTGATTACAAACAAAAACCCATGTCCATACCAGATGAAAATCTAACTACTAATATCTATCTTTGAGCTACTACTAAGTCACCTAACTATGGAACAAATGCCACAATATATAAAGCCTTCACAACATATATGTCGACTCAAATCAATCACATTTTTCAAGAACACAAAAGTGTAATACAAAAATATAGGCCATGACTCAAATCATAAGGATCTCGATGCCAAGATGTAAAAATGACACACGATCCAAGAGAAATGTTGAACAAAGATCAAAGATCATCGTGATATGATCCACGAAGCTTCGTTGATTGGGAAATTACTTTGAGAGATTGGAAAATTCAAACTAACCATTAGAACATGAAGTAAACTCATGCCCGAACTTAAATCCAAGATAACTCCATTACAAAGAGTCCAAATGAGGTGCGAACCTAGAAAAAAGTAAAACATGATGTCGAGAACATACCCTAAGGTCTGCAACAGAAAATGATCCAACATGAAGAAGTGCAACCAAAAACACAGAAACAACTAACTTAAACAAACTGAAAGGAAATATTTTTGGTTGATATAAGATTGCCAAGAAACCCAAGATGATCCTACGTTAGAATCATTCCTATGATTAAAGCATTGGTGATAGAGATTGGATGGAAGCTAGCTATCCACAAAGCTGATTGGTGTGATATTATGTTTGTGAAATATTTCCATTCATAAAAATTCAATAAGAACCTTTTTAATCCCACATACCTGAATGGGTCTAGGATTTGGAATAACATAATTAAGGGAAGAAACCTCATCCAATCTAGGCTTAAATGACTAATTGGGGATAGTGCAACAATAAGCTTTTAGGAGGATGTTTGGATTGATGATAAACCTTTGGCTGTCAATTAGATTTTTAGTACTCTTAAGAATATAATCAATGCCCATTTTGGGGACAAAGTGGCTGAATTTATTATAGCAAGAAGATCTTGAAAATATTTCACCATCTTCTTTCAGTCCATTTTGGAACTATATGACAAAGCAGTTGAGCTCCATAAGTTACTCCTCAAAGTTAGAATTCCGATTTTCCCTTGTGTAGATCAATTTTATTGGTGTAAGAAAAAAGAAGGTGATTTCTCAATTAAATCTTCCTAATTAATGATGTTGACCAAGGTTAATGCTTCATCTTGGAGTACAAAGGTTTGGAACCTCGAATTACTGCCTACAATTAACTTATTTTGGTGGACTGTAATGTTGAACAAGATAAATAATTGAGAAGGAAGGGGGGGGGGGGGGGGGTGAATCATTTATTCATAAACACTTTCTTAAACTTTTACTAAACCAACAATTAATTAAACCAATTTAGAAGATTATAACAAATATGAACATGAAAGCAGAAAACCATCAACACAATAAACACCAAAATTTACGTGGAAACCCAAACAAGAAAAAAACATGGAGAAGATAATTCTCATGCAAGGAAGATCAACTAAGGTGTTTTTTACAAGGGCTCACTGTCGATCAGGCCAAGTAACCTAAAATACAAATGTGGCTAACTTCCAATACAAAACACGTATTACAAAATGTTTTACTGACAAAATGTGAACTAATAGGATTGCATCTGACTATGCATGAAATAGTTCCAATTGATAGAACACTGATCACTGAGAAATGAGATTTTGATATAGACCTTTTTCCAGTATACACCAATCCTCTACAAAATAGTATGTAAGACCTTCCCCTTGTACCACAAAAATACTTTACCCAACTTCCTTCTTCTTACACACCATTGCCAGATATACCCAAATAGACTTGCACTATATCACATATAGTTCCCTGCTTCTAGTTTGCACATGCTTACTCCATCAAGGCTTACATAGGACACACACATATATCTATATTTATATACATCCGATAAGGGATAAACTTATGTCAGCCAACCCATAATACATGTCGACCACACAATAAAATGCATTACATTTGTATTTAGCATGCTACCATCAAAGCTAAATCTGAGACATATATAAGAATTCTTTACAACAGGCTACCACAAGACCTAAATAAAGGTCACCCTTAAGATACATATGCCTCTTATAGGGATACTCCTCTAAGAACTATCCCTAGTTCTTCACTAAGTCTATTTTTAGACTTATTAGGGCTTCTTCTCTCTTAGAACCCTATTACCTTAGGAGGTTCACCTTGATATCCTCCTACTCTCCTAGAGTTTCTCTACCAATTCAAGTATGTTTCATCTCCCATGAACTCACAACTGTAATTCCATCCACTAGCCACTTGTCCCTCTCCTAATTACCTTGTAGGAGTCAAGGGATCTTCTCCTTCTGTTCAATCACCGAATATAGCAGCCATTTTTCTTGGCACTGGCAACAAGAAGTCGTGCAATTGTGTTTTAACACTCTTCCCTAGCTGGACTATATCCAAGCTTGCCTAGGGAAAGAGAATTTCATATGCATGCATCCCTACAAGAAAACTAACAAAAGAGTAAAGAATATACATAGGCTCCATTTGTTCTATGTACAATGCTGACTAGCAGAGTTCAACTGAAAGTCATTATTTACAACTTGGTTGCTCCTAAGAATCATACCAAGTAACAAGACTGTATCTACATGAAAAGAAAAAAAACTGCAAACAAAAAGTGAACACACAAGTAATTGACAAAAGGAATTTGGTTAACTACTGATGGAAAATTACACAACTACAAAAATAAACAATTCTACAGAAAAACAAAAATCCAACTGAATCAACTAATTCACTAATTCCAACTGATTCCAACTGAATCCAACCTAAATCCAACATCACAACCTAGAATCCCATGGTCTTATATTGGCCTCAGATCGGTTACCAAAAACCAAAAACCAACTTTATGTCCATTCTACGTACATTGGTTAAAATTGACTCATCAGTGTATCCTATCCCGATGATGTGATCGGGGATCAGTCTAACTGATTCCTAGTTCCACCACTAAGCCAAGTCTTCCCGATGATCAGTCTAACATAACCTGATGACTTAAGTCTGGTTGGTTATCCCTTAGCCTAGCTTGTTTCGATGTCTTCTTCGGGGGTCAATCTAACACAAAACTCACTGTGCTGATAGACCATACTATTTTGATGGACTATTTTTAGTGAGACTCCACTCGATGTTCACTTCAAAATGAATTAACTTGAATTTCCCATCGGTGATCGGTCTGACTTAGAATGTGCTTCATTGCTAGTGTTAGCTACCCCGTTGAGTGTCATTGGTATTGCTCCACCGATTCCTTTGTTGTCATGACTTTACCCAATGCTCCTTGGAGACTCACTTTTGCACTCATTCCATTGACCAATGAGAAAGACCCTATGTATGAACTTCTTGGAAAGAAAATCAAAATTTTGGGCTAATAGCTAACCCCTAGGCGCTCCTGCACCAACTTCATATCACATTTACTAAAAGATTAAGAAATGGTCAGAACGCCACAACCAAGTCCATGAATTGATCAACAAAATATCTAAACCAAATGATAGATATGAACTAATGAAGCTTGTTTAGAACCATATATAACCACTAAACCAAAACTTTTGATAATCTACAAAAATGTCTAGGTAGCAGGAACACATAGAAGAACACTACAAGTACAATAGCGAATAGGTATCGATAGAAACACTAAATAGTTGCACTCTTTGAAATATATAGATGTACGAGAAGATGTATTCCATAGTAGAAATAGGTACACCTGATACCATACATAAAAAATGCATGTACAAAATATGTTCTGCAAATGTAACCAAAACCTTGATATCATTCCGACAACATACTAACAACCATAATAATTCAACTGATACTACCAACAAGAAACCAATATAGCTAGATAACCGGTATGAGGTCTTGAAAAATTAGTGACAAAAATTCCAAAAACATCTCAATATTTCTAACATGTAATGCATAATAGAATACTCTCCCAAGATAATCTTTTGAGTAGAGGATTCCAGTTACCCAACAAATGTGTAATGTGTAAGGTGTAATACCCCTCCTATAGTTTTCTTTTCGGTTTAATTGGTCAGACTCTTTTAGGCTAATTTTCATGTGTGTATTAGATCCTCAGATAGATTGATGATATTTATGTTTATGGTTTTAATGACCCCATACTTGCATGTGTATGGTTGACGTATATGTTTTATACTTTTGTTTGATGTGTCTGATATGGTTGAGGGATGAAGTCGTAGTTACTTTCTTGCAAGATCCACATGATCAACTGATCCCTGCCATTATTTGTTATATATTTATACATATATGTACAAGCTCATCTTGTATCAAGGATTTCAGGTACCGGACATCGACTTCCCTGAATTGCTAGGATGAGCATGCCCTATTGCAACATCTCAATGGTAAGAGAGGGGAGATAACATATATGTCTAATCCCAACCTAAGCCATTAATTATCCTAAAATAGTGGATAAGTATATTATTTTATACCTATTCGAATTCATTAAGGTGATGTGAATTCATGAGCCCTTCCTTTAGGCTTGATTGTTGCATTTTGGTTTAGTCAGCTTTGCTTCATGGTTGCATGTCATGTGGTTTGATGTGGTTTTGGTGTTAAAATAAATTGAGGAATTAATTAAGATTAATTAAATGAGATTAAATAATTACACCATATGATACATTAAAATATTAAATACAAGTTTAATTAATTAATTACCTTTATTTAATAAATAATTTAATTGTAAAGTCAAAATTAATTAATAGAAAAATTTAATAATTATTAAATAAAAATTAAATTTAAATGTGCAATTTGAGTTAAGTGGTTATTAGTTTTTGATTAAGGTAACTACAGGTTTTGAAGGGACCCTGAAACCCTTTACAACCATGAAGCTAAAAGCAACATTAGAACATCAATTGCCATACAAGAAGGCAATACCAAAAAAGGGGCATACCCCAAATTTACATTCAGGATTAAGAGATGGTAGAAAAACCAAAAAACTACCAACGAACCACCCAATAGACCGACAAAAAAAAAAAAAAACTAACAGCAGCCCGAATCACTCTAGTAGGTTCAAGAACTCTTGAGATTCCTCCAGGAGGGTTTGAATAGTTTTAATAAAGTCTTTGAGACTCTGAAGTTCCTTAGGCTGGTCCCCAACTTTTTTTCTAGTGCTTGATCTTGTTTTGGTGCCAGGTCCCATGGGCTGATCGTCATGCTTAGTGTTATCATCCATTATCACAATAGTTTTGTTCTTTGTAGTATTACCTTCTAGAAGCATGACCAAAGCTTTCAGGTTGGCCACCATAGCCTTCATGCCTTCATTGCTAAGCTTCAAAAGATTTCTTAACATGTTGTCATTATTATTAATTCTATTCAGTATAGGATTAAGTCTTTCCTCAATAAGCCCGTTAATCCTATCCTTCAGCACCCTAGAATTATCAATATCCTTAATAAAAACATCATTACCTTCCATATTGTACATAGCTGTGTTGTTTCTCATCTTGTCGGTAGCTGTATCCAACACATCATACCCGACTTCTATTTCTCTATTCTTCACTTTAAGTTCCTGGATCTCATGAAAAGTCCATTTGTCAAGGTTGTAGGCAAGAACCGCCTTGTTCCACGCAACATAGAGAACATTCATTCTGGAAACTCTTTTGGTGTTAAAATCATTATCCTTAATGGCCTCAGAGGTACTAAGGTTCTGGTTTTCCAAATTGTCACCCTTTCCCATTTGTTCATCAGAAATAGTATCCTCTGCCCTTTTCCAACTGACCCTTGACATAGGTATCCTCAACAATCTTATTATCATTTTCCTCATCCCAATTAATGGTAGCCTCAATAATATTATCAATGGGGGAAATATCCTTCTCTTTCGCAGACATGCCCATCACCACAAAATATTCATTACCAATGTCCACCTCCACATTCTCCTTGTTGAAGACAATCTCCTCTTCCCCAAGATCCATACTGTTAATGGTCTTAATTTGGTCCATACCTTTGGGTAACTCCTTATTCCTCTCCTTCTGAGAAATATCACCCATCAGATCTTTTTTCTCTTGCAGACTAACATCATCAGAGTCACTTAAGGAGTAAGGACACATAACCACATTGTTTTCATTGACCTCCTTATCCCTCTTTGCTTGCCCAACATCCTTAGTACTTTCCTTAATTGTGGGTTTCTCCAGAGTTGGGATATTCTCCACAGAGGTGATTTCCTCCTCATCACTTTCTGATTTCATGCCCTTGACCTCATGAAAAATTGAAAGGGCCTCTTTTTTCTGGGCAAGAGAGGTTTTAGCTTTCTTTTTAGGAGAGATGCCACTTTTTTTACCTAGTTTTTCCCCTACACTTTTGTGTTTCACTCGTTTGGGAAAGGGCTCAGGAATTTTATCTTTGACATGTTCAACTAAGAGAAAAATAAGACCTTCACGGAGAATAGGAGAGCTAGACTTTATCCTATTTTCCATAATGCTTTGATTGAGTGAACTCAATAGAAAATAAGGAAAAGAAATCCTTTCATTGTGATGAAAATGGTTAAGCAACAGAAAGTGGAAATTAAAGACCCTAGTGAATCTCCCATCTAGGGTAAAGTACTCCATTATAACTCTGGGAACTTGCGCCCAAATGAGCTTAATATTATTGATGCTAACGTAATCCACCTTACCTTTAACCATCATAGCTCTCTCCTCATTTATTTTTGGGAAATTCTTGAAGGCTTTCTTACCCATTTTCCTATCCTTGAAGTAGTTCATGCCCTCAAGCAGAAGGCACAAAATGTCAACTAACAACTCCAGAGTAAGGGTAAACTTCTTACCCCCAAAATGAACAGTTCCATTATCCCAACCCTTAGAAAATTCCATGGTGATATTTTTGTCGCTGCCGTGCAACTTGGATGAATTGATCAACTTTACCCTTTTTGATTTTCCTCCACACCTTCTTCTCCTGGATCCAATTGCACTCTAAAGGTTCTTCTCTCCGCAGGTCGCCACCCATATTGTCAATTTTTCTATACCTCCAATTGCTAGAAATCTTCACTTGGTTGGTAATGAAATTTCTTGAGAACGACACAAAAATCTGATGATGCATACCCTTCCGCCTAAAATAAATATTGAACATCCTTAAAGCATGGATTGAAGGACATGTAATAATGATATTACACTCCATTTGTCTTTTTGGGTCATAAGTACACTTAATCAACTTGGAGTCATTAACTCTCATAATCCCTTCGTATGATTCCCTCTTTATTATTAATCTTATCATAATAAATTATCCTGTTAATCTCATCATTAATGTGACTCGTACCCATCCACTTATGAGTCAAATCCTCTTTAACCTTGATGTTAGCTAAACCACTTGTCATTATGTTGGTTCTTGATAATCGTGGGTTACATGAAAATTCTCAAATCTTTGAGTTGTAGTTTGGATTTTATTAATTATGTGCTCTATAGTCCAAGATGGTTTTCTTATATGCTTAATATTATTAATTACATTAAGGGAGTCTCCTTCCAGCCATAAATTCCTGCAGTCCAACTTGTCCGCCATCATAATAGTGTTAAGGGCCGCCATAGCTTCTTCTCTATGATTTGACTGGATCCCCAGGGGAAAATCAATTTCCCCCACACAATTGCCAACCCAATCTCTGATAATACCTCCTCCACCAGCTTTTCCTAGATTACCTTTAGCTACCCCATCAAAGTTTTCTTTGAACCACCCTTGGGGAGGGGATAACCACTGGGCTTCATCTCTAGGATGTGATTGTTTAGAAGACTTACTATTAACATTCTCATTCCCAATGTTCTCACAAGTTACCTAATAGGAGTTCCCCATATGATTTTTGAGCATCATATTAAAATTTTACTCTAGCCCTCTGCATATCTGATAAGCCACCAGTTCCGCATTAGCATACTTGTCTCTAAAGACTGTTATACATTTCCTTCCAGATGCGCCAACTAAAATGAGGAAGAATCAACCTCCATAAATATTTAGCCAAATGGTTCACAAACAGGCTCTTCCATTGAATGATAAGATCCTGCCAAGAATGAGGAAAACAACAACAGAGGTCCCATTTCCTAAATATAATCTCCCAAACTTTAGTAGTAAAAGAATAATGAATCATAATATGGTCACAAGACTCTGCTTCCTCCATACAAAGGAAACATCTATTAGGAAAATTAAATCCCCTTTTAGATAATTTATCCAAAGTAAGAGGTTTATTCTGAACCAAAAGCCAAAAGAAAAAGTTAATCTTAGGAATAAGAGGTTTATGTTGGATATTGCTAATGCATGGAGAGGTGATTGAGACATTTAATATGTTTAATCACTATGTTACTGAATGGACAGTCATACTATTTACATTTGTGTTTTGTCACTGATGTCAACATATGTTTCTATGAAGGAACCAGACTGGTAATCACAGTGTACAGACACTATATGAATGTTTCAAATGCTACAAAGTTAGATGAGAGTTCAGGTGGATGTTGTGATCTTATATCTAAGATTTCATCATTAGATGTTTCATATTGAGATAGATACAAATGTTTTAATGAAGACTGGTCACTGAACTATGACAGTGAGAATTGACAGAGTTAGTCTCTGGGTTTCTAGTATATCTTTCAAAGGATTTGGATTCAAGGTATGCAAGCTTGAAGGATGATAGATAGGGTACTAAAGGATGTTCATTGGTTAGCACAAGGTATGAAATGATTTGTGACATCATCTGTGGCATGTGTTCTGGCGATGGCTTATTATGAAGCCGACTCAGGAAATGAAGTGTGTGTTTTGTTTGGAGAGCATAAATTAAGGATGTCGGTCCTTAATTGTTGTATTGTAATCATTGTATACTTGTTCTAGATATCATGTGTATCTTAGAAAGGGTTTATGTAATCATTTGTAAATTAGGAAAGCCTCATGGGCCGACCTGATCATGGTAAATTGTAATAAGGTATATATGTAGAGTCTTTTCTTTGGAAAAGATATGGATGTAATGTATATGATATAAATAGGTTGTGAAGGTTGTGAGCTGGTATCTGCTGTATGTAGAGTAGAGCTTTACCGGTGGACTTCATTGGAAATGATCAAGAAAAGACACTTGCTGGAAAACATTTCAAAAGATTGTGTATTTCTTCATATACACCTATGTTGTGAACAAGTGAGTTATGAAGGTGGATTTAACCTTCTTTGGGCAGTGAGCCTTGGGTAGTGAGCCCTCCCTTTTGTTCTTGACTCCTAACAGGGTCTATCCTCTAACAAGGACTATGTATTGTAATGTTTCAATAAGCTCCTAACAGGGCTACATCTTCTAACAAGGATAACTATAATCTTAGTACATCATTTGTGGGTGCTAATTCCCACTGGGGTTTTTACCTTTAACAGGGTTTCCCCGAAACCAAAATATTGTGTTATTATGTTGGCATTCATTGTGTTCATTGGATCTAATATTATGGAGCTTAAAGTTTAAAGTTTAGTATTCTATTATACAACTGATTCACCCCCCCTCTCAGTTGTATTGTGGACTATTATTCCTAACAATTGGTATCAAAGCTTGTGGTCCTCAAAGAGAAAGCTTAACAACTTGAGGTGATCTTGGAGATGGCACTCTATAGGAAGGATGGTCCTAAATTTGATCCTGAGAACTTTGATAGTTGGAAGAACAAGATGTGAACACACTTGTTGTGTTTAGGCATAGACTACTGGATGATTACAAAGAATAAGGTAGCCCTGAAGACTGAGAATGGTTTTTCGTCTGCTATTGATGATGAGAAGAAGTTATTCTCATATAACATGGTCACAAGGGAAGCATTGATCAATGCACTATCTGAAGGTGAGTTCACTGAAGTTAAAGACTTAGATTTGACACATGAAATTTGGAATAGATTAGAAACATTATATGAAGAAGACAAATATACCAAGCAAGCGAAGTTACAAAACAAGAAAACAAAGATGGAAAAGCTGCAAATGAATGAGGATGAAAGCATTAGAGCCTATGTTCAAAGGGTCACAGAAGCAGTAGTTGGAATCATAAATTGTGGAGGCACTTATGATGAAGAAGAAGTTATTGTGAAGATACTCAGATCATTGAATCCCATATACAAGTTCAAGGTAATGTCTATTCAAGAGACTATACCCCTGAATCTGAATTTTAGCAGAGAAATGTTGATTGAAAAGCTAACTACTTTTAAAGATGCAGAATTAGGAGAAGCTGTACCTAAAGTTGAATCTGCATTTAAGGAATTCGCACACAAGAAATTATCTGCACTTTCAAGCACTAGCAAATAAGACCTAAAAGAAGAGCTTGGTGAGTATGCTGAGGAATGGGAACAAATAATGATAGAAGAAAGAAAGATGGATGAACTTGTTGCATTGATTTCTAGAAGAGAAAAAAGAGGTAAGGGCAAGTTACCCTTGAAATTTTTTTCATGCAATAAGGTAGGTCATTTTGCATCTAGATGTCCTACAAGAGTTTCTAAGTACAAACCTAATTATGAAAAAATTAAAAGGGACATAGAATGTTATTATGCTAGTGAAGGAATTTCTGATGATGATGATTTAGATTGTGAAGAGATTGGATTTTTTGCTATTAGAGATGAACTAGTACATGAAGAAAAATATTTAGTATCTCATGTTGACAAGAAAATTGAATGGATAATTGACAGTGGTTGTTCTCATCATATGACTGGTGATAAGAACAAGTTTGTTAAATTAGTAAAGTATGATGGAGGTGTTGTGAGGTTTGGGGACAATCTCCCTAAATCTATCATAGGAGTAGGATTCATTACTCTGGATGGAAAAAATAATACAGACAATGTACTGCTTGTTGAAGGACTAAAACATAATCTATTGAGTGTTGGACAACTAATGGATAAAGAATTTCAGTCAAGTTTTGTTAATGGTAAATGTTTTATCAGAAGTAAGGAAGGAAACCTGATTGCTACCATTTCAAAATCTAGAGGTAATGTATTTGAACTAAACACATTTAGAGCCTCTTGTTTTGTTGCGAAGGTAGATGACAGTTGGTTATGGCATAGGAGATTTTGTCATGTTAATTTTGATAACATTGTGAAGGCAAGTATGGCTAATGTAGTAAGAGATCTACCAAAGATTGTGAAACCATCTAACATTTTATGCAGAGAATGTGTTATGGGAAAGCAGACTAGAAGCAGTCATAAAAGAAAAGCATATACATCAAAAGGAAAGTTGGATCTGGTGCATACAGATCTGTGTGGACCTACAAGAACAAAGTCATACTATGGTGAAAGGTATTTTATACTCTTTGTTAATGAATTTTTTAGAATGACGTGGGTTACTTATTTAAGAGAAAAATTAGAAGCATTTGATAAATTCAAGTTGTTCAAAGAAAAAGTAGAGAGTGAATCAGGTTTAAAGATCAAGTGTTTAAGGTCAGACAGAGGTGGAGATTTTACTTCAGACTTATTCAACTCATATTATGAAGAGCATGGGATAAAGAAACAAACATCTGCTCCTAGGACTCCACAATAGAATGGGATAATAGAGCAAAGAAACAGGACTATACTTGATGCTGCTAGGACAATGTTGATTGAAGGAAATGTATCTCATGTACATTAGAGAGAGGCTATTGGAAAAATAGTGTACACATTAAATAGAATTCAAATAAAAGAAGGTACAAGTAAGTCTCCCTATGAACTATGGTTTGATCATACTCCTACTGTAAAATATTTCAGAATATTTGGTAGTAAGTGTTATATCAAGAGAGATGATGAGATAGGGAAGTTTGATGCTAGAAGTGATGAATGAATCTTCCTTGGTTACTCCGTTAAAACAAAGGCTTACAAATGTTTCAATCTAAGATTGAGGAAGATGATTGAAAGTAACAATGTAAGAATAGATGAGAAGTTTCAGATATAAGAAAGAATGTATGACAATAATCAGATTTCAGAGATAAAAGAAACTACTACTGCTGCAGAAGGAGAAGAACTTGTTGAGGAAGAAAGTGAAAAAGAGGCTTGTGATGCTAGCATAAGAAAGGCTATTGAGACTCCTAAAACACCAAGGTATGTAAAATAACCACCCTAAAAATCAAATTATTGGCAATACCAGTCAGAGAGTGCTAACTAGATCAAATGTTAGAGAAGAAATTTGCTTGATTTCTCAAGTTGAGCCAAAAACTATAGATGAAGCATTTAAAGATGAATCTTGGATAAATGCTATGAAAGAAGAATTGGATCAGATAAAGAAAAATAATACTTGGGAATTGGTTCCTAGACCAAAAAATAAAATGTAATAGGAACAAAATGGGTTTTTAGAAACAAAATGGATGAAGAAGGAATTGTTGTAAGGAACAAAGCAAGACTAGTGTGTAAGAGATACTCATAGCAAGAAGGCATAGACTTTGAAGAAACATTTGCTCCTATTGCTAAAATAGATGTAGTAAGATTGTTCCTATCTTATGCTACACATAAAAACTTCAAAGTGTATCAGATGGATGTTAAATTTGCATTTCTGAATGGAGATCTTGAAGAAGAAGTCTATATAGAACAACCAGATGGATTTCCTCTATGTGAAGATAAAGACATGGTGTGGAAATTGAAGAAAACTCTATATGGGCTAAAGCAAGCTCCTAGGGCTTGGGTTGCAAGGTTAGACAAGTATCTACTTGGGCTTGGATTCAAAAAAGGTAATGCAGACAATAATTTGTATTTAAGAACTAGTGAAGATGGAATCCTGATAATAGAAGTATTTGTGAATGACATTATCTTTGGAGGTAATGATGATCTATGTAAGAAATTTGCTAAAGAAATGGAAATTCAATTTGAGATGTCCATGATAGGAGAAATGAAATTCTTTCTTGGATTGCAAATAACTTAGAATGAGAATGGTATTTTCATTTCTCAGACCAAGTATCTCAAAGAATTGCTTAAGAAATTTGGAATGGAAGATTGTAAACCAGTAGGAACACCTATGGTGACTGGTAACAAGCTAACAATTGATGATGAATCAAAGTGTGTTTTTCAGACTTTGTATTGATCAATGGTTGGAGGACTACAATATCTGACCCAAACCAGACCAAATATTGCTAATGTTGTTGGAATTGTGGCTAGATATCAGGTAGAACCCAAAGAAACACATCTAGTTGCTGTGAAAAGGATACTGAGGTATCTAATGGAACCATAGACTATGGCTTATGGTATGATAGAAATGATAGCTTTGAAATTCATGCTTATACTGATGCTAATTGGGCAAGAAATATTGATGATAGAAAAAGTACTAGTGGTGGTGAATTTTTCCTTGGGAAAAAGTTGGTTTCTTGGCTAAGTAAGAAACAAGATTGTATAGCACAATCTACTGCTAAATCAGAGTATGTTGTTGTTGCTATAAACTACACTCAAATTGTTTGGATGAAAAAAATATTGACAGACATTGGAATAACTTTTGATGAGCCTATGGTTATCCAGTGTGATAACACCAGTACAGTAAATATGTCAAAGAATCCGGTGATACACTCCAAAACTAAACATATTTTTTATCAAGTGTCACTTCTTGAGAGACAAGGTGGCAGAAAAGGAAATCAAACTAGAATATATCAGTACAAAAGAGAAAATTGTAGACATATTCAAAAAGCCACTACTGAAAGATACCTTTGAATATCTCAGAGGTATGTTGGGGGTTTGGGCCCCTCCTAGTCAGAACTAAATGATGCAGAGATGCATCAGTCCAGAGGTATTCAGAGCCTTATCATTATTTGGACTAGATGTAGGGATCTACTCCTCAAAGGGAGTTATCATGGAAGAAAGTTTATCTGTAAAGGCAGCCAAAGCCTCATGGCATCCTTTTCCATTATTGTCAAAGGGAGAGTGTTGCTATGAGAAAATCCCTACTGTATGGGGAGATTTTTTAGTTGCAGGACTTTGGATTGATATAACTTCAGGATAAGATCTTCCCATATGTTGACATCAATACCAAAGGGGGAGATTATTGAATATTGCTAATGCATGGAGAGGTGATTGAGACATTTAATATGTTTAATCACTACATTACTGAATGGGCACTCATACTGTTGTCATTTGTGTTTTGTCACTGAAGTCAATATATGTTTCTATTAAGGAACCAAACTGGTAATCACAGTGTATAGACATTGTACAAATGTTTTAGATGCTGCAAAGTTAGATGAGAGTTCAGGTGGATGTTGTGATCTTATATCTGATATCACATCATTAGATGTTTCATATTGAGAGAGATACATATGTTTTAATGAAGATTGGTCACTAAAATGTGACAGTGAGAATTGACAGAGTTAGTCTCTGGGTTTCTGGGATATCTTTCAAAGGATTTGGATTAAAGGTATGTGAGCTTGAAGGATGATAGAAAGGGTACTGAAGGATTTTCATTGGTCAGTGCAAGGTATGAAATGATTGGTGACATCATCTGTGGCATGTGTTCTGGTGATGGCTTATTATGAAGCTGACTCAGGAAATGAAGCGTGTGTTTTGTTTGGCGAGCATAAATTAAGGATGTCGGTCCTTAATTGTTGTATTGTAATCATTGTATACTTGTTCTAGATATCGTGTATATCTTATCAAGGGTTTATGTAATTATTTGTAAATTAGGAAAGCCTCATGGGATGACCTGATCATGGTAAATTGTAATAAGGTATATATGTAGAGTCTTTTCTTTGGAAAAGATATGGATGAAATGCATATGATATAAAGAGGTTGTGAAGGATGGGAGCTTGTGTCTGCTGTATGTAGAGCAGAGGTTTACTGGTGGACTTCATTAGAACTGATCAAGAAAAGACAACTACTGGAAAATAGTTCAAAAGATTGTGTATTTCTTCATATACACCTATGTTGTGAACAAGTGAGTTCTAAAGGTGGATTTAACCTTCTTTGGGTAGTGAGCCCTCCCTTTTGTTCTTGACTCCTAACAGGGTCTCTCCTCTAACAAGGACTATGTACTGTAATGTTTCAATAAGCTCCTAATAGGGCTATATCTTCTAACAATGATAACTATACTCTCAGTACATCATTTGTGGGTGCTAATTGCCACCAGGGTTTTTACCTTTAACAGGGTTTCCCCGAAACCAAAATATTGTGTTATTGTGTTGGCATTCATTGTGTTCATTAGATCTGATATTGTGGAGCTTAAAGTTTAAAGTTTAATATTCCGTTATACAACTGATTCACCCCCCCTCAGTTGCATTGTGGACTATTATTCCTATCAGTTTATACCAGAACTTAGAGCACTGAGGTCTTACATCATTCCCAACTAACAAATTACTAGCTAAAGCCACATAATACAACCCATTCGGACAAGACACCTAGATAATTTTATCCATAGCATTCTCATTCACAAACCAGGATTACCTCTCAATATATAGAGGATACAACTTGCTGTCAATTTGCCCCAAGTTGATCCATTTGTTACCTATCCAATAGTTACTAAATTTTTCCCCCACATATCTTTTGCATTTTTAAATCGCTTGACACCAGTCTTGATTCTTAGACTGCAGTATCGACTGGATCCAGCTATCCTCCCAAAAGTCAAATTTCCTCCCATTTCCCAGTTTCCATCTAATACCTTTACAGATTAGATCCTTCACATCACAAATACTATTCTAAATGTAGGATCCATGTGTTTTCTCACTTTTAAAGATGAAGTCTTCAAAATAAGTGTTGTTTGCAAAATACTCTTTCCTTTCTCCAAAAATTCTCCAAACTTGCTTTCCCAACAGAGCTTTGTTAAAATTTTGAATAGTTCTCAAGACGAGCCCTCCCAGATGTTTTGGTTTGTAGACTCTCTCCCAAGCCACTAGGCTTAATCTTTTTTTTGTCTTCAACACCCGACCACATGAATCTCTTTTGGATTCTTTCAATCATCATTGCATATTTATGGGGAATTTTGAAAAGACTTAAAGTATAAGAGTTTCATATTTTAAATTAATTAAAATTAAATAATGAAACTTAAAAAATAATTTATTATAAAAGTAGAACTTAACCTTTTAAAATCAAGTTGAGTTAAAGTGACTTAAAGTTGATGAAATTAAATAAATAATTCTTTTAATAAATTAAAGTTGATAAAAACATGGTCGTAGATGAGTTTTTATTTCTATGATTTGGAGTTAACAACTTTATCATTTTTAACAATTGAGTTCTATTTTTTTAATTTTGGAGTTGCATTCTTTCAACTTTGGTATTTGAGTTTTCTATATAAGAGACCATTTGGAGGGATTATTCAATCAGGTTTTGAAGAATTCTCTCTTGATAAATTTTTGGAGGATTAAAATTTTGGTGTTTTTGAAAGCTTTGGGTTTTCAAGATTTGGAATTGATTTTTTATTCATCTTTGTGTCTTAAGGAAGGGTTTTAAAATCCATAAAAGTTGTCCATTGAAATCACTATCTTCTTCGTGTTTGATTAGATCTTGTGTGTAAATGATGAGTGTTTGCTATATTAAAAAGATGTGTTTCTTTGATAATTAGGAATGTTAGGGAATCTTTTGGAAGGAAAATTCGATTAGAATTTTCTTTAAAAATTTTTGTTTGATTTGTGTATCACCTAAGAAGTAGTGTTAAAGAACATAAAATAAGCTAAACATTCAACAATACAAACTAGATAAACACTTAAGATTAGACCAAAGAAACCAAGCTAAAAGCCCAAAAGGAATGCAAACCTTGCACTTCCTCAAGAAAGTCTTCTTTGTTGAAGAGATGTTGTCCAAGGATAGAGAAATGTGTTCTCAAGATGCTTTAAGATTCAATGTTTTTAAGATGAATTTGGCATTATGATGGTAGTTTGGTAGTGTTTAGGCTCTCAAACTACCATGGTAACTGAAGAGTCCAATTATTGCCTCAATTTTGTTATGATCTTTATATTTTGTTGATACTCTGACAAACATTTCTAAGACATTGATTTATACTTATGTGAACCTATTCCAAGTACAACTAAAGCCACAAAATCTATGGGTAGCTTGAGTGATATGTTTTGCTGACTATTATAAATATAATGCAGTACTTCATATAATTATTTCAAGCTGTGTTCTAACATTTAAGTAGGAGTTGAAAATGTTGACTTGCATATGTGTATCGAATGTTACTAACCTTTCAGGTAAACACAGAGTGGTATGAAGAGTGGCACATCTGCATTAAAGATGGAGCGTTAGAAGACCAACCATGGTGGGAGAATCCAACATGATTCTGATGGATATGCCGAGCTTTGAAGGAGCTATTGTTCCAAAGAATATATGGAATTAGTCCTGCTATATTTCCTCAGAACTGTTATTCTGTTGTCAACAGTAATTGTATTATGTCGTGGTTGTTTTATCTCCTCCATATTTGGCGAGGTTTAATGAGACTTTTCTGTTATGTTTTCAATAAGCATCAATCCTTGATATAAAGGGATTTTGACTAATTTAGTAGGTAATGAAGAAAGATAGAATTATGTATTCAGTATAGTGGAAGTTGCTCTATTTTGTTCTTCATGAGTTATTCAATTGTTATGTACCCAGTTAAGAAGAATTTAATGGAAGGGTGATTTTGGATTATTTCTTGTGTTGAGTAGTTAGCAGAAGCCAACCAATGGGGCCCACTTGGGAGGTGGATTAGATTAAGTAAGAATAGATTTGCTTCATGTACTTTTCCTATTTTCAAATAGAGTTACTGTTTTACTCCTGCAACATTTCCACTGTGGTTGTTCCTGCAACATTTGCAGAGACAGGTATAGTGAATGTTTTGAGTTATTAGACATGCTTAGATTCATTTCATAAGTTTTTTGTAGTAATTCCATTCAATAGTTAAGCATGTTTACTTTCCTGCAACAATAGCATAGAATCCTTTCATGTGTTTTATCTTCCTACAACATAGGTGTTATGAATCCTAAAGGAAATTAGTGCACAAACTGTGCTGTCCCATTTCAAGTCTATGTCCCTGGGTTGACAATCTAAATGCATTTCATGATGGGGATAGGTAGTCTGTAGTATAGATGTATTATCTCTACCTATTGTGAGACTGTTCATTTTTGGCGCCGCTGTCGGGGATGGTGTCAAACTAGGAACCTTAATGAGTCATTTATTTTTTAGATTAGTTCCCTATTTTAGTCAATACCAAGAAGTTGTGAGCTTTCTTCACAAGTCATCAACTTACTTGCATGCATCGAAGAAGGCGAGATGTTCATGGTAGATTTCTTCCAAAAGAACCCGTGAAACTAAAAGAAGAGTTTGAAGAGCTGAATTACCATTTCTTGATGCCAATCTTGAGTTTGTTGCATCATCTTCAATAGAAGAAGAAGAAACCCAAGAAATATTTGACCTCCATCCTTTTGCAGAAATATTAGCTAGTTTCCATAATAATCCTACTCCAGGACCGCCTGTTGCTCAAAACCCTCTAGTCAACAATACTTTCCAGCCATAATTTCAATATCCAACACCTCCAGTAATGGAAGCTCCAACATTTCCATTTCCAATTCCAAGTCTTATTAACAATCCTAACCTCAAGAACATACCCGCTTCAGCACTTCCAAAGTTTTATGGCCTTGTTACGGAGGATCCTGACACCTTTTTGTTCAAGTTTGACATACTGTGTCAAAGTTTTAACTATAATACTAATAGTCATAAGCTCAAGCTATTTCCAGCAACACTGAAGGAGTCAGCCCTCAGATGGTTCATGGGCATAGGAGCGAATGCAATAGCTAATTGGGATGGAATGAGAGATTTGTTTCTAAGAAAGTATAAGGAATATTGCAAGAGAAGTGATTCAAAAGGAGATGACATCCTCTGTATGTCACAAAGGGAAGAAGAGACATTAAAGGACTACATATCACACTTCTTATTTAGCTTACAGAAGAACCCACAACATGCATTGTAGGAAGATTCACATAAGCTAATTTTTCTAAGAGGAGTGAATGAAAATTGTCTTGAAGCTCTGGACCTCATGGCTGGAGGTGATATATCTCAGTCCTCCTGGGATGACCTTCAGAAGATTTGTATGAACTATTCTAGAGAAGCGGTCAAGAAAGGAAGGGGATTTCACTCAACACTGACCAAAGGAAGTGGCTTTGGTATTTCAAAGATGGAGATTTCAAACCTATTATCAGACTTCAAGAAAGACATCATCAATGATGTTGCTACACACCTGGACATGATGACTGCCAAGAAGAAACATGCAAACACAAAGGCACAACTGATTGAATACTGTCCTCATTGCCGCAAACAAAAGAAGGATTGTTAGTGCAAATTGGTTGCAAACCTGGAGAATCAACATCTTCCAATTGAATACTTGAAGATATAAGGAGAGGACGAGCAAGTATTCTTTGTTGCTTAACGTCGGCCATGGGCCACAAGATAAGGTATGCCTCAAGACCCATTAAAAACTTCAAGTCCATATAATAGTCAGTGGCAAAACTGGAATGTCCAAAGTCCTCCATAGTATAATCAACCCACTTGGAATAATGCTTGGCCAAATAATCAATAGAATCAATGGTATCCTCCACAACAACCCCAATGGTCACAATTTCCAAACCAATGGCAACAACCACAAGGAAATTGGCATCCCACTAACCAGTGGAGAGGACCTCAGTAATGGCCTAATCCAAATCTTGGATATCCACCTCTATCACCTCCAAAAAATATGCCTGTAATAATGCCACCACCTCCAAATGCAGGTCCTCAAAAGCATATGCAATTACTTGCTCAACCTTAACCGAATCCCAATAGTCAATAGTCACAACAACAAATGTATGCTATTGATGCTCAACAATACCCTACCTATGCACTTGATATAGCTGATATACACCTAAGATCAGGTACTACCTTGCTAGCACCTGAACCACCCCTTATCACTGAAGTGCCAGACCTTCCTGCAACAGTAGTACCAATTCCAGAGAATGATTTGCCAAATACTGTTGCATCAAAAAATGTTTCCAACTTAGCTAATGCTCATACATCAGTTAAACCACCTTTTCCTTAGAGGCTCACCATGGACAAGCCCATATGAAAAGAAGACCAACCATTTGATATCATTGACCAGCTTAAGAACATGCATGTCCAGATTCCCCTGTTTCAAGCAATAAAACATGTTCCAATTTATGGAAAAACAATAAAAGAATCTTTCCTTAAAAAGCCTGGGAGAAAGAAAAAGGATCCTACAACAGTTCATGTTATAGGACAATTGGCTGAAATCATGCTAGAAAAACTGGTAATACCAAAATATTCAGATCCAGGGAGTCCAGTTGTGAATATAATCATTAATGGCTAGTCTATCAAAAATGCATTAATAGACTTAGGTGCTGCCATTAATGTAATGACTAAGGATACTATGAATAAATTGAGCATTGAAGGGTTGAGAGCTACTCCAACAATATTGCAATTAGAGCTATGAGCATTGAAGGGTTGAGAGCCACTCCAATAATATTGCAATTAGCAGATAGCTCTACTGTTATTCCTGATGGAATGATAGAATATATAATAGTTGCCTTAAATTCTTGGGAGTACCCTACTGATTTCATGATCCTTTCACCAAAAGTCAACCTTGCTGGTTACCCTATTATTCTAGGACGTCCATGGTTAGCAACAACTGATGCAAACATAAGTTGTAGATCAGGGAACATGACAATTTCAGATGGGCAAGCCACCAAGAAACTAGCATTGTATCCTCTAGCTCAACCACAACCAGATTTGAGTACACCTATATGGATAGACTTAGGAGATGGGGAGAAGAACTAAATTCTGTGGTTCAAATCATGATGTTACATAGACAATCCTTTCTAAAGCTACAAGAGGAAGATGAAGTCATTCATAGCATTCTTAATAATGACTGTGTTGTAATGAAAGATGTATCTAAGAGTTCTGTGTTAGAGTTAAGTACGTATGAAGATAATTTTGAGGATTGTGTATTACCTTGAGAACCCAATATTATCCACCAGTTGCTACCTAGTGAAGTAAACACAAGTCCTATCCTTGAAGTATCTATGCTTGACCTTACAAACTGTTGAGCTTTCTAAAGGTCATAATCTTCATGTGAATAATAAGTTACCTCCACAACAAATGAAAAAACTAACTAAACTGCTACAAACACATGAGAAAGCCTTTGCATGGGATTATGGGGACATGAAGGGATTAAGCCCAACATTATGTACTCACAAGATATATATCAATGAAGGAAGCCTACCCCTTCATCAACCTCAAAGAAGGATTAACCCAGCATTAAGGGTGATAGTCAAAATTGAATTGCAAAAGATATTAGATGATGGCTTTATATATCCTATATTTGACAGTAAGTGGGTATCACCTTTGGTCATAGTACCCAAAAAGGGGGGAAAATGGAGGATTTGTGTGGATTACAGGGAGTTAAATAAAGCTACCAAGAAAGATCACTTCCCACTATCATTCATTGACCAAGTACTTGATACTTTGGCTGGTAAGAAGTATTTTTCCTTTCTTGATGGATATAGTGGATACAATCATATAACTATTGCTCTAGAGGATCAGGAGAAGACTACGTTCACATGTCCATGGGGGAAATATGCATATTCAGTTCTACCTTTTGGGTTGTGTAATACTCTAGCAACATTCCAAAGAGCTGTAATTAGTATTTTTGCTAACATATCACATGACTGTATGGAGATATATATGGATGACTTTACAACATTTGGAGTGACATTTGATGAGGCTTTGAAGAATCTTGAAAAGGTACAAATCCAATGTAAGGAGCATAATCTATCCCTTAATAGTGAGAAATGCTTTATGATGATGTAGGAAGGAGTGGTACTCAGGCATTTGATTTCAACAGTAGGAATTCAAGTGGACCTAGCTAAAGTAGAGGTAATACTTACACTACATACTCCTACTAAACAAAAAGATGTAAGATCTTTTCTAGGACATGCTGGATACTATAGGCGCTTTATTCAAAATTTTAGTCAAATTGCTAGTCCTCTTTACACACTCCTTACCAAAGAAGCTGAATTTAAGTGGACACAAGCATGTGATGAGTCCTTCTTGTAGCTAAAGAACCTCCTAACAACTGCACCAGTCCAAAAAGGACCAGATTGGTATATTCCTTTCCACATCCATATAGATGCATCAGATTATGCCATAGGTGCTGTGCTAGGACAAAAACCTACTAACCTTGAGAATGCAATTTACTATATTAGTAAAATCCTCCATGGCCCTGAATTGAACTACACAGTTATTGAAAAGGAACTCCTAGCTGTAGTTTATGCATTGAACAAATTCTGACACTATGTTGTAGGCTATCCCATTTTTGTTCATAGTGATCACTCTGCAATAAAATATCTGATGAACAAACCTGCTATAACAGGTAGATTGGCAAGATGGCTCTTACTATTGCAGGAATTTGATATAACAATTGTTGATAAGCTAGGGAAGGCCAATGTAGTTTTTGACTACTTTTCTAGACTACAAAATGCTGATGAAGACACTACTCAGGTTGAAGATACAATTCTAGATGAACACCTATTCCATATAGCAATAAAAAACCCATGGTATGTAGACATAGCCAATTATCTTGTAGCAAATAAGATGCCACCACACTTTTCTTAGAAAGACAAGAAAAAACTTGCAGAGAAAAGGTTTCAATTTTCATGGATAGATAACAATCTATTTTACACTGGTCCATATCAGATTACGAGAAGATGTGTGAGATAAGATGAAGTATATGATATACTCCATGCTTGTCACGATGAGCCTTGTGGAGGTCACTTTGAAGCAAAGCGAACAACCCTAAAAATCTTAACAACAAGATGTTACTGGCCTCAATTACACAAAGATGCAACTAGTTATACAAAAAAATGTGATAAATGTCAGAGGATGGATTGTCCAATGAAATCAGATGAGATGCCACTTAATCCACAAGTAGTAATGACACCCTTTGATAAGTGGGGTAAGAACTTCATTGGACCAATTGATCCACCATCAAATGGAAAATCCTACATCTTGGTTTGTACAGATTACCTGACAAAATGGGTCGAAGTGAAAGCTATGCAGAATGCAAGGGATGAAAAAGTAGCAAAATTCTTGTATGAAGAAATTTTTACCAAGTATGGAGTCCCCAGAGAGCTTGTAATGGACCAAGGTGCACATTTCACATCAAACCTGATCATAGAGCGAATGAAGGAGTATAGCATAAGGCATTAGAAGTCTAGTCCTTATCATCCGCAAGCAAACAGACATGCATAGGTGACAAACAGAGAAATAGAGGCCATATTAACAAAGATAATACAGTTGCATCACAAGGATTGAAGTAGTTGATTAACAGAAGTAGTCTGGGCTTACTATACCACATGGAAGACAACAATAGGGTTCACACCATTTGAATTGGTGTATGGAAAAGCAACAATGTTGCCCATAGAATTTGAACACAAAACATTGCACACAACACTTGAGCTAAACATCAATCTTCCTGTAGCACAAACAAAACATCTCCTCCATCTGAACTCATTGGATGAAATGTGCAAGTCAACATTGGAAAGAAAAAAGCTAATCCAGAACCAAAGGAAAAGATGGCATGATTCACATATCAAGAACAAGCAATTTCAAGTAGGAGATTGGGCTTTATTATATGATTCTAGATTCAAGGAGAACCTAGGAAAGCTGCAAACCAGATGGCTCAGACCCTATGAAATTCAATATGTCTTTGATAATGAAGCAGTTCAGATGACCACATTTGATCCAGTATAATTTAAGTTGCTAGTCAATGGACACCGCTTGCACCTGTATCACAAGCCTCAAACCAAAGAAGGATTCTTGAAACAGCTTAACATGCACAGTTTAACAGCCCCTTAGGCAATAGTTCCTGCAACAGAAGGTGAAAGCCTTCCTCCTGCAGTGTCACCATGATAGAGGTCTGCTAGCACTCATAATAAAACTTCATTTAATGAGGTGTACTTCTTCATTCACTTTTCTCTTTTGTTCTCACCAACTCATCTCATTCCTATTTCTACCACCCACTCAAATTCCATGTCACCCAAAAATTCTATTTTCAAATGCTTTCAATAAAATGCCACATCAGCAATCTTATGCAGCTGCCAGAATCAACACTCTCATTAGCTCACATTTGTGTATGGTAACTAATCACTAGGTAAAACTTTATAACTCCTTACTTACTTTTAGCACACAGGTTTAATTAATTATATCTAGTACTGCATTAAATGTATAATATATGCATTAAGCCAGTTTCCCAACCTTGTGCTAAATTTAACAAGTGAGGACACTTGTTCAAATTTTGTAGGGGGAAAGGGAAGTGTACTAACTTCCAAGTGTAATTCCTAAACTACCCTTGTCATACCCCTGTCACATCAGTGTTGTACTTAGGCTGCGTTCCATTAATTCTTTTAATCCTTCACACATTTTTCGTACTTTCAAATTTTGATTTCTTGAACTTGACATGACTTCAAAAGGATCATAATTAATTTGTGAGGTAACTCGTACTTAAGGTATTGATGTCCTTTGAAATCAATGCCATTATTATAGTTCATGTCAAGAAAAAAAAGGTAATGCAAGCGAAAATATTAGTATTTTCAAGAATTGCAATTGCATTTCAAAAGAGGGAATTTATAGAGAAACCGAAAGCTTAGCAGTGGGTTGGAGAGCTGAAAAATTAGAGAGTGGGAATTATTAAGATGGGCAGACAATTACAGAGACATGAACTAGTCATTCATGGTATTTTGCTGGTGGATGTTGAGGCAGTCCATAGGTTCAATGCATGTGGTTGGCTTGGCTATTTTCTTCACCTGATAGAGTTTAATGAGGAGGTTGCTACAAAATTCATGGGTACATTTGAAGAAGGACAAGCAACTATATGAGGATTAATAGTTGTTGCTACTAAAGAGAGAATTGCGAAAGTTACAGGGTTACCAGTTGTGGGAGAACATTATCCAAATGAGCATGACGCCAGGCCATCTCAAGCTTAGTTCTCTAGGCTGGGTGATCCTCCACTTGAAATTACTAAGAATGGGTTTAGCAGATTGTCCCTTCCACAACCATTTCCAGAACTAGCTACTCACATTATCAGGTATTTAACTTGTGAAGGAAGATTTTTGAACCTACATGCTCATCATTTTAAGCTGCTTAGCTGTATCAGGCATAATCTTCAGGTTAATATTCCCAATTTTCTTTATAATATGCTAAGTATCAGTGCTGAGGAAACTCAAAAGGGCAATGCAAAATCCATTAGTCACCATGCCCTAATCAATCTTTTGGTTGAAAAATCTCTTAGGGATGTTTCCCCATGTCATGGGCAGAATTTGTCCAATTCAAAACTTTGCAACCCTAAGTAAATCTTGTGGCCCAACCTCTAGAAGATGTAGTAGAATCTTTTGACCCTACTAAAGAAGTAGTTGCGAAAGAAAAAGAACCAGAATTACCTCCAGCAAACCAACCTCTTAAACCTACTCCAGAAAGTAATGTACCCACTTCTTCCTCAAGAAAAGGAAAGTAGAAAGTTAGAAAAGAAATCCCTAACTTAGAAGGAGAAATTTCAAACCTTGCAATTCAAATTAATAAAATAAAATAGGCCAGTCCTGCAGTAACTACTCCTGCAACACATAAACCAAAAATGTCTCACCAACCTAAAACTACAATGGTTGAAGAGGCAACTATGCATAGAAGCCCTCGCATGAGAGGACATGTGTCTCCACCTTCTCCTCAACACCCAGATGTTCCAACACCAAAACCTGCTAAAGATCCCTCTGTTGAATATATTCCTAATGACTCCCCTACGCAGGCAGAATCCCATCATATGGAGGAGCCTCCTAATGAGCAAGAACCTAGTAGTATCATACCACAGAATGATCAAGGAATGCTTGAACCAAGCCCTGATGTAATGCAAGAGAGCATTCCTATGAATGTTCAATCTAATCCTCCTCAACATCATGTATATTCTAATGTATCCATTATACCTTACCAATCAACGTGGTTCACTGACTTCTTCCAACAGACTGTTAAGGAGAAGAAAAAGAACGCTCAAATGCAAGAGTTCCCTTCATCAACAATTCAGTCTGTCCTCTTTCATCTATACAACCGTTTTATCTTTCAGAAAACATGTTGGAAGCAGGAAAGAAATCAAATGCAAAGGGAGATGTTTGAGAAGGATGAGGAAATAGAATCTCTGAAAGAGCAGCTAAGGAAATAGAAAGAGAAAATGGACAAGGCCTTAAAACTAGCTGACCAAGTGATAGCTTGTAGACCACCACCTAGGGTATATGCTATTTTCTTAAAGGAGCAATTTATTTTGTTCCAACTTATGATGACAATGAAGAAAATTGATTGTGAATTCAAGTTGGCCCAAGAATTCTATGGTTTGTATTAGACTCTACCATCATGGCAACAAAATCTGTTATGTGAGTTTTATTTGCACAATTTTATTATCCCACATGAAATAGAGTGGAATCCTCTACTCTATATAGGGGACATTCACTTAAGGGACTTAATGTCATGGATTCATAATGAGACAAACTATGATAGACAACTAAAAACCTACAGGGATTTGGAGAAATATGAACCTTTGCCATTAAGGGTTGAGTCACATAAGCCTGATGTTCTTTTGAGGGATTGGCTCAATTTGACTTATGGGAGACCAAAGTCAAAAATCGGGGAGAAAGTATTTGCATTGAGGGATAAATTTTATAGAGATTATCAAACATTTCCCAATTTTACAGCCCAAAGAGCTCTTTCAGGAGTCAGAAGTAGGTGGAATAGATTGCTAGAAGCTTTCAGAAAAGAAGAACCACATAGCCCAATTAATTATGAAGCAGCTATCCATAGAGTGGCTAATTACATGAAGTTGGGACAACAACCCAGAAGGGAATTATGGATGCCTTTATCCTTCCAGCCACTTACACTCTTTTGGCCCCTATATGACATCAGTGCTACTAGACATGATCAGCTGGTTGAGGAGCATCAAGAAGATTACTTGGAATGCACAAGGGGGTTCTACTACACTTTAGAAGTGGAAAGAAGGGGAAGATGACTATTGGAGATTTTAGGACCATAGCAAGGAAATACAATGCTTGAGGACAAGCATTCTGTTAGTAGGGGGCAGATGATTAGTCCAATTATTGCCTCAATTTTGTTATGATCTTTATATTTTGTTGATACTCTGACAAACATTTCTAAGACATTTTATGACTTATACTTATGTGAACCTATGCCAAGTATAGCTAAAGCCACAAAATCTATGGTTATCTTGAGTGATATGTTTTGCTGACTATTATAAATATAATGCAGTACTTCATATAATTATTTCAAGATATGTTCTAACATTTAAGTAGGAGTTGAAAATCTTGACTTGCACATGTGTAGTGAATATTACTAACCTTTTAGGTAAAAATAGAGTGGTATGAAGAGTGGCGCATCTGCATTAAAGAAGGAGCATTAGAAGACCACCATGGTGGGAGAATCCAGCATGATTCTGATGGATATGCTGAGCTTTGAAGGAGCTAATGTTCCAGAGAATATAGGGAATTAGTCTTGCTATATTTCCTCATAACTGTTATTCTGTTGTCAGCAGTAATTGTATTATGTCGTGGTTGTTTTATCTCCTCCATTTTTGGTGAGGTTTAATGAGACTTTTCTATTATGTTTTCAATAAGCATCAATCCTTGATATAAAGGGATTTTGATTGATTTAGTAGGGAATGAACAAAGATAGAATTATGTATTTAGTATAGTGGAAGTTTCTCTATTTTGTTTTTCATGAGTTATTTAGTTGTTATGTAACCAGTTAAGAAGAATTTAATGGAAGAGTGATTTTGGATTATTTCTTGTGTTGAGTAGTTAGCAAAAGCCAACCAAGGGGGCCCACTTGGGAGGTGGATTAGATTAAGTAAGAATAGATTTTCTTCCTGTACTTTTCCTATTTTCAAATAGAGTTACTGTTTTACTCCTGCAACATTGCCAGTGTGGTTGTTCTTGCAGCATTTGCAGAGATAGGTATAGTGAATGTTTTGAGTTGTTAGACAGGCTTAGATTCATTTCATAACTTTTTTGCAGTAATTCCATTCAATAGTTAAGCATGTTTACTTTCCTGCAACAATAGCATAGAATCCTTTCATGCATTTTATCTTCTTGTAGCATAGGTGTTATGACTCCTAAAGGAACTTAGTGCACAAACTGTGCTATCCCATTTCAAGTCTACGTCCCTGGGTTGACAATCTAAATGCATTTCATGATAGGGATAGGTAGTCTGTAGTATAGATGTATTACCCTTAAGAGAGACAATGTCATGATTATCTCTACCTATTGTGAGATTGTTAAGTAACCTTTCTCAAATGGTTGATGAAAATGAAGGAAGAGAGCCCTTAATTTATAGGCAAGAGGAGAGGTAGATAGACAGTTGAGATACAAGCCAAGGAAGGGTCAAGATGCATTTGAGAGAGAGAACATGGATTGTGCTTTCTCAAATGCCTCTCATTGTGACAAGTGTCATAATGGGAGAGGTTGGAAGGAATGGGGGAATGTGAGAGGGGACAAATGTGTAAGAAGGAGATGGAGTGTGTAAGGGATGTGTAAGAGAATTTAAGGTTGACATGAGGTGAAGGAATTGGGGGATGTGAGGATGTGACATGAGAGTTGACTTGGGTTGGGTTAGGATTTCTTAATCCATGGATTATGATTGTGCAAATGCTTAGGAGGTACTTAGGCTTGGATTAGTAGGCAAGTGGAGAATTAGGAGGATGTGATGGGAGAAGAGACAATGAGTGGATGTTTAGATTAGCTAATCATGGGTCATTAGATAATTAAGAGTGATTAGTATGTGTGAATAGGTTGGGTTGAGTAGGAGCTCAAGGCTAGGTTGTTGGGATGCATTTGGTTAGGAGTTAAGGTTAGGAGCCATGTACTTAAATTGGGCTAAATGCATTATTTAATTTCAAATGAGAGGAAAAGGAGATTTATGAATTAAATAAAATAGATAAAAGCATTTATTTAAATTAATAGGGGAAAGAAATTTAATTAACTATCAAACTATGGGTTTGTCACTTTAGATAATTAATTGGGCTATAATTAATTAATTAAATTAATTAACTAGGGGATGACACAAATTAATTAAATATATAATATTTAATTAATAAATGCCTTAAGAGAGAAACTAAATAAGATTACTTAATTGTGTAATTAGATTTAGGTGTCTACATTTTGCCCCTCTTTGACATAGTGTTAAAATAATACTATTTCGAAGATGTTTAAAATAATAAATGACACAAAGAATTTATGAGGTGGAAAAATTTCCCCAAATTATTGGTCGAAAGGTTTAGACTAGGTGATGCCCCCTCGAGAGGGTGACAGAGAAAGAAAAAAGGGCCCAGGTGGTGTCTCAAAAGGAAGGAGAGGCATTGGCGCAGCAGGCCAAAAAGGAGCATGAATGGGGAAGAAGATGGTAAACAAGGCAAGAAAGTGGCAAGAGTCAAGAAAACAAGAAGAATGGGTGGGCTAGGAGGCTTCAAGAAGGAAAACTAGGTCACAAGAGGCCCTTAATAAGGGCCAAGAGGGTAAAAAATAAGTCATTTGCGCACTTCAGAGCTAAGAGATATAGTGATTTTGAGCTCTGATTTGACATATAAAGATGGCACAAGGGCAGGGATAACTTTAAGAAACCCCCTTTTAGAAAAAAGTGTAAACTCCTGGTGAATCGTACATTATTTTAGGGGGGAATTTGTTTTAATGAAGGTGATTTTTTTTTTCAAATCCATGATTTTTCATAGTTTTTATTGGTGATTTTTTTCTTGCTGAATGAGAATTTCATAAATTGCTAGCGAATAATTTTCTTTTGAATTAAAAATTTATAATATATGAGGTGAATAATTTTCTTTTCAAGTAAAAAATAATAATATATGAGGCGAATAATTTTCTTTTCAAGTAAAAAATAATAATATATGAGGTGAATGAATTTCTTTTGAAGGGTAAAAAAATATTTGTATTGGCGAATTTTATGTACTATTTGAAAATTTATTTATTTTATTGGCTAATCGTTCGTTAATTATGGCAAAAAAATATATTTTGTTGGCAATTTTCAAAAGATGGGAAATATTTTGTTATAATTCCTTAGACTAACATACCTAACATACATACATTATTTTATAATGTTAAATATATTATTAGATACCGTCCGATGATCCAAGATCAATGGCCGAAGTTTAATTTCGGCCCCAATTTCTTGAAGGAAAAAAAGTTGTGGAGGAAGTCACCGGAATGTTGACACGTATTAAATAAGGGTTACTTGTCTGCAGACTACAGTGTACACATGTTGGTATCGATATTCACGGTTCTATTACTATAGTGTAACTTGTAACCTCTTAAATCGATAAGCAATAAATGCCTTGTCAGTGACAAGCGACATTCTTTAACTTGTCATGTAGATTAGATATGCACCACTTCCAAATTCATACAAACGCTATAACCGATATTTGACATTTTTTGCTTTTATGGGAAAGATTTACTACCAGATATGAAAGATTAAGGACAAAATATTAATTTCTCACATGCATGCATTTAAGGGAAAGATTTACATGAAAGATTTAGAGGCATGTTAAGGACAATGGATTTAATACCATTAAAGACAGAATAATTTATTGCTAAGTAACGATCCAAAATTCAAGGGCTATTTATAGATGATCTATCTTCATTATTCATCGATTCATCTTTGGCGTTTGCTAGATAATTTATTTGTTTAGGGTCTGCAGTCTGCAAATAATTTGTTTTTAAGTTTTCTTTAGTTTTACTATTTCAGATGGACACTCCAATTAGGCTTATATGCACATCTGAGGAGGCCCAGAAGGCCTTTTTGGGTTCCTTTACTGATGAAGCCTTAGAATCTATTTGTAAGCAGGGTGGGCCTTTCGTTATAGAGGCTATGAGAATGGTGCTGGGCCGAGAGTTTCAGAACAATGAAGATAGGCACCGGGTCAACATGGACATTACGTCCCATTTTTTGGCATCTCTTCTTGACCTCAGAGAAGAGAAGGTGGAGATGTTAATGCTTCTGAGGAGGGTTTTTAAAGAAGAGTACTTGGGAGACAACATTAGTGTTGTCATGTTTGCAAAAATAGGGGTGGGGATCCCTTGGGCAAGTGAAATACCCAAGCTTCTCCTCCCAGGCTAGAATGTGGCCATGCAACCTTTTCTTTTGGGGCTCAATGCTGGGTAGTATAAGCGTCATAGGAAATGGGCCCTGCTTGCTAGGGATTTCCTCTGAAAGTGGTTTGCCCTTGATGAAGAGGAGGCTGAGGTGGGGAAATTCGGGTGGCTGGATGAATTCGCGTAGATAATCATCTCTTGTGAATTATACTTAGATGGAGCCGAAGGCCAAAATCAGTAGAGGACTACTACTGATTTTTTTGATAAAAAGTTTATGGTTTTTTCTTGTTTATAGTATGTTTCTTTTTGTAGTATTTACTATTGTACTGGAAGTAGACATTGGACTACTAGTCTACTAGTGGTTTTTGTTTTATAAATCATACCTCATTTTTTGATTTTTTTTGTTTATAGTAGGTTCCTCTTTGTTCTGGAAGTGGAACTGGACAATCTTTATGTAATTATAATTTTATGAAAAGAAAATAATGAAAATTTTGCTCATTTCAATCTGTACAAAAAATGGTTCTTAGACTTCTCTGTCACTGTGATTGTAGTATTTTAATTAGTTTCTTTATGATTTATCTATGTATTAGATATGTATGATGTATCACAGTTGTACAATGTAGACAGTTATAGTTAATAAAAGAAATGTCTTATCAGTTATCACTGAGTACTGCCATTAAGTTTGGGTAATGTTACTTGTCAAAATTCACACACTCGTACATTTAATATGAAAGATTTATAGAATTTTGAAGGACAAATGAATTAATAAGGTTAGAGAAATAATTTATGGTATTCTAATTATAATGTATGAGAATTATATGTGAATCTTTGATTATAATTATCAACGTTAAAGTTATAATCTAAATCAATAAAAAATATCATTTTAACTTTAAGAATACTATATAATCAATTTGACAGAGAAATGAATTAATAAGGTTAGAGAAAGAATTTATTGTTTTCTAATTATAAGGTATGATAATTATATGTGATTATAATTATCAATGTTAAAGTTATAATCAATAAAAAATATCATTTTAACATTAAGTATACGATTTAATCAATAAAAAATTTCGCAAGCTTTAGCTCATTTCAATTTGTACAAAAAATGGTTCTTAGACTTCTCTGTCACTATGATTGCAATATTTTAATTAGTTGCTTTATGATTTATCTACATATTAATAAAAGAAATGTCTTATTAGTTATCACTGAGTACTGACATTAAGTTTGGGTAATGTTACCTGTCAAATTCACACACTCGTACATTTAATATGAAAGATTTATAGAATTTTGAAGGACAAGTGAATTAATAAGATTAGATTTATAGAATTTTGAAGGACAAATGAATTAATAAGGTTAGATTTATAGAATTTTGAAGGACAAATGAATTAATAAGGTTAGAGAAAGAATTTATGGTATTCTAATTATAATGCATGAGAATTATATGTGAATATGTGATTATAATTACCAACGTTAAAGTTATAATCTAAATCAATAAAAAATATCATTTTAACTTTAAGAATACTATATAATCAATTTGACAAACAAATGAATTAATAAGGTTAGAGAAAGAATTTATTGTTTTCTAATTTTAAGGTATGATAATTATATGTGATTATAATTATCAATGTTAAAGTTATAATCAATAAAAAATATCATTTTAACATTAAGTATACTATTTAATCAATAAAAAATATTACTTTAACTCATGTTTGGGACACCTAGTGAGTCAGTGACTCAGCGACCACAGAAATCTTGTTATCTCTAAACACTAACCTTGGTCCTTAACTCCGACCTTTGAAATTTATTAGAATTTAATATTATTAAAAAAATAGTGCATTTTGAATTTGATTGGCTAAAATTTTTACTATTCAATTAAATAACTTTAAATGTTATTAACTTATTATCCATTATTAATTAATATTTATAAAGGAAAAAATAACATTAGAACATTTAACAATGTCCGTTGCAAATAACTACCGTTGGATGAGCACAGCTTGACGATGTACGATGGACTTCAGGATGAAAGGGAAAAGCAACCCCATCTTTTGAAACCCGTTCTGAAATCATGACAGATGTCAGCCATCAGGTGAGTGGTGACTAGGTGAGTTAATGGGACCCACGGGGGCTCGGGGCCACCAATACCACAGGCACACAATGCCATTATGACCATTGGATTATTGTAGATCAACGATCGAAGTTGTATTTTGGGATGAAAGGGAAAAAGCAACCCCATCTTTTGAAACCTGTTCCAGAATCATGACACGTGTCACTAAACACGTAAGAGTCTTACGTTCCACTCATAGTCTCGCATGGTCCTACCAAAAATGCCATTTGATGATGATGTGACACGTCTGACTTGACCATTAGGTGAGTGGTGACAAGGTGAGTTAATGGGACCCACGGCCATGGAGGCCCGAGGCCACCAGTACCACAGGCAAACAATGCCATTATGATCATTGGATTATTGTAGATCAACGACTGAAGTTGTATTTTGGGATGAAAGGGAAAATAAACTCCATCTTTTCAAACCCGTTATGGAATCATGACATGTGTCAATAAACACGTAAGATGTTCCACTCACAGTCTCTCATGGTCCTACCAACAATGCCATTTGATGATGATGTGACACATCTAACTCATAGTCGCCAGGTGAGTCAACTGTTAGATGAGTGGTGATGACTCTAGATTGTACAATTTTGGTGCTTTAAGTTTCACTTTCTAGTAGTCTACGGATTTAGAAAGGGTTTACAGATTCTAAATTTTTATGTTGAGGAAAGAAAGTGCAACAAAGTCTCTCAGCTGAAACTCTATAACCTGTTCCTAGTCAAAGTCTGCAAAAATCGAAGCTAAGGGTAACGGGTAACTACTAAAATCCTGAACACATAGGTCTCACATTTGAAATTTTTCAAATCTCTTGATTTACAACTTTACTGTTTATATTATAGAAAAAAATTATCCTGTTACTTGTTAGGGTTTAATTTTGATTCTTGAATCACCCCTGTAAATTGTAGGCTTGTAGGCTGTAGCTGTGTATAAATATTTGAATTTTCCTACGAGTAAATAGTGATACCGATTTAGGTTACCACTTACCAGCTTACCACGATGGGCAAAACAATTATCAAGAATAAGACTATGAGTAAAAAGACAAGTCAGATAGTAGAATTCCACAATCTGCTTAAAACACCAGGTTTCATGGATGTATTCCATGATATTTATGATCCTATTATTCATGGAAATAAGGGAATAATGGAAATTAGATTTGCAATTGAAAACAAGTGGAACGATCCAAATAAGGGTTCAAGATTTTCTTCATTTAACCCAAAGGTAAATGCAACGACAAATAAAATTGCACCATGGAATGCTGGGTCAGCAAGGATGGCATTACCTCAAGTATTCCCTTGCCCAGAAATTGTCATATTCTGCGCCGAAAATTATGATGAAAATAAAAAAGCAATTGTGAATAAAAATACTCAGGAGGAAATTTTGTCCATAACCGAGAGTGAATTTGCTAGTTTGTTGAACCTAGGGTTTGAACAACAAAACTCAAACGTGCAAATTGACCTGAGAAAGTTGGCAGAGGATTATGAAAAAATAGATGCAACACAGAGAGATTCTTATATCAGAGGAATAACAATTATAAACGGTTCAAGCCTGAGTCTAGATCATAGGCCTCCTTATGATTATGAAATTTTTGTGCCATGGGTTCAGGATAGTATTTCCTTGCTAGCATTTTGTTTGGGATTGGATAGTAACAAAGAAGTGGGTGCCAACATTCTTGAAATGCTTTTTCATATTCATTTTGAAAAAGAACCAGTAAATTATTGTTTTATTGAGCACATTGTTCGTTGCATGCAAGAACAATTACTAATGATTAAAACAGGTTCATAGAAGACATTTAGATTCACAACCTACTTGTGCTATCTTCTCTTAGCAAAGCATCATGCAATATTTCAGACAAACAAGATTTGCAGTCAGGGCCAAAATCCAATATATGAGTTGACACCTTAGATAAGGATGATTGATAACAGAAGGAACTACAACAATTTTGTAGACTTCTGTTTGGCACCAATGTACGATAAAATTACAGGCACTCCAATGCCTAGATTACCTGCTACTTGTAGAGATTTAATTCAACTTGGAAGTAAAATACAATTGGTTGACTGGTACTTCATGGAAGAGTACACAGTGTTAAGGTTTTACGGTTCAGTAGTAGAACCCTACAAACTTCCAATACATGTCACAAAGAGGGTATTTGCATTGGAATATGTACGACAAATGGAGAGCACATATGTACTCTTTAGTGGTCAGCAAAAGAAAATGATATTTCCTTCCTTGCCTTTCTCATTTGGAGGGTTCACATTTGAGAGAAGAGGATTCAAAGTGGTAGAAGCCTTTTTTACAATTTTTCGCTTTAATGTTGATAGTCACTAGCAGTATGATCCACTCAACATAATTGGAACAAAGCTTAGAGAGAATGGAAACTCTACAAGAAAATGTCAACATGAAAGTATGCCATTGATTGAAAAATTTAAAAACATGGATTCCTGGGAGGAGGTCAAAAAAGAGATGGAGAAATATGCTGCTGAAAATAATATGTCAATACAGGAATTGTCATCACAAATTATGGCATTGCACAAATAAAAAGGAAAAGTGTAGGCCATGAGTATGACATCATCCAATTTCTACTAGAAAGCTGCTCAACTATCTACAAATTCTATTCCAAAAAAGCTAATGAATGAATGTATTGATGATAATTGGACTCGAACAAAATTTTTTGATTTTTGGGAAATGAGGAAGAATCTCAGTGAGCCAAAGACCTTTGCAGATCTTTCTGACGTGGAAGAGGATACAAAGTTTAATGAATTGTGGAATAAGGAGCATCCAGCTAAAGCATATCCAGATAACGATGACAATGACAATGACCAGGATTTTATGAATTCTACATCCAGCGTGAATCCCACATCCAATACAATATATTCAATTAGTAGAGGAGTTGATGCCTCCAAAAAAGATCAATATACCAAAGGGGCAGATATTATAGAAAAAATGGGCTACCAAGGTTTTGGTGGTTTGGGTCCAACTGGCCAATGGGTTTGGTCTTTACCCGACCCAGCAGCTCCACCAAAACATGGTGAGAAACCAGGCGTTGGGCTTGGAGTTCAATCATCAAAATCATCAACTCAGTCAATTCCATTTCCTGAATCAATTTCCACTCCCACAGCTGTGGATATCATGGGTACAACGACAACTACTGGTTCAAAAAGGACATTACAGACAGACATGAAAACAATTGTTCATAGAGATCAAGGTAGTGTAAAGAAGAAAAAGGTTTTGACAAGTATTGGTATAACAATGACAATGGTGAATGGGACTCCAACAATTGCCCAACCTTTAGGACAAAATCCTTAGGTTCAGAACAGTCCAAAAACTCCACTTGTAATGGGTAAGGGTGTTGCTAATCCTTATGGTGTAATTAGCAGCACCACAGGCAACATAGGTGGAAGCTCCTACATCAGTGCAAGTGTTATTTCACCATTCAAACATTCAATTGTGTCACAAAACCCTAATTTTTGTTACAATGATTTTGTAACTAATTATGAACAATAAAAAAATAGGAATAGACAACATAGTAAGACAATGAAGATGGAAGCAGTTGCTACTTCTCGTGAGGTAGAACCTGCAACAAACATGCTATTTCCCACATATGACCCAAATAAAGATATGATGGAATTCATGGTTGTTATGCCCCCAGCTAGAGATAACAATCCACTAGAGAGTCAGTTAGATCCATCTCAATTTCAAGTTAGCACCCTCCAAATGGATTTATCCAAAATTAAAAATGTGGACAAGATAAATGTGTCGAAAATGACCAACCAAGTGGTCTACAGTTCACTGATGAAGTTGGAGAGAGAGAAAGGAAAGCTTCAGGGAACAATAGATAAGTTAAAGGCAGACTTGGAAAATGTAAAGGCAACTGAGAAAGCAACAGAAAATAGGTGCAAAGAATTAGAGAGAAGGATAAAAATTCATCCTCTAAAGAAGCAATTAGAGTTGGACAAAAAGAACATATTGATGCAAAATTGAAATCTTTGAGGGAAAAATTGGAACAGAGTGAACAAAAACTTGAGAATGAAAAAGCCTCTTCATTATGTTTTTACAAAAACTTAGGGAGTGCGGGAAAGGAAACCAATAACTTAAAGAAAGAATTGGAGAATGAGAGGGTAAAAAAAAATAGTGGGAAGAGAAAGCAGAGCAAATAAGAAAAGATAGTGAACACAAGTTCTCAGAAATGAGAGAAGACCTAAAGAAGGCAAATAATACAATTAAAAATTATGAAAACAACTTGAATGACCATGTAAATAATATAGTCAAGCAAATAAAAAAATTCTTCTGGGGCCAAATAAAGATGTCTTCTGATAGGTTGTGTGATTAGTTTGAACTAAATGAAACTCTTACAGATGTTTTTGGTAAGATGAGAGAGCACATTGAGAAGAACAAAAGTTTTTATCAGAGAAAGAAAACTGCAAAGTAGATTATGCAAGAAATCAATAGAAGCAGTGATAGGCATTTGGTAAGCAAGGGAATTTAGGACCGCATTGCTGCAACAATAAAGGCAAACTCTTTCTTTCAAAAATTGTCAAAAACTAACAGAAGCAGAAGAAAATGTTTCCTTATTCGGGCCAAAGCTCGCTAAGATGAATAGTAAAACAAGCAAATTGGTATCTCTTGGTTTGCTGAGTCCTGGTCTTGATTACTCATCAACGAGTTTCATTGGAAGAGAAGCTTACAAAAAAAAGTTGGAGGACACAGTGACGTCTGATTTAGGCAACCTTCCTCAGGATAGAACTTATGAAGGCATTGCAAAGTGCATCAAAACATTCACAAATTTGAATGTAGTAATGGAAGGAACATTGCTTTCAACTCACTCTTCCAAGTATGGATGGCTGATGAGGTTGCAAGTCATGTACTATAACATGAAAAAATTTGCCCTTCCAACCAACGAAGAATGGAGCATACTAAAGAAACTGACAGAATCATCTTGATCTCATCAATCATAGTATGTGAAAGTACTTTCAGTTTCAATCATCTCTATATATTTAGTATATATCTTTGATATTATCCTAAATACTAGAGTCTAGAATTGAGTTTAAAGTAACAAGTTTGAACTTTGTTTTTTGAACAAGATGAATGCTGTAGTCTTGCAGATGCTATTGCCAATGCTAATTTACTAAACTAGCCTATCAAATGTAGAAATGTACAACTAAAGTTATAGAGATGTTGTAGACTTGTAGTTGTTTTACTGATTTAGATTTTGAGACTTCTCACTTCACATTAGGCAAATCAACCCGAAGTTGTTGTTGCTCCCTTGTTTCTATCAAAGGGAATTCAGGGTCATTGGCTTAGGGTAATGAAATTGAAATTGGGAAATGTACCAAATTGCCAATGGGTATACCGTATTGAGTCATTGAGTTTTGTAAACAGAATCAAAAAGTTGTGTTCTTACTAATATTAATGAATGAATTGTTATATTGTATCATATTTGTAATTAAATTAATCAGAATCAGTATTTCTAACTCTAAGAATTCTAACATATGAATTGCTATGTTGTCAAAACAAATAATGAAAAATTTACAAGAATTGTACCATATGAGCTGAATAATGCAAATGAAAACAATTATTAATTGTGGAATTGAATCTTGATGACATTATCAACCACATTCATGTTTTTGACATTGGAATATGCTATTATGCATGATTGATGATGAGATACAGAAACTGACAGTAGACTTCAGGAAAAAGATCAATAAATACTTAGGAGGCTAGGAACTGCTACTTCGACAATGGTTCAACTTCAAGCTGCCACATCATATCATCATTGAGATCATCGGATTCAGTGCCATCAACTTCATAGATTCCTTGGTTCTTCGATATGTTTTCTTCACTCTGCATACCACCGCTTAACTAATGTTCACCGCTAGCAGTACCAGTACCAATAGTACATGAGTCAATGACATCATTGTCTCTAGCATTCCCACTCCCAGTCCCACTTTGGTTTGAAATGTTGCCCATACCTCTTCTCTGACATTTCTTCGTCCATAATTTTAGTGCCCTTTCGTAAGAAAAAGTATTGACTTCATACTTGGATGTATAGACCCTCAAGCAATTTTCTAGATTCTTGTCTAGTTTGTTTCTTAGCTTTGACTTTAGGAATCCCAAAGCACTGAAAAATCTCTCATCCTCCACTGACCCCAATATCATGGTCAGACATAAATCAACAAGCTTGAAATATTTTGATATCGAATTAGTCAACAATTCGCTCTCAGCTAGATTTTTCCAAAGCCTTGATACCGATCCATCTTCGCGAGCATTTTGCATAATATTATATTGTTCCCTCATTGTTATTGAAAAATGACCTGATTGCTCTCTCAACTGATTTCCATCTAAAATTCCATTTAGAGTTACTCCATTTAACTCTTTGGTTTTGCAGAAATGATCTATCAAAGTTAGTAGCCTAGTTTTAAAATCTTTCAGATTGTTCATACTCCAATATCGAGGAAACACAATAGCCATGGATTCAAGTAGTTTGATTGAAGGAAATCTTGCTCTAATCTATGAGGAAAGATCATAGGCAATGTGCTTCATAGAATCTGTTACAGACTTAACAATCTTGGTAAAGTCTTCCCTTTTAATACTTGATACTCACCGAGTCCTGGTGTTCTTTCCTAGTTCCTCGGACTCGATCCTAGAAAAGTAGTGCATTGGTATCTCAACTCCGTGAATTTATGCACATAACTCCCCATTTGAACCTATTTTAAAAAAAGTTATCAGGATTGTCCAAATTTGTGACTTTCATGTAGCTGGAAAATTTTACATCATCTTCACATAATTGATAAAGACTATCGAGCGCCATGCATGTCAATTTACGCAGCAAAGCATATTTTGCAATATACATAGCTCTTTGCTGGGCCTTTTTCATTAAATTTCTCATTTCCTCAAGCATGGGGAGAATACCTGCTAATGTTAACAATGTCTCTACATTAGTTAACATTGCCAGCAGTGCAGAAAATTTTGGTTGCTCGGCTTTGTCACGACTTGAGTTCATTAGATCAAGCAACGATTGATATTCTAAAAAAACTCAATGTGCTGGTCCATCCAAAGAGATCTATCTGGTATCATTATCCTTAAGAAGCTTGTTCCCATCAATTAGTCCTTCGGCAAAGAGTTGAAATTCCCTAAATCATTTCAGACTTCGACAGAAGTATTATTAGAGCTCTTTGATTAAAGCTTCAATTTTTTTTACTGGAGCATGCTTGCTGACAACTCCAAAAGCTAGATTCATTCTATGGGCCATGTAGTGAATGGGAGTAACGTAGGGTGCATAAGAAGATTGTATTTTTGTGCAAAGACCACCCCTGTGGCCTTCCATTACTGAAGCTCCATCTGCTCCAACACACACCAACTTTTTGGCAATGGTCATGTCATTTATACCTCCATATTCAATTAGAGAACTCTTTACTAGTTCAAATAAATTTTCCGCTGTCGCATTATCCCTCATTTTAGCAACAGTTAGTAGATGAGGTTGGCGAACAAAATTCTATATAGTATAAACATGCATACATACCTAGGAAGTATTGTATACTACTGTAACCTCGTCTAAAGACAATGCAATAAAATTTGACTCTTTAATTTTTGCCTTCAGATCCTCTTTTTCAATCTCGGCAAGACAACTTGCCCATTCCCATCCACTGTTTACTGACCAGTGACTGTTAGGATAGTTACGAACTTTCAGAAAGTGTAATAAAGCACTCAATGATGGGTAGTTTGTCATAGGACACCCTCTACTCAAAATATTAAACACAACACTTAACTGAACAACTTTTCCCATTAGTTCTACTTCCAATGCTTTTCCAAAACAAGCTTCAATAGAGCCTTTAACTTCACTAGGCTTCATCTTTATATTATGTTGAAATTCATATAATTCTACATTCCTAACATGCTGAGATTCCTCCTTTGTTTTCCATCTTATCACTGATTTTTGAACTCCATCTATGATTTTCTTTTCGTAAACTTTACCCATATGCTTCTCTACGGTGTCAATTTTTAGCTACAGCCTCTTTTCCTTCTTATTTATCTCATTGCAAATCTTACATTTGCATTCTACGGGAGGCTCCCCTTCAATTGGATTATCCACTAGTTCAATGAATGGATAGTTTGACACCCATTCTATTTGAAAATTCCTCGACAGATCCCACATTCTATCATTCTTTGATTTGTGTTTTCTTTTCTTCCCTGGACCATCATCTTCTCTGACATTCTTAGTCTCATCCAAGTCGATTATATCATTATGGCTACTCTGGGTATTTAATTGAAAATCTTCTTCAAGTTCATCGTGATCTGAGATATTAGGTTCGCTAACTTCTTCAATATGTCATGTAGGTTCAGCCTTAGGTTGGGAATCTTGAAAATCTTCTTGTGATGAAGTAGCTTCTCGATTTTGGCTAGAAACATTTCCAACACCATGACTAAAGTACGATGATAAGGTTCTGCATTTTGTTGGCCTCTCTTGGCTTTCCCCATATGTGGGAGCCTTACCCTTATTCTTGTTTGACATCTTGATTCTTCAACGAAATGAAGGCTACCAGCCTACCAGTGAAAAAAAAATGTTAAAAAAATATTTACTTGTTGAAGAAATGATAAATGGCAATAGAACTATAATATACAATGTTTACATAGTCGCAAAATAATAATCACTTACCTTTGCCTCGAATTCAATCATAGTCATGACTCACCAAAGTAGTCAAGACTCAATAGTGTAAACTTTGCTATCGATCAAATTGAACCGATCCAAATTGTGTACAATAACATTAATGTATGAATGTATTTATACTAATCTTTATTGGTGAATTGGGTGGGAGGTATTAGGTCAGTGTCCAAATATTTGGCAAAGCCTGCATAATTATAACACATCTTTGTTAGGAATGATGCTAAAGTGTTTGATAGCCATTCTATAGCATTTGTTGTTGCATTCATGACTATGATTGTCATTGATGTCAACACAGTGATTTACTGAATACTTGCAAAGAAGTAGATAGAGTTTGGATTAGCGCACATGGGTTATTGTAGTTGGAGCTATGCGATGTTGAGGTTATACTCTTTGATATGTCATATGTATATGGTTAAGAGAACATATAGTAATTCATTGATTCATGGAAGTTATGATCATTTTGGTGGAAGCAGTGTTCAGGCAGTGTTCCTGATTAGCGGTTTGTGGAAATCAGATGATATCTCCTGATCGGGATGGAATCTAGTTTTGTGCAGTTAAAGGGAATTTGGAGACACATTGATAGTGATGTGGATGACAGTGCAAACTTTGAGGTCACACGAGTGAAGATTTATTATATTTTGAAGCTGACAGTTTTATGTAATTTTGGTGTAGAGTGTGGAAACTTTTATTTTGTAATTGTATGCCGACTCATTTGTAATTATTTGAGTGTGGTATAAAGGAAGGAATTTATTTCCTTGTTAATGTGTAATGGTTATGTAGTAGCATGAAGTTTTAATGTGAAAGTGTGTAATGGCAACAACAATTGTGATGTTGTATGCATGAAGTGAAGAAAAAAGCCAAGTATGAAAGCGAATTTGTGAAGGAAGACATGCGAAGTACAAAGATCTAAAATTGAGATATGATGTAACAGTGAGTGTGGTTTGGCACAATCGGAGAAGAGGTAACATATTATTTTGTTGAGTAATGCAAAGATTATTTGGACAGTGTGTTCAGTGATCTTACCTTGAAGCTATTTGGGCAGTGGGTCCTTCTGTCTTCTATAACTCTTAACAAGGTTAGAATCTTTTAACAGGGATTCAAAATCTCCTAACAGGGATTCATATGTACTGAATGTATTTTATAAGACTCCTAATAGAGTCCATCCTCTCACAAGGAATATTCATATTAGTGCATCTTTTGTGGGCATCATTCCCACCGGGGTTTACTCTTTGATCAAGAGGTTCCCTAGTCAACATATCTTGTGTCATTATGTTATTGTGTATGAATATCTTTCTATGGTTGGTAATTATATTGCTTATATGGTTTAATTCTGTTGAAGATGATAAAAGTTATAATTATTTGATAACTGATTCCCCCCCCTTTCAGTTATCTTGGTGGACTTTACTTTCTAACAATTGGTATCAGAGCGACATGTCCTTGAAAGAGAAGTTTAATAACTTAAGGAGATCCATGGTGAATTTCAGGAAAGAAAGCCCTAAGTTTGATGGAGTAAATTTTGACAACTAGAAAGAAAAGATGAAGACACACCTATTATGTTTAGGACTAGGTTGTTGGTTGATTACAAAGAATAATAAGACTATCATTGAAGAGGACAATCTTGAAACATGTACTACAGAAGAGAGAGATCTATTCATGTGTAACATACTTGAAAGAGAAGAACTTTTGATAGCACTATCACAGAATGAGTACAATCAGGTAAAATATTTGAAAAAATGTCATGAAATTTGGAATGCTTTACACTCTACTTTTGAAGGTGATGAACATGCAAAAAGAGTTATATTACATAATTGGATATGTGCATTTGAAGATATTAAAATGTTGGAAGATGAATCTGTTAGAAGTTATATTGGTAGAATGTCAGAGATCATTTCAGGTATAAAATCTTATGGAGGAACAGAGACAGAGAATGAAGTGATATGAAAAATTCTGAAGACATTGACTCCTATATTTAAGCAGACAACATAGATGATTGAACAAGTGATACCTTGTACAACAAAATTTACAAGAGAGACTCTTCTTGGAAGATTGGAAGCAGCAGAAATGAACCTGAGATTATCAGGAGACTTAATTAGAATGGAGACAACATTCAATGCTCTTAGTGTTTGCCCTACTTTGTCAAGAAGCATCAGTGTGAGCGGAGATTATGCTGGCAACAACAGATCTAGAAATGAAGAAGACAAGAAGATTGAAGAAGGTATTGCCTTGCTTGTGAAAAGAGAATCAGACGGTAAGAAATTTTTTAAATGTTGGACTTGTCAAGAATATGGTCATTTTGCATCTAACTGTCCTAAGAGAGTTAAAAAGTACATAAGCAATTTCAAACCTAGAAGATCTAAGGAATGTTATTATGCTAATGATGAAGATCTTGAAGCTAGTATAGAAAGATCTTTAAGTGAAAGTGATACTGAGAATAATGATGACATAGGATTTGTAGCAATTAAAGAAGAAAATCCTGAATCTAATGTTAAGGAAGAAAATGCCTTAGTTTCTCAAGTTGAAAAGAAAGCTGATTGGATTATAGATAGTGGTTGTTCACATCATATGACTGGAGACATGAAAAAGTTCATAAAGTTGAATGAATATGATGGTGGAGTAGTTAGAGTTGGAAACAATGCACCTTGTTTGATTAAAGGTATAGGATCTATTACTCTTGATGGAAAGACTAATATTGATGATGTTTATTTTATGGATGGATTAAATCATAATCTTTTGAGTGTTGGACAATTAGTTGATAAGGGATATCAAGTTTGGTTTATTGAGAAAACTTGTGTAATAAAGGATAAAGATGGAAATATGATTGGAACTGGATCTAGAACTAGAGGTAATGTATTTCAGTTGAATCCTACTGAGATGACATGTTTGATTACTAAAATTGATGACAGTTGGTTATGGCATAGAAGGTTTTGTCATATAAACTTTGATAACATTGTGAAAATAAGTACTACACTTGCAGTAAGAGATTTAACTAGAATTATGAAGCCTACTAACATGATTTGCAAAGAATGTGTAATGGCTAAACAAAAGAGAAGTTCTTTTCCTAGTAAAAAGTTTACATCTACAGAGAAGATGGAGATTGTTCATACAGATTTGAGTGGTCCTACTAGGACTAGAGGATTCTATGGAGAAAGGTATTTTATGATTCTTGTTGATGACTTTACAAGAATGATGTGGATTGCATTTCTTAAAGAAAAATCTGAAGCATTTGATAAGTTTAAAATTGTTAAGAATAAAGTTGAGAATGAATCTAGAATGAAGATTAAATGTTTAAGATCTGATAGAGGTGGAGAATTTACTTCTAGAGAGTTTAACAACTTTTGTGAAGAAAATGACATTAAAAGACAGTATTCAGCTCCTAGAACACCTGAACAAAATGGCATTGCAGAAAGAAGGAACATATCAGTGACTGAAGCAGCAAGAGCTATGTTGCTTGAAAATAATTTGGCAAAGATATTCTAGAGAGAAGCAGTGAACACAATAGTATACACAATGAATAGAGTACAAATCAGAGTAGACATAGACAAGACACCTTATGAATTATGGTTTGGACATGCACCCCCAGTCAAGTATTTTAGAATTTTTGGAAGAAAATGTTATATAAAGAGAGATGATGATATTGGAAAGTTTGATCCTAGAAGTGATGAAGGTATATTTCTTGGATATTCTTTAAAAAGAAAAGCATATAGATGTTTCAATAAAAGAACTAAGACTATTGTTGAGAGCACAAATGTTAAAGTTGATGAAAAGTTCAAAATTCAGGAAAGAATGCTTGATTATGAATCTGATGAAGAAACTCATCCTAAGCCTAATACTAGAACTACTGAATTGTTTTATGAATCTGACAGTGATTTGTTGAATGAAAGCCACAGTGAAGTTATTGAAGAACCTACATCTGAAGAGAGATTTGAGACAATGACACCTAGCAAGAGTTTGTTAAAGAATCATCCTTTTGAACAGATTATTGGGAGCATCAAAAGAGGAGTTCTTACTCGAAATAAGGCACAAGAACAATTATGTTTGATTTCTCAAATTGAACCTAAGACTACTAATGAAGCTTGTGAAGATGAAAGTTGGACTAATGCTATGAAGGAAGAGCTAGATCAGATTGAAAAGAACAAGACATGGGAATTGGTCCCTAGACCTAAAGACAAGAATGTTATTGGAACTAAATGGGTATTCAAAAACAAGATGAATGAACAAGGAGAAGTAGTAAGAAATAAAACAAGATTGGTATGTAAGGGTTACTCACAACAAGAAGGAATTGACTATGAAGAAACCTTTGCACCTATTGCAAGAATTGAAGTAGTAAGAATGTTTTTGGCATATGCAGCTTACAAGAAATTCAAAGTGTATCAGATGGATGTGAAGTCAACATTTCTAAATGGAGATTTGGAAGAAGTCTACATTGAGCAGCCTGAAGGTTTTTCTTTAACTCAAGAAGGAGACATGGTATGTAAATTAAAGAAAGCTTTATATGGACTTAAACAAGCACCTAGAACTTGGTATGCAAGAATGGATAATAATTTGTTAAAGTTGGATTTTTATAAAAGGTACAACTGATAGCAATTTGTACACAAAAGAAATTGAAAATGGTTTGTTAGTTATAGTTATTTTTGTTGATGACATTATCTTTGGAGGAGAAGATGAAGCTAGTGACAAATTTGCTAATGAAATGAAGACTGAATTTGAAATGAGTATGATTGGTGAAATGAAATACTTTTTGGGATTACGAATAACACAAAACAATGATGGTATCTTTGTAAGTCAAAAAAAGTACCTGAATGACTTGTTGAAAATATTTGGAATGGAGGATTGTAAACCAGTTGGAACACCTATGGTGATCGGACATAAGTTATGGAGCAGTAGCAAACAATTGTAACTAGATAATTTGGATGACGCAGATGCTGAAGGATATTGGAATAAAATTTGTTGAACCTGTTGTTATACATTGTGATAACACCAGTATAGTTAGTATGTCTAAGAATCCTATATTACATTCTAAGACAAAGCATATAGAGATCAAGTATCATGTTGTAAGAGAGAAAGTTGCTGAAAAAGAAGTCAGACTTGAGTACATAAGTACAAAGGAGCAGATAGTAGATATATTCACAAAGCCTTTGCCTAAGGATACATTTGAGTATCTGAGAGGTATGATTGGGGTTATGCCCCAACCTACTTTTGAGAAGTGATGCAATTGGTTGCATCCATCCAATGGTATATGAACCTTATCTTTCTTCTGGACTGGATGTTGGTACTTCCTCTATGGGGGAGTATGTGTATTTGAGCTGAGTCATGAGGACTCTAGTAAATATATTTTCTGAAAAGTGTCTTTTGACATTAAGTTGTTGTTGATGTAGTGATGGAATTTCTGTCATTGATGTCAATGGGGGAGAAGTATGCATGAAAAACAATATGAGACATTTGTTGGAGAGAACTGAATAGGATAATGAAGCAAGATTTGATTGATGAAGAGGATTTGAAGAAGTAGTGTTGCAGTATTGGATTTTTGGAACATTGAATGTTTTTCATCTATGTTGCCATCAATGCCAATGGGGGAGATTGTTAGGAATGAATGCTAAAGTGTTTGGCAGCCATTTTGTAGTAGTTGTTGTTGCATTCATGACTATGATTGTCATTGATGTCAACATAGTGATTTACCAAAGACTTGCAGAGAAGCAGACAAAGTTTGGATTAGCGCATGTGGGTTATTGCAGTTGGAGATATGCAATGTTGAGGTTATACTCTTTGATATGTCATATGTCTATGGTTAAGAGCACAGACAATAATTCATTGATTCATGGAAGTTATGATCATTTTGGTGGAAGCAGTGTTCAGGTAGTGTTCCTGAGTAGCGGTTTGTGGAAATCAGATGATATCTCCTAATCGGGATGGAATCTAGTTTTGTGTAGTTAAAAGGAAGTTTGAGACACATTGATAGTGATGTGGATGACAACATAGACTTTTAGGTCACACGAGTGAAGATTTATTGTATTTGGAAGATGACAATTTTATGTAATTTTGGTATAGCGTGTGAAAACTTTTATTTTGTAATTGTATGCCGACTCATTTGTAATTATTTGAGTATGGTATAAAGGAAGGAATGTATTTCCTTGTTGATGTGTAATGGTTATGTAGTACCATGAAGTTGTAATGTGAAAGTGTGTAATGGCAGCAACAGTTGTGATGTTGTATGCATGAAGTGAAGAAAAGAGCTAAGTATGAAAGCAAATTTGTGAAGGAAGACATGCGAAGTACATAGATTTGAAATTGAGATTTGATGTAACAGTGAGTGTGGTTTGGCGTAGTCAGAGAAGAGGTATCATATTATTCTATTGAGTAATGCAAAGATTATTTGGACAGTGTCTTCAGTGATCTTACCTTGAAGCTGTTTGGGCAGTGGGTCCTTCTGTCTTCTATAACTCTTAATAGGGTTAGAATCTTTTAACAAGGATTCAAAATCTCCTAACAAGGATTCATATGTACTGAATGTATTTCATAATACTCCTAATAGAGTCCATCCTCTCACAAGGAATATTCATATTAGTGCATCTTTTGTGGGCATCATTCCCACCGGGGTTTACTCTTTGATCAAGAGGTTCCCTAGTCAACATATCTTGTGTCATTGTGTTATTGTGTATGAATATCTTTCTATGGTTGGTAATTATATTGCTTATATGGTTTAATGCTATTGAAGATGATAAAAGTTATAATTATCTGATAACTGATTCCCCACCCCTCTTAGTTATCTTGGTGGACTTTACTTTCTAACAGTCTTGTGTTATATCCTAGGTGATTATGGGTCATCCAATACCATGGTAATATTAATAAAGTTGGTGAAAATCAATTGGTTTGAGACACGCATCCATAAAATGGCTAGCGAAGCTGGGTCCACCTAAAAAAATATATATATAACTATTGGTGAATATAGGCCGTCCATTTGGGGCCGCTTTGGAATTATAGGCGAATGTTAAAAAATATTGTGCCCAAAAATTATTTGCCATTGGTGATGATCTCGGGCATTGGACCCAATTTTCATAAACCAATTTGTGATGAGCCCAAGCATTGGACCCAATTTTCATAAATGCGGGGTGATATGATCATTCCTAGGTGGCCAATATATTTTCCAAATCTGGGGTCGACGACAAGTGACATTCACGAATTGGTGAATAATCATCACTAAAGTTTTCTCTGCATGAGGGAGACTGAGGCATCATGAGGAGTGTTAGACAACATGTGGCACCTAAATAAAATGTAAGGTCAAAAAATGAACCTTGTAGCTTTCTTGTTTTTTATTTATGGCATGTTTTAGTTAGAAAAGGTGCGATCCCGTAGGCTCAGGATCAACGAGATCACCATTGGAACCCGTAGGAGATTGTTAGGATACAGTGTTGGGAGAGGGCATTGGGATTTATCATAGGATCATGTATTTCTCAAGTTGGAAAAAAAATTCTTGCGGGATTGCGATCATGGACCTCAAAACAGGATGACACATGAAAAAAATGCAGTCTCTCCAAAGAAGAAAATGGGTAGGGTGAACGATGTGAGAATGCAATCCCATGCCCATATGGCTATGAGGGAGAGTGGGATCATGAGAAGGGATAGCTTGTAGGATCATGAGAACTAAGTTCTACGGGAATGTAGACAAAAGAAAGTGGGTGGGAATAAGGGGAAAATGTAGGGTAAATAGAGGGATGAGGACTTAGAGTTAGATAGAATTTTGGTAGGAAAGAAACTGATACAACTGACTTGGCTTGGTTGTAATGGTCGATTGAGTGGCTGACTAGCCAGGAGAGACATGCAACTATTTTGGTTTCAGGAGAGAAGTTCACATTGGTAGAGTGGGCTTAGGTTGATGCAATCGGGCTAGGCTACTCAAAGACAAGGACTTTTCATCTTCTGATTGGGGAGATGACTATGACCCTAGAGGACATGTATAATATTTTTTGATTGCCGATCCAAGGTACACCAATAGTTTCCTAAGACTACACCTAGCAAAAGGTAGTGATGGAACTAATAGGACTCAGAATGGCGTTGATCATGCGACATGGTCAGTTGTTACTGGAAAGACACTTAGAGAATCCACCAAAAACATGACAGGTGCATTTATTTGTACGCAAGTTAGTTTTAGGGTACATTACCTTAGACACAAGAGGGACGAGTGTGACCCTCACACTCATCTCAGGGCTTGTGAGGATCATGGATGCCAGTGTTCCAACATCCTGGGGCATGCTAATGCTAGATGAGTTGTACATGGATTTGCATTAGATATCTATCATGGAGGGGAGACACAGGGGAGGAGCATAGGCTTTACCTTGCTACTACAAGTTTGGGCATGGGAGAACATAACAATGTTGAGGCACTTGGAGAGGATAGATAGGTAGGCAGAGGAGCCTGAAATATATAACTATGGAGAGCTACTATCATACCATGATGTGGATGACTTAGATTTATGGAGAGAGACCTTGGACATACCATAGGATGGGATTACATGGTGATTGTACCTAGGGCTAATAGTGTGGGTAGATGACCGGTGAGATCTTTCGTACACGATGACCCCTACCTACATCATAGGCCTATGTGAGTATATAGTAGAGTAGTATAGGCCTGATAGGGTTGCACGATAGTTTGGATATACATAGGAGGTACCAAATGAAAAGCATTGGTATCAGAGGATGAATTGGGAGTGACAATTGGAGTTTGGGGGGAGGCTGGATACAAATGGGTTGTTGGCTGCGTGGTAGGTGATTGAGCCTATACATTGGGATTGGGCTGAAGGACCAATATATGGAGGGACTACAATAGATTATTAGGCTTGGTTTTGGAGGCCACAGGTAGTGGGGAGAGTAGGGCTACCAGTCAGGGGAGGAGCCATATTAGTAATGTGAGGGCATGGTCAAGTAGCTTCCGTTGGGTAGTTAGGGAGGAGAGGAGGGAGGTGAGCTATCAGGAGAGCAGGGAGGAGAGGAGGAGGGAGAGGGGGAGATAGAGATAGATATAGAGACATAGATGGGATGGATGTGGATGGAGGAGGAGGAGGAGATGGGGGAGGGGGAGGATAGGTACCACCACTACTACAGGGGCTGCCAGGACCATAGGGACCACCACCAGGCCCACCACCCACACCATAGGGACCACCATCAACACAGGCACCAGGCCAGCACATATACCATAGGTGGGGTCATCAAGAGGTGGGGGTGGGGATTTGGTAGGGTGTCTCACATCCTTACAGGCCACATTTGATAGGACTAGCTAGATGCTGAGAGACACACAGGGGGAGAGAGATGCCATGACAATACAACTAGCCCAATCACTACAGGATGGTCTGAAAACCATAGACAAGAGGGAGAATCTATGTCAAGAGAGGGAAAACTTGAGGGTGGAGAGGGATCAACCATAGGAAGGGCCAAATGGGGTATAGTTTGAGTGAGACAGACTATAGGGGGGGAGAGATATGGCTGTGCAACATCTCAAGGATGAGATACATGCTGTCAAGGGGAGTAGAGTAGATAGGGGCCTACAAGATAGATCAGAGGAGGTGAGGTAGTTATAGAGGGACCTAGAAGACCTAAGGGAGTAGGTGGGATGGTGTTGTGCCATGTATCATGCAATAGTTCCACCTAACCAATGTGAGCACTATCGTTGGGCCAACCAGTTAGGGACCATAGGTACAAGGATAGGGGTGGGGGCTGATAGTAGCCAATAGACACATGAGAGAAGTCAGAGGGCTAGGGTCTTATAGGAGGAAAGTCTAGGAGAGGTGTCAGCCTGAGAAGTCATAGAGTCAGCAACAGTTGGTTGATGGCTCTGTGTAGATGGAGGTGGATGGTGGAGGGGATGGAGGTCTAACAGGGCTAGCACAAGTACCCACACAGGTGTAGGACATAGGTATCTAGAGCACAATGGAGAGACTAACACCTAGGGTCATGCATATAGCTATCTCCATGATGCCTTCATAGGATGCACCGCAGGTTGATCCCCTTATTGACGTCAAGATGCAACCTCCCTCAGGAGAGGCAGATAGGCAGTGATATGCTACTCATTTTTTGATATGTATATTATGATTCATTTTTGGAGGGCACTATCCCTATGCATTATACTTTATGGATGGACTTGGACTCAAACAAACATTTATTGTTTTATTCTTTGAGATGGGACATTCTTTGATTCTTTTTCAGGACTAATATATACATATGAAGAGTTGGGTTGGATGTGATATGTTATGGGTTTATCTTCTATGCATGATTTTTTTGATGTACTAACATCTTTGATGCAGGATGTGATGTGATTTAATGAGTATGGTATGAGGCTAACATGTTAGTGATGTAGGATGCGATGCACTTATATGGTTTTAATGACTATGTGATGTGTGCATTTTTGAATGATTTATTTGAGATGCAGCTACTGATGTTTTATGGATGCAGGATGTGATGTGATTTCTTTATATGTGATGTATGATCTATTTATGCTGTGATTTATGTATACATGGATGTATGTATGGATGATGTCATAAAAATGAAAGATAATAAGTGAAATAAAATGAATGAACTATGCAAGATAATTAAATGAACTAAAATGATTTAACTATGAAAGATAATGAAGTGAATTAAGATGGATTAACAATGAAAGATAATGAAATTAACTAAGATAGATTAACAATGAAAGATAATGAAATGAACTAAGATGGATTAACAATGCAAGATAATGAAATGAACTAGAATGGATTAACAATGCAAGATTAAATGAAATGAACTAAAATGGATTAACAATGTAAGATTAAATGAAATGAACTAAAATGGATTAACAATGCAAGATTAAATGAAATGAACTAAAATGGATTAACAATGAAAGATAATGAAATGAACTAAAATGGATTAACAATGTAAGATTAAATGAAATGCAAGTTTATTATAATATGGTTTAATTATACAAGGTAAATGAGTTATGAAAAAGTAATCTAACTAAATCAATGATGTAACCTAAGTGATATATAAATTGATAATGTAAGGATGCAAATAAGATGAGTTGCATTTTTAACGAGGCAATTAGGTGCGACTAAATACAACTAGGTGTAATAAAAAATGTTGAATGCAACTATATGTAAATGAAATAGATGGATTTAAAGGATGCAATTTAGGTGAAATGATTTAGTAATGCAATCCAAATGGAATGATTTAATAATGCAAACTAAATGAAATGATTTAATAATGCAAACTAAATGAAATGATTTAATAATGAAAACTAAATGAAATGATGAAAATGCATGTGGGATGAGGCGTAGATGAGTGGTTGTGAGAATGGGAATGAAGGTGGAATGTGAAGCATATCACTACCTGAATGAACCCTAGCTGAGGGAGTGAAACAAGATAGATCATGGGGGGAGATGAGTTGCACAATCAAAATCCACGAGTTAGGGATTGAAACAGGAGTGGATGGTTTTCAAGTTTGCATCAGGATGATGGGTTTGGAAGTAAATGAAAGGTTTAAGGTTGATTGGGGGTAGGGATTAAGTGGATTGCTAAGTTACTAGGATATTTATTGGATTGGTAGTGGGATTGTGTAGCTAAGGAACTAGTAGGAGGATTTTCATGAAGCTTGTGTGTAGGGTATCCCAAAAGGAAAAACCACCATGTAGTTTGAGCACTTAGTTTGATATTGCAACATAAGGGACTAGCCAAGGTTATTGGGAACCTAAGGCCACATTGCTAGTATTGCATAGGACTAACAGGAAAAAGACATGCAAGGGTTACTCCAACATCACACATGAATCCAAGTGGAGGCATGGTGGAAATGATGTCAGGGAACCCACATATAAATGAAACTTCTGAAATGCACCATGTGACCTAGAAGATCACATGTGGAACGTGCAAGGGTTGCATCCGACTAACTCACATGAAGAAAACAAAAAGATCAAAGAGACCCCACCCCAATACTATCCTCAATCACAGTGTACCATGATATAAAGGATCATGGTGACCTTAAGGAGAGAAGCAACATGAAGCCACAATAGACAAGAAAGAAACCAAAGAAAGTGATGCAAAACCAAAATGATAAAATCCAAAAGACGTCCTTTGCCAAATGAGATCAACTAACTATGGGATAGTGGGATTAGGTCAGACAAGAGGAAGGATACATCCTACAAGGACCTAGTTAGTGGAACTAGCTGCAAATTGGGTTTGATTGGAAAATAGGGGACCTTGGGATAATCACACTTACTGGGAACTTTTGTTGAGGTAATTGCCAGAAACCGCGACTGGGGTAGGTTATGCATTGAGATTATGTTGCTGCAAAATAGACATGGATATGTACAAACATGAACTGACAAGGATTGGATAAGCACACACCAGGACATTATATACAATTGATTTATTTAAAAATCTTCAAGAGTTCAAGATAGATCAAAAAATGATGTTTATATACATAGCTCAGGGATTAGAGATAGAATGCGTCATAGTATGTATAGGAAGCTCAGGATACAGGATAGTAATTCTCTTTTGTTGATGCAATAATAAGAACACCTTGGGAATAAGGATGGGTGGATGAAGTGGAGGTGAAGGATTGGTGATAGGAAATGTGTTTGATCATGAGATGAGATTTTGATAGATAATGGTACAGTCCATTATGTATGGCACATGTTTTTAGGTTATCACCAACATACTTGTCCAAGGTGCTTGATTGCCAATTTTTTACCATTGGATGATTATTTTTCTCTTTACTTTTTTTTTCATTTATTTTCAATTTTTTCAATTTTTTTAATTTTTGAATGTTTTTGATATTATCTAGGCGTCTGTTTACTAGTTTTTACCAAGACAATGATTTTTTTAGGACTTTTTATGATTTTTAGATATTTTTTCAAATACAATAATGGTTCAAGCATAGAACCACTTCAAATGGATGATGTTAATGGAATAATTTAGAGGATCCCCCTCTGATGTAGACAAGTGATAGGCTCCTAAGCCAAAGAAGGCTATGACAACATAAGGACCTAGCCAAGTAGGTTCAAACTTTCCTTTCTTTTCTTGATTGGCCTGCACCTTCTGATTCTCTTTTAGGACCATGTCACCCAATTGGAATTTTATGGGGTGAACTTTCTTATTATAGCTCCTTTTGAGTTAATTTTGGTACACAATTAGGTGATCATAGGCCTGCTACCTCTTTTCATCTAGAAAATCCAATTGTGTAAGGTGTGCCACGCGGTAGTCTTCATCTATGGTTTAGTTCTTCATGGACACATGTAGTGAAGGAAGCTCTATCTTGATTGGTAAGATGAATTCAACACCATATGCTAGGGAGTATGGAGTGGTGCCTATGGGAGTATGAAATGAAGTGTGGTAGGCCCAAAGGGCGGGATTGATTTGGAGATGCCAGTTGTGACTAGAGTCATTGACAACTTTTTGAAGGATTTTTAGGATAGTTTTGTTAGTTTCCTCAGCTTGGCCATTACCTTGGGGGAAATATGGGCTGGAGAAATGGTGATGGATGTGGAATTGGGCACATAGGTCTCTCACATGCTAATTTTTAAATAGGGTGCGATGATCTATGAAGATGGTGGAGGTGATGTTGAAACAATAGATGATATGATAGAGGATGAACTTGGATATTTGGATGCCCATAGTTAGGTTGTGAAGAATCGCTTCAACCCACTTTGTGAAATATTTGGTGGCAACAATGATTTACTTTTGTCCATATGAGGAATTAGGATTAATCATACCAATGAGGTTGAAGCCCCAACACAAAAATGGCCATGGGGGTGCAATCAACTGTAGGTCTTGTGCTGGTGCATGGATTAGATTGACATGTTGTTGACAAGGCAAAAACTTCTTTACAAATTCATAGGCATCGTGCTCCATTGTCGGCCAGCAATACCCACCTCTTAGTAACTACTTTTCTAGGACTATGTCACTTGTGTGGGCAACACAAATGCTAGTGTGGACCTCTTGTAAAGCCAAGATAACCTCGTTGGAATCTAGACATTGAGAGATAATTTTATGATACCCATGATGATATAAGGTGTTGGCTACAAGAGTGTAGCGAGAAGCTCTATGAATTAGGTCTTGGCATTGGGTGTTGGTGAGGTGAGGGGATATGATACCAATTTTTAGTTAAGTGTGAATGTCATGGTACCATGGGGACTGTGGACCAACTAAAATGCATACCATTTCAGAATCAACTTTCTCATAAGAGAGCGTGTGTAGCTACTCAACTAGAAACACATATTGCATTGTATCTTTAGGGATTCTAATAATCACCTGATAGTCGCCATTGCATCGACGACCTTGTTCTGAAGTCTTGGAAATTGTGTGCACTGTAGTTTGAATAATTGTTCTTTTGGATTATCCATAAGCTCTTTGTATGACAACAACTTGTCATCCTTGGTTTGAAACTCATCTAGGACATGTTTGATGATTAGCTGGGAGTCTCCAAATACTTTTAGTTCTATGATGTTCTATTGAATAGCTATTCTGAGGCTAGAGATGAGCACCTCATATTTTGTAATGATATTTGTACATAGGAATCCCAATTTGAAGGACTTGGGGATGTAATTAATACCTTGAGGAGTGAAAAAAAGTATCACTACCCCTGATGCATGGGATGTATACAATTTGTCAAAGTATAACTTCCACATAGGTTGTTCCTTGAACATGCAAAGAGGTTCATCTAGAAACTCCATCACCAACAGGTATGCATTGACTAGGGGTTCTTTGATGAGATAATCAGCAATGAATCACCCCTTTATTTCTTTTTGGTTGACATATTGGATGTTAAATTCACTTAGGAGCGTAACCCAATTTTCCATCCATCCTGTGAGCATTGTTATTGAGATCAAGTACTTAAGGGGATCGACCTTGGAGTCTAGCATCACTGTGTGGCTGAGCATATAATGGAAAAGGTTTTGAGTGGAGAAAACTACTACCAAGAATGTTTTTTCCATAGGGGAGTAATTCATCTTGTAGTTTACAAGTGTATGACTAATATAGTAGATACCCCATTCTTTTCCATTATCGTCAAGCTGCACTAGGAGTGCCCTAGTCCTGTCGTGGTTGCCGATATGTACAAAATGAGGGGTTGGCCTAGCGTTGGCACCAAAAGGATGGGTGAATTAGCCACGTACTCCTTAAGTTTTTTAAAGCTTGTCTGATAAATCAAATCTCATTTGAAACTAGTATCTTTGCACACTAGGTGTGTGAACAGTTGACACTTATCATCCAGCTGCGAGATGAATCTACAGACTGACTGTAACTTGCCTTGTAGGATCCTTAACTACTTGAGTGTTCAAGGAGGCATTTCCATTATGGATTTCACCTTCTTGGGATCAATTTATATGCCCCATCATGACATGATGAACCCCAAAAAATTTTCATGTGACACCGAAGACACATTTGTTTGGGTTCAATTTAAGACTATAGTGATGTAAGTGATCAAACACATGCTCAAGGATGTCAAGGTGTTCCAATCACATTCTTGACTTGGCAAGGATGTCATCTACACAGTCTTCAATAATCTTATGGATCATATCATGGAATATTGTGGTCATTGCTTGTTGATATGTAACTCCCACATTATTTAACCCAAATGACATCATATTATAAAAGAAGGCACCCCATGTAATTGTGAATGCTATTTTATGTTGATCTTCTTCTGCTATGTAGATTTGGCTGTATCACAAAAAATGTCCATATAGTATAGCATTTCATGTCCTACTCTAAGGTCGACAATCATGTCAATATTTGGTAGTGGGAAGTCATCTTTTGGACATGCTTTATTTAGATCTTGGAAATCCATACAAATTCTAATATCTCCTGATGGTTTTGTGACTGACACCATGTTGGATATCCATTCAGAATAATCAATGGCGTTAATAATATTTTCTCTTAGGAGCTTCTCAAGTTCTACCTTTATTAGGAGGGTTACTTTTGGATGCATCTTATGGAGATTCTTCTTGACTGGCTTTGCATTAGGATCTACTACAAGATGGTGAACAACTAGTTTCAGATCTGTCCTAGGCATGTGATCATATGACCATGCAAAGTTGATGGTTGCCTCTTGGAAGAGTGTAATGAAAGCTAGCTCTTTGGCCTCAGATAAGGATGCTATGATGTAGGTGATCTATGGGCACTCTTTGTTAGGAATAGTCCCAAGAGATAACTAAGAGGGGGGGGGGTGGTGAATCAGTTATCTACAAGATTCAATTCTTTATCCAATTAAGTATATAATAAAATTAAGCATAAACATAATGAATGAACACTTAACACAACACCACAATTTTGGTTATGGGGAAAGCCAAATAGGTAAAAACCCTAGTGGGAATTGACACCCACTAAGAACTACACTAGTGTATCATGATCCCTGTTAGAAGATCTTACAACCCTGTTAAGAGTTGATCTTTACAATGCAATAAGTACAGTGACCTGGTCAAGGGTTGGATCCTGTTAGGAGTCTTTTACAATTAACCCTATTAGGGGTGAGGATGCACTATCTAAGAGCACACTGCTCAAAGGGGTGAAGGCTACAACCTTTTGATTAACAAATACACACTATATTTGGATCTTGGTGAACTACGCATAGACCTTTTATCTGGATCAGTTCCAATGAATAGCATATACTCTTTACTTAGTCACATAGACCCTCTACTGATGGCTCAACACTTCACACTTTCTACTCTGATATGCTCTTACAACTCTGAACCACACTTTAGCAATCACAAATGACTACCTATAAATATCTTTCCTCCAAATGATATAATCAAGTCAGCATATTAGAACCATCTTGAAATCATATTAGAGAAACAATACAACTCTCCAATAACACCTAAGTCAGCTCTACTAAGCACACAACATAAATTAGGACTTCATAATTCCATGTGAGTAGATGCTACGCTACACATAGTCGGCTTCACTAAATTATCTCCAACTTTCTTCTTATGTTGAATTACATCATGCTCTCTTAACCAAACATTTTTAGCTCTCCTCTTAACATAAATCCAAGCGTGCATACCACAATGATAAACACAACTACTACAATCTTATAAACACTGTCGGCTCTCCGAGATAAACTCAGGAAACTGTAACTATCAACTGGAGACTTCATAACTCAAGCTGTACTACATATCTGACTCTACATTCATGTGCATATCATCATAAATATGTATAAAACATAAATATGAAGGCACAAGGCTCTTCTAGAACCATACAACCAATCACATACAGAACTATTCTTGGGACCTGTCAGGAATACTCACTGATATACATAACTGTATTACTATCTTTACTCAGAATCAACCTCTGTGTCTATGATATCATGTTGATAACATATCCATGCAACATATGCTAAAGGCTCTCTTCATCAGGATTCCAATGTATGCTATTTACCATATGTTTTCATCAATGACAAATAGATAGTCAGCAATCTGGATTGCTGGCAAATCTCCAACAATCTCGCCCTTTGGCATTGATGGCAACATATGGAATGAAAAAGACCACCAATCCAAATGATCAATTATTTTATAACATTCTCCATTTCCTCAACAAAAACTCCCCCAAGGAAGTATCCTCCAACTGCCGCAACATTCTTCAATATTCTCCATTTCCTCAACTGTACTACTTCCTATGACTGTATTTTTACTCCCCCTTTCTACTTATTTTTTATTACTGTATATTCTATCTTTTTATGTTTTTCATGACTATATACTACTCCCCCTTTGATATCAATGGAAAAGGGTGCTAATACATTTAAGCACTGGTACTACTCCTAAGGTAGAGTAGTCAACCCTTCATCAGTCACTGAGGACTGATGCACTTCTACAAACTCTAATTAGATTCAAGGAAGGGAATTACTCCCAACTTCTCCCTGAGATACTCAAAAGTATCCTTAGGTAGAGGCTTTGTGAATATATCTACTAGATAATATTTTGTACTCACATAATCCACCATTACTTCTTTCTCTGCTACTTTCTTTCTTAGGAAGTGATACTTTATCTCAATATGTTTTCTTTTTGCATGCATCACAAAGTTCTTTGACATATTGATAGTGCTACTGTTATCATAATGAATAACAATAAGGTAGTCAATTTGAATTCCAAAATCTTTTATCATCTGCTTGATCCACATAATTGTAGAACAATTCAATGGTGTTGCAACATATTTTGCTTTAGCTGTTGACTGAGAGATACAATTCTACTTTTTACTTGTCCAATTAACAAGTCTATCTCCAAGGAATACAACTCCTCTAGAGGTACTCTTTCTATCATCCACACATCCTACCCAATCTGCATCTATATATACATGAATCTTTACATTCTCTAAATTAGGATACCATAAACCATAGTCTAAGGTTCCATTCAAGTATCTGAATATTCTTTTTACTGCCATGAGATGAATTTTCTTAGGTTCTGCTACAAATCTTCCAACAATACCAACTACATTGGAAATGTCTAGTCTAGTTTGAGTAAGATATATAAGTTTTCTATCATAGACTTATACAAGGTTATGTCTATTGCTGGTGAATCATCTTCTTTTGAAAGCTTGCATCCTATTATCATAGGGGTACTTACTAGCTTGCAGTCATCCATCTTGAATGTCTTCAAGATCTCTTTCACATACTTAGTCTGATTTATGAATATACCTTTGTCTGTCTGATGCACATTCAATCCCAAAAAGTACTTGATAGGACCAATCATGCTCATTTCAAATTCGCTCTACATTTCTTTAGAAAATTCTGCACTAAGCTTATAATTACCACCAAATATAATATCATCAATAAATATGGCAACTAAAAATAGTCCTTCAGATGTCTCTCTTATGAATAAGTTACAATTTGCTACTCCTTTCTTGAATCCAATCTTAGTTAAGTAACCATCAAGTCTTTCATACCATGCTCTAGGGGCTTGCTTTTAAGTCCATAGAGGGATTTCTTCAATCTGCATACCATATTAGGTCTATCTCATAAGGTGAATCCTTCAGGCTTCTCAATGTAAACTTCTTCTTTCAACTCTCCATTTAGGAATATTGACTTAACATCCATTTGATATACCTTAAAGTTTTTGTATGTAGCATAAGCTAGAAACAACTTTAAGGCTTCCAACCTGCTTACAAGTGCAAATGTATCTAAATAATCAATTCCTTCTCTTTGTGCATACCCTTTACATACTAATCTAGCTTTGTTTCTTACTACTATTCCATCTTCATTCATCTTATTTCTAAATATCCACTTGGTTCCAATCACATTCTTATCATTAGGCCTAGGGACCAATTCCCATGTATCATTCTTTATTATCTAATCTAGCTCTTCTTTCATTACTTCATGCCAATCTAAATCATTACATGCATCTTCAACACTTAAGGGTTCAATATGTGATAGTAAACATACCTCGTGGAACTTTTTGATTTTGATCTTGTCATGACTTTACTGCTCTAATCTCCAATGATGTATTTCTTTGAATGATATCTAGATGTGAATTTAGGAACATTAGGAGTGACCTTCTTGCTAGATTTTTGAGATTCTTCTTCATTTGATTCAGGGTCATTGAATAACACATCAATGCTATCAAATATTTCTTAAACATACCTCTTCATTTGCTGTGGAACTTTTTGATTTTGATCTTGTCATGACTTTACTGCTCTGATCTCCAATGATGTCTTTCTTTGAATGATATCTAGATGTGAATTTAGGAACATTAGAAGTGACCTTCTCACCAAATTTTTGAGATTCTTCTTCACTTGATTCAGGGTCATTGAATAACACATCAATGCTGTCAAATATTTCTTCAACAATTGCTTCACTACTGGTAGGTCTAGGTTCTTCTTCAATCATAGGTGCATTATCATGGTATCTCTCTTGAATTATAAACTTCTCATCAATCTTAACATGAGCACTTTCAATGATCTTCTTCAATCTTAGATTAAAACATCTATAAGCTTTGGTTTTAGTAGAGTAACCAAGAAAAATACCTTCATCACTTCTTGCATCAAACTTGCCAATTGCTTCATCTCTCTTGATGTAGCACTTGCTTCCAAAGATTCTGAAGTATTTTACTATAGGTACATTCCAAAACCATAGCTCATAGGGTGTCTTGTCTATGCTTGGCCTCAATTGAATTCTATTGATAGTGTAGACTGTTGTATTGACCACATCTCTCCAATAAGTGTGTGCGACCTTTCCTTCAATCATGATGGTGCGCGCTATGTCAAGAATGATCCTATTCCTTCTCTCTACAATTCCATTCTACTGAGGGGTTCTAGGGGCACTTAGCTGTCTCTTTATCCCATGTTCTTCATAGTAATCATAAAATCTGTCAGAGGTGAATTCTCCTCCTTTATCTGAGCTCAGACATTTAATCTTCAATCCAGACTCATTTTCAACCTTAGCTTTGAATTTTGAATTTGTCAAATGCTTCTGATTTGTGCTTTAAGAATGCAACCCACACCATTCTTGAATAGTCATCAAAAAATAAAATAAAATACCTTTTAGCATAGTATGATCTTGTTTGAGTTGGTCCACATAGTTCTATATGTATCAGATCCAACTTGTTCTTTGCTGAGTTGTGCTTTCTTTTGAATGAATTTCTTACATTCTTTCCCATCAAACATTCCCTACATATTGCATCAACTAGTTTTGCAATGCTAGGAAGATCTCTTACTACCTTGACATTAATTATCTTTACTATGTTGTCAAAATTGATATGACATAGTCTTTTGTGCCATAGCTAACTGCCATCTACTTTAGAAACAAAAAAACTTACTTCTGGATTAAGCTAAAAAACATTACCTTTAGTCTTTGAACTTGATGCAATCATTTCTCCTTCCTTGTTGTTAATGATGCACTTGTTGTCTTTGAATTCCAATCGGTAACCTTTGTCAAGCAACTGTCCAACACTCATTAGGTTATGCTGCAAACCATCAACATATAGAACATCATCAGTGCTGTTCTTTCCATCCAAGGTGATGGCTCCTCTACTAATGATAGGTTTAGGAGTGTTATGTCCAAATCTAACCATTCCTCCTTTGTACCTATCTAGATGAAAAAATATATCTTTGTCTCTTGTCATGTGATGTGAGCAACCACTGTCAATGATCCAATCTGTCCTGATGTCTGCTTATGAAATTAGTGCTAGCTCTTGTGTATTCTTTTCATCTTCAAGAGAAATGAATCCAATTTCCTCCTCTACTGATTCTTCATCTGATACTCCATCTCCAACATAGTAGCATTCATTTGTATACTTGGGCTTATAGTTATTTTTGAACTTTTTGACTCTTGTAGGACACTTGGATGCAAAGTGACCAATCTTATTACATGAAAGGCATTTGAATGGTAATTGACCTTCATATTTTCATTTTCCTTTCTTTTCTCTTTTAGAAATCATAGCAATGCAATCATCTAGTGTTTTCTCTTCATCATCATCATCAAAATTACCAGAGGTTTTCAATGATTTCTTACCATGTACTGAAGCTTTGAATATTGTTTCACTTTTAGGCTCTGTCTTTAATCTTGATATCTCAAAGGCTAAAATTTTGCTGATTAAAGTCTCTCTTTTAAAGTCTTTTGTGGACTGCATCATTTCATCTAGGATGCATATCTTTTCATATTCTGGTGTCAAGGTAGTCATCAATTTATCCATTATGTCTTCTTCCGAGATTTCTCCACCATTGTTTATGATTCCTGCAACTGCTTCATTAATCCTTTGATTGTAAGCCCTGACATTCTCATCAGGTAGCATCTCTAATGTATTGTATCTTTTCTTCCATGTCTTTTTGCTTGCATTCTTGGCTTGAATATCTCTTTCAAACATGTCTTCTAGGTACTTCCATATCTTACAGGCTTTGTCCATCTTCTTGATCTCTGAAAACTCACTGTCAGATAGGGCATTGATAAGGGCTTCTTTGGAAATAGCATTAGAAGTGAACATCTCCTTTTTCTTCAAGGTTTCATCTTCTTTTGCAAGATCCACTAGTGAGGGAATCTCAACTTCTTTGGTAGCCACTTCAAAAATGTCAAAGGAAATGCACTCCAAATGTGTCATCATTTTTTTCTTCCAGTCTAGATATTTCTCTCCATCAAACTTAGGAATTTCTTTTCTAAAGAATGCCATCTAATCAACCTCAAGCTATTAACATTTTTCTCTAAGGCACTTGGCTCTGATACCAATTGTTAGGAATAGTCCCAAGAGATAACTAAGAGGGGGGGGGGTGGTGAATCAGTTATCTACAAGATTTAATTATTTATCCAATTAAGTATATAAGAACATTAAGCATAAACACAATGAATGAACACTTAACACAACACCACAATTTTGGTTACAGGGAAATCCAAATAGGTAAAAATCCCGGTGGGAATTAACACCCAATAAGAACTACACTAGTGTATTATGATCCATGTTAGAATATCTTACAACCCTGTTAGGAGTTGATCTTTACAATGTAATAAGTACAATGACCTAGTCAAGGGTTGAAACTTGTTAGGAGTCTTTTACAATTAACCCTATTAGGGGTGAGGACACACTATTCGAGAGCACACTACTCAAAGGGGTGAAGGCTACAACCTTCTGATTAACAGATACACACTATATCTAGATCTTGGTGAACTATGCATAGACCTGCTATCTGGATTAGTTTTGATGAATAACATATACTCTTTACTTGGTCACATAGACCCTCTACTGATGACTCAACACTTCACACCTTTTGCTCTTCTATGCTCTTACAACTCTGAACCACACTTTAGCAATCACAAATGACTGCCTATAAATATCTTTCCTCAAAATGATATAATCAATTTGGCCTATTAGAACCATCTTGAAATCATATTAGAGAAATAATACAATTCTCCAATAATACCCAAGTCATCTCTACTAAGCACACAACATAAATTAGGACTTCACAATTCCATGTGAGTAGATGCTATGCTACACACAGTTGGCTTCACTAAATTATCTCCAACTTTCTTCTTATGCTGAATTACATTATGCGCTCTTAACTAAACATTGTTATCTCTCCTCTTAACATAAATATAAGTGCACATACCATGATGATAGGTGCAACTACTGCAATCTTATAAATATTGTTGGCTCTCCCAGATAAACTCAAGAAACTATAACTATCAACTGGAGACTTCATAACTCAAGCTGTACTACATGTCTGACTATGTGTTCATGCACATATCATCATAAATATGTCTACAACATAAATATAAAGGCACAAGGCTCTACTATAACCATACAAACAATCACATACAAAACTGTTCCTGGGACTTGTCAGGAATACTCACTGATTTACATAATTGTATTACTGTCTTTACTCAGTATCAACCTCTGCATCTATAATATCATGTTGATAAAATATCCATGAAACATATGCTAAAGGTTCTCTTCATTAGGCTTTTATGCATGCCACTTACCATATGTTGTCATCAATGACAAACATATAGTCAACAATCTGGCTTTCTTGCAAATCTCCAACACTCTTTTATTCGTAGATTGATAGGCTTGGTGTCTTTGATGAGGATGGAGGACTACTGTATTATGTAATCCTAGATGGGGGGAAGAGGCAAGTCTTCATCTTACAACACCTCATAGACATTTTCACCTAAAGATACACCCTTTATTTTTACTATTTTGGATTTAGGATGTGCCCCATAAGGGTTTTCACAAAAGAACTCTTTATTTTCTTTTTTATTTTGTGGTTGAAGACTTCCCCTTCCCCAAAGTATCCCTTGGGGTTGAGCTGATAGACACAAGTTGACTCTTTCCCCTAGTCTAACTATTTATCTACGACTCCCATGAATCTTAGGAGCACTTTCTCACTTCAAAACTCATCAATATGTGCTATGCTTGGTTATCCCCAGTCTATGAGTTTGGGGTGAATGAGTGGGAGGTCAATGAGGTTGATGGAGATTTGGTAGAGGACATAATTTTATAGGAAGATTTTGTCATCTAATATATTATCATAAGATCTATTTTCGTCGTCTTCCAGAATGTCTTCAATTTCTATGAGTTCATCTTGGATATTCAAGAGGTTCATGTTAGGAGAATTGGTTCCCCTAATCATAGTATTAGGCCCTTGTATGTGTAGGCGAGGGGTATTAAAAATGAGGCCTTTATGTCATAGATTTTGTGAGGCTTCCATGGGGTTCTTTATTCTGGCTTCTATGGGACCGAGGCCACCACCTTGATAGTTCCATTGCTTGGGTGCCTATTTGTGGGATATGGGGTACTTGTCCTTGAAGTACCTAAGAAGCTCAATGTTAGGAGGTGGGGGGTCCTTATACAACCATCTGTTAATGTCAGAATCTATCTCTTGGCCATTCAAAATTCAATGGGAGACACATGTAGATGGTCCCATTTATTTGACATCGGGGAGCTCTTGAGGGGGTTTAGTTTGATGACATAGGCATTCTTGAGTGTGTGGATCTAGGGGCATGGCCCCTATTGAAAAAGCATCTGTGAGGTTGTATTCGCTATAGCCCTTGTTGTTGATCTTGATAGAACAAAGGGCGGAGGATAAGATCATCTCTAGATCACAATGGGATCGGGATGAGCTAGCAACGAAAGTGTCAATGTCAATTCCAAGATAGTGAGTGTAGTGACGGAAGGAAGCTTCTAACACATGGCAATATGCAAGGGGTTGGGGATAATCCTGGATGGTGAATTCAGTACCTTGATGTGGGAATTTAATGTATTGATGATAAGTAAAGGGGACAAATTTGATGGAATGGATCCAAGGGCAACTAAGGAGAATGTTGTATGGAAGGTCAAGATCAACAACATGGCACACAATTTCTTGAACTACTGGGCCTATCTTGATGGTTAGAAAAATGGTACCTTCTAAGGTACACTCCAAGTTTTGATAGGCCTTTATGGTGATAACCTTGTGAGAAATGTCAGCCTTTGTAAAACCTACCCATTGGATGAACTTTAGTGGACAAAGGTTTAGGGCCAAATCATTATGTTTGAAGATAAATTCATTGACCATCACGATGATACACATTGGAAGGTTGTGGTCTGGCTCAACGGATGGTATGTCTGAGGGTTTGAAGGAGAGTGTGGAGAATGTGGATAAGTGCCCCACAAGGTTTTTGAATTGGATGGTGTTGATGTCTGAGGGGGCATGCACCTCTTGGAGGGCATTATTAAGGATCTCTTGATGAACAGGTGAAGTGCAGAGGAAATCAAGGATGGAAATTTGGGTAGGTGTATTCCCAAGGTGTTCTAGGAGGTTATACTACATATTGGGGATGATCATAGGATTAGCACCGATAATAGATATCTGGCCTCTACAAGTGGTAACTACACATTGATGATCAACCCTTGACATGGATCACATTCACACAAGGTTCAATTAGGGAGATGCAACTGACAAACTTGTCATAGTTGATGTATGCTGTGGTGTAGTCTTTCCCGTCAACATTATCACCTTATTTTCCCTTGCCTTGATTTTGAGGTGGTGGGTTATCATTGGTTTGGTTCTTGCCTACTTTGTGTTGAGGAAACACATTTTGACATATCTGTAGGTTAGCATTAGGCGATGCTTGGGTAGGTTCATCGACTGTGATTTCCTTTTTGTCGACAAGGTCCTGGACATAGTGCTTGAGCTTCATGCACTTCATTATGGCATGTCCCTTGATACAATGATAGTCACAATACTCATTGTCTTTATACCAAGCTGGCTTGGGGGTCAAATCATCAAAGGGATGGGTCTATGCAACAAAAAATGGCATCCAAAGGTTCCTCGAGAGGAGTGAACGTGTGCTTCTGATTGTTATGGACACGTGGCTTGTTTTGACCCTGGGTGATAGATATGTCATTAGTTTGATTGGTATGTGGCTGGAAAGGTGGCTATTGGTAGGTGGGTGCTTGTTGTTGACATGCTAGGATAGGGGGATTAGGACCGACCATGACAACTTGCACATATTTGATGTCAGTGGCTCCATCTGTGACAACATTTGGGTAAAAGTATAAACCTTTGTCACACTTTTATAAAGGAAAAGGTCAAAAACACACAAAGTGTTCAACTTTAACAGCATAAATGTGACATTTTTGTTTAGAATTTGAAGATGATGTAAATTGATGAAATGTGTAAAATTGGATAAATTTGATGCCTATAATTTAAAAAAAAAAATTTGAACAAGAATTGACACAGTTTTCAATTTTTGAAGTCTATTTTTCAGTTTCTTAAAAATGTTGAAAATCTGGGGTTTAGTTCCTGCCAAACAAGTATATACAAATAATATTTTTTTCTCTGATTTCAAAATATGTTATAGATGACATGTATAGCTAGTGCATAAAAAAAGAAACATTGGTTTTCGATGTATATTTTCTTTGATATAACTACTCAAAGTCAAACTTATCCAAAATTGATAGTTTTTATCCCCTATCAAATTTCCCCTATCAAATCTACACCATTCAAAAAAATAAATTACATATTCTTGAAGATGACTCTCTCCTTTAGTGTTAAATATAATTTTTAAAAAAAATTTCACTAACTATTTTTTTTCTTTATTTGAAGCACCATCTTCTCGGATGTTAAAATACCTACTTGAAGTATTTTGGAATTATAATATATTGGATCTAATCAAAATACTATAAAATTTATATGACAATAATCTTGACTCTAAGTTCTACAAAAGGGCATTTTTATATTTTTTTAAAAAATATCATTAAAAAGAGTAGGAGTTATTGAAACATCAATTTTCTGAAATAATTTTATTTCTTTGGTAATTGGACACAAATTGGTATAAAATATGCATTTAATAGATATTTCCAATTGAAAAATTTGAAGCACTTATCTAATGAATCTAGCTAGACCATATGTTTGAAAAAAAATAATTTTTAGTTAGAAATACTCAAATTCAGTTGTGCTGATAAGTTAGCCTGAAACGTGACACAACTTTGTGCTTTTACCCATTCTTATTCTTGTTCCAATAACGAAGTCGATTATTATTGGGCCCATCTTGTGAACTATCCTTGTAGTGTTTGATGACACCATCTTCCAAAAGACCTTGTTCAATGTCCATTCATTTTCCCTTTATGTTTTGATATGTCTATATGCAATTCATTCTTATGAAGTGGGATAACTTCGAGTGTAGATTATCGATGAATATCTTGGTGAGATGTTATTCTGGTAGTTGGCATGACAACCTCATGGTGAGGTTCTTCCATCTTTGTAGATAGTCGGCCAGGCCCTCACCTTCCTTTTGTTTGAAATTTCATAGATCTAGCAAGGAGAGCTCATTCTCAATGTTGTGTGCATATTGTGCCATGGAATTTTCTGAAAGCTTAGCAAATGTGGTGATCAAACCATATGGTATTTTGTAGAACCACTCAATGGTGGTCCCTCCCAAAATTTTGGGGCTGAGGCACATTAAAAAGTTATCACTATAGGCTACCTCTTGACAAGCCATATAGAACTCTTTGACATGGCTAACAGGATCTCCCTTCCCTCAACATTTATCAAATTTGGGATTTCAAAGTGTTTAGGGAAGGGGATCACTATGATGGATCTATTGAAAGGGTATGGACAAACCTCTTCAAACTTAAATATCTTTCTCTCATTGTCAGCTTTGAGTTATTTGAGAGCATTCTTTATTTCTTCCCACTCTGAGTAGATAGGTGATGGAGTGGGTACTCCCATTGGGAATAGATTAGATGGTGCGACCAAATATGGAGGGATGTGTAGAGGGTATTGTGGGACTAGATAGGGGGATTGTCCTACCACATCAATAGTTTGGAATGGGTTCTAAAGAGCTTGTTGGGTGATGTATTTCTACTGGAACATTGATGCATGCTGCTGTGCGGGGTATGGTGTTTCTTGTTGCTAGGGAATGAGGGGATTTGGTTGCTATACCAGGAGATACTGTTGTTGTGGAGGAAGTTGGTAGAATGGCGGGGGTTGCTGATGGGATTTTCCTTAGGCTTGTCCAATATATTATGGATGCATACCTGTGTTGCTAAGAGGGGGAATGGTTGCTTGGGTATGGATAGTGGGGGGGTGGTTGTGCGAGAAAGCTTGCGAAGTGGGAGGAATTGTGTTGTTGTGATGGTGGTGGCATGGTTTGAGAAGTGATGGGTGGCATATATAGGTAATTAGTGAAAGTAGGAAAGATACAACTATAGGAGGTAGTGGAGGTTGTTGTGTAGCTTATGGGTTGATGGGGTTAGATATATGAGATTGCATTTATATTCCTAGGGCATGAATTTGTACTTGGTAAGGCCCTAGGAAGAGCATGTTCTTACTATGGGTTGTGATGTGGAGGTAGCTGTGAATGTGGGAGTGAAGGTGGGATTTTATGATGTGGATGGAGGATTTTGGGACCTCAAAAAAGGTACTCCCATTGTGAAGATGGGTTGTTGTGCTTGTGTGTTAGCAGTAAAAGGTGGAGGAGAGGCTTGTGCAGAAGATGACTGTATTGCAGATTGGATAAATGTTGACTGAGTAGTGAAGGGGATGTTTGTGTCACCCCCTGGGGAAGTGATGTTGATGTGGAGGCCTGGCTCATAAAAGGTGGAGGTACTATCTATGTGGTACTTTGCACAGTGGGTGGTGGTGGTACTTGCTTGGAATTTTGTGCCTATGTGGCCATTTGTGATGTGGTAGGTGGAGGTGGTGCACTCATGATGAAAAAGGGAGTGAATTGTGTTGTTGCGTGAATGGTGGGGGTTGTCAAACTTGCTTGCAAGATATAGGAGATGGGTGAAGCTGCGTGAGATAGTTGTAGGCTGGGGTCATGGATCTGTTGGACAATGAAATGGTATGTGCTAGTGGGGATATGTAGTGGCTTTGTGGGATTAAAAGGATGGAGGTGTGGAGGAATGGGAGTACCCTTCTAAGCATATTTTTCCAAGATGCAAAAATGGTTTTAAGTGATGATTGCATTTACCATTTTTGTGTGTCTAGGGTGGCTAAGGAATGCTTCCATCAAATTTGTGGTGGGTTTTTTAGTAGGATATTCCCATACATTCTCAACTCATGATGGTTGAGGGTCATATGTCACCATGACACTGTTAGGGTCATTTGGATCTACGGAACTAGTGGCACAGTTGTGGTCCATACCTTTCCTCTTCTTTGATTGTGTCTCAGTAGGCATGAAATGCAAAGTCCTAGGATGGAGAGGATGAGGATGCGACAAGGAGATGGTTGTGATATGGTTCTAGACTTTTTGAGGTCGGTGTGACTTAGATGTAGGACTTGGGATGAGTTCCTAGATGATATGAGATTGGCAATGTTTTAAAAGATGGTGGCTAAAAGTCAGAATGAGTTGCTTTTCCAGACATGGGATCAAAATATGGAGAATTGTCGACCTTGGATAAACTTGTGATCTTTGAAAGATGAGATTCTTTTTAGAATGATTTTAGAATAACTGAGAGGGGTGGGGGTTGAATTAGTTATCCTCAAGTCCAAATGTACTAATTCAACTTTCAAGTTCTTCAACAATTAGATCTAATCATCAATTTACTTGGTCTCTATAGGATAGATTAATAACATAAAACTTGCACTCCATTGTCCAAAAGTAATCAACTTGAAGAATATAAAACTTTCAATAACATTCACATCAAATAACATTTACAAAATTTTAACACCAGGATTTAACGTGGAAACCCAATATGGGAAAAACCACCAGTAACATGCTACTAATTTTTACTCTTATGAAGTGAGCTCTGTGAGAAGAAAAACCTATTAAAGGTTTACAATTCACACTATTAGGTGTGACCCTGTTAAAGGATTTAATCACCCTTTTAAGAGTGGCCTGGTTAGAGGGTTTAAAAAAAATCTATTAGAATGTCACCTTGATTAAAGGATTTACACAATGACTATTAGGTAAACCTTGAATAAAGGATTTTGACTAATACAATGGTTAGAAAGTAATAGTAGGTTTTGATTTGAAATATACAACTCACTTTGCAAATACAAATCCAATTCTCTCATATGTTGATTTACTGACTGACCTTCATTTCCATCTCCATATCTGATCTACTCAGAAATATCTTCAAGAAATAACTTCAACTATGTTCATCTCTTCACAAATCTCCTTAGCCTTATGCTTAGATTCATCAGTTAATAACATCAACCTCTTCCACACATTCCATAACCCACAATTAGGTCATCTTTATACCTCCTTGACTAGGTAGATTAATCTTTTGCCGCTTAATCTCTTCCATAGATCTTAGGTTTAGGTCAGATTCATTGAATCCTTCTATTATTTTGTTCTCCTCCTTTTCCTTCTACATACATCTCCAAACTTCTCCTTTACTCCATAAGAAAATAGTTTTGAATAGGGGTAAAATGGAGTTTAACAATGCATCTAATAAAGGTCCTAAACTAACATTCCCCTTAATATATGTGATTTGAAATGATGAGTAAATAATGTAAATCTAGAAATATCTAAAATTAGATAAGATAAGATACATACCTCATAATGAAATTAATCTGGAAATACCTTTTTTCTAATGCCTGTGCACAGTTTCGAGAAATTCTGCAACTAGATCTGAAACCAAAAAATTGCAACGGAGAAAACCTAGAAAACTTTTTCAATTTTGAGGGAGGTCAACCTTGACCCAAATAGTGGGGCACAATCTTATCCTGGGGCACAATCTTACCCCCCACTGAAGGTCAACCTTGACCTGAAACAACTCTGACAAAAATTTTGTTCGTAGATCCTGAAAGTTTGACGAAAAGGGTACTCACATCCGCTCTGCAATTCTTGAAAAAATGACTGTAGATATCTGAAAATGGTGTTTTGGGGTGGCTATATAGGGTTTTGACTTCTAGTCAAACCCCTATTTTGGTGATCTCCACCTCCATGAATAGCCAGATGTAATAGAATATGTGTGTGTATTGAATGTGTAATGCCAAGATCTAATCCTCTAGATTGAAACCCTAGCATGAATGACTATGAGAAATCAATGTATAGATTTGAATAAGATAAGAAAGCATACTGAGCCCCCAAGACTAATTTAATTTTACCAAACTCACAATCTATAATTGCTACCCCATGATTGTATCTTTGAATGCTTGAATATTGATAATGGTGGATCAAGGAAGAAGGAATCTCTCTTGCTCCAAATAGATGTTCACAATGGTGTGTTCACAAAAATGCTTGATGTCAAAAATGGCTTGATATTCTATATCATCCTCTTGCAATCTTGCATCTTCACTTCACCATTTATTTCTTTATTGAATCAATTGTGCTTTCACTTGATCGCTTGTGTGTGAAAATGAATGCAAATGAGAGTCTTTATATAGAGGTTTCAAGGTGAGGCTCCTAGAGTATTGTGAGGAACCATAATTCAAATTTCACCTCTAATTATGGTCCAATCACAATAAAAAACTAAGGAGTGAAAATAATTAAATTAATTTCAGAGTAAAATTCTTCTGCATTCAGATTCGAAAGCCTGACATTGATTTCGGGGTCCTCCGGGACCAAAATTTGAAAAGGGGGATCAAATCTCGACAGAGGTCAAGGATGACCTCAAATCTAAACTAGGTTAGAGTCAACCTCAAATATGACCTAGGTCAAAGTTGACCTTGAACTTGACCTAGGTCAGGGTTGACCTCAACCTTGACCTAGGGGTCTAGATCCAGCCAGAGCAGAAAATATAAGGTTCCAAGAGTGCCGAGAGACCTAGAAATGATGATAGAATAGGGAAAAGTGCCAGAGAGAGGCACAAAGTCCTATGATGAACATGATTAAGGATATGAGGACCTATTCCTAAGTCTAACCTAGAAAATAGAGCCACAAAGAAGGGAAATTAAGGAGAATCCTTGGGATCCTAACCCTAATTTCACCTAGAATGAAGGAATCAAGTGCAAAATACATCCTAAATGCAAGTTTATCATGATAAATGCACTAAAAGAGGGTGATAAACCTATCAAGAAGGAAGTTATTCCACATTAAGAAGATACATTTAGCACCCACTTTAGCTTAGATATGACACTACTTGAATATGCAAGCTAAAGTAAGAAAACATCATAGTAAATAAAAAGGATATAGCCAAGTCCTTGATGTAGAGATCCTATAGAAAATTGTTAGAACCTACAACACACAAGGTTAATGAAAATCCCAAAATCACCTAGATATTACTAAATGACAACTTGAGAAGTGCATAAATCCCCTTATGCCCCCCTGTTTCGGCTTTCTACTTCTGAAGGGTGAAACAGGGTGATAAGGATAGCTTTATACATTAGATATGTAGTTTGTTGAAATGTTCTTTCCTAAACCAATTATAAGGATTCCTAGCCTTCCTAAACTAATTCAAGGAGTTAGGTATTTGAATCATGATTCCAACACCACTGATGGCATTGAAAAAAGGGTTACCAAACTCAAGTTATGATGAAAGGAGTGAATGTCTATCTAAATGCATAACAAAGGAAATCTGAATTTACCATGAGTAAACCCTAAGAGAAACCCTAAAAAAACCATAATTTTAACTATAAATAAGGAAAAGGAAGTCATACTTACTCATTCTTACCATTTGTAGATTCGAAGAGATTAGAAAGCAAGATGCCAAGGAGAGTTTGCTATTATTGGTTCCTGTATTTTCCAAATTCTTGATTTTTGTAGGAAAGGTTGACCCTGACCCAGTTATGTCGACCTTGACCCAAAAAGGTTGACATAAACTGGAAGGTCTTCACCTAATCTGGGATGAGGTTGACCTTGACCCAAAAAGGTCAACCCTGACCTAGGAAAGTTGACCTTGACCCAAGAAGGTTGACCCTGACCTAACTAAGGTCGACCTTGACCTAGTCAAGTTGGATTTGTAGATTTGATGATGTAGAATGCTTATATGATGTTTTTTTGTGCTTACAGGACACAGTCTGTCTTTGAGAGCATCCCTTTGGAGAGTTTCTAGTGATCATCAAAGAGAGACTATCTGAGCTGAATGAGGATGAGATGTAGCTACTAAGAGATGTAGGACTGTACTAGGTAGTAGTCCTACCACCGATCAAACTACATTGAGCCATGTTATCAGCTCTGATAGAGAGGTGGGATGAGGATACATGCTCCTTTCATCTTCCCTCAGGAGAGGTTAAAATGACACTAGAGCATGTCTACAGGATCTTGTGGCTTTTGGTTCGAGGTGAAACTGTCAGACTGAGGGCACAGAGAGTTTGTGAGGAGATCCTTGCAAATGGAGAGTATTGTTTGGGATGGGTTCCATAGATGTGAACATGGTCAAATCAAATCATTTTGTCATCTATATTGTTAGGCTTTACACCTTTGGTACAAAGAATGATACTTTGTATAGTATTCTTGGTTGTGTTACCCAAAACAAAGGGTACAATATTTTTTGCACCTCTTACCCATCTTATATAGATGATGGAGAGTGATAGGATCATGTTCTCATGGGGTCGCAACATGTTAGTCCAGCTATACCATGAGCTATGTTAGCTAGTAAGATATCAGAGAGAGAGTCTTTTGATATGCACACTCTTGCAGATTTGGCTATTTGAGAATTTCACATGTACACATCCACATGGTGCTCTAGTGATGGTAGATGTGAGTACACTGAGAGTCTTTCCTTATCCTCTGAGAGATGCCTAGTAGTTCAGAGATATCCTCTATTGGAGGGTACATCTAGATTGCATTTCAAGCACAAATGTGATATGGAGACCCTACTTCTGGATGACAGAGTGGCTAGATACATGATTCCAGATGAGACATTCATAGTGGTAGAAGCTGCTAGAGGGTCATCAGAATCATATAGTGATGCCATACTATTATGATTGGGTGATGAGATAGTTTGGCATGTTACAAGGAGTCCCCAGAGTAGTACCTTGTTATGTACATCCAACAAGGTATTATCAGAGACCCGATGCCATATGCCGACCATTGATAGTAGACATAGAGGATAGTGATGTAGATGAGATAGAGTATATAGAGATACCATCAAATGTGACCTATTCAGGCATGAGCCAAGATTCCATAAAGTATTGGAGTCTACAAGGGATGTGCCCCATCTTACCTGAGGATTATCCTACAGGTGATCTAGGCCTTTTAGAGAGGACACACCGAGATAGTACTACAAGAGAGGAGGATGAGGATCTCAGAGATGAGGAGGAGCAAATTTCTAAGGGATATCCCATGGAGGAGGAGAGAGCAGAGGAGATTCCCCCAGTTGGTGATACTGGTGTGGATGTACACATTTTTCATGCATCACCATTGAGATCACAATGACCTCCATGCGCCCACATAGAGACACCATTGCTGAGGCCTAGACATAGTGAGCATGGAGGGAGTAGTCACTCCTTGCCCCCACCATCTAGACCCTTTAGTGACATCCAAGAGGGAGACCCAGGTATGAAATATGATATTTGATTAAAAATTTAACTTAATTTAAGATAAAAAGGAACTAGATTGATAAATTTATTTTCACTCTGCAACTAGCGTAGCGGAGTGGAGGAGCTTTATATCTGAGATTCTAAAGGATACATGTATATCCTACCAACTACCAGTCAGTGAGTGAGAGTCTTCCATTAGCCATAGAGATCCCCGTGGGCATGCCGACATCTTTACATGTGTCCAACGAGAGCTGAGGCTGTGCAGAGAGAGAGAAGAGAAATTAATAGCTGACCTACAGAGGGCCCATGATCGCATGTGTGATATGAGCATATCCAAGATCCACACATGGACACACATATCTACATCTTCCTATCATAGACCAGAGAGATCTGGGAGTCATCGGCCATCAGATCGTAGTGATAGCCATAGTGATAAATAGGGCCATGGGCCACATATGTATCAGAACTTGAAAAACATTTTATGAATGGACAAAAAAATTTCTCTACCAATTAGTTCTATGGTTGATTACTATGTTTTCATCAATATAAAACTTAATTGAAAGAAAGTAGGTGCATAAATATATTCAAAATGTAATTTTGTTAAAACTACATAACCTATAAAATGAACTTTATAAGTATACACAAATGCACAAGGAAAGAAAGAAGGAAATTAAGGATAATAACATTAGATATGTGTAATATTAATAGGTTCCTTAAAAGAAACACCATCCATATCAGCAAGTTTATAAGTACCTGAACCAAAGTCTTCAATGACAACAAAACATCCAAGCCAATTAGGGGTAAACTTTCCTTTTTCACCAGGTAAAGCATTCACATTTCATTGATTCTCATATAGGAATAAATCACCAACCAAAAATGTTCATTCAATTACCTTATGATTATATTGCTTCTGAAGATATTTATGATAAGCTTTTATATGTTCTAACACATGTATTCATTGTTCATCCAACATTTCTAGCTCTTGCAAGCATTGTTCACAAAAAGTATCCTTGTCAATTATCCCATGAAATGAAATATGTAACAAAGGTATTTCCAATTCCAAAGGCATAATAACATTAGTACCATAGACAAGATTGTAAGGAGAAGTATCCATGGCAGTACGAACACTAGTCCTATAAGCCCATAAAGCATAGGTCAATTGAGTATGCCAATCTTTCGCATGCTTGCTAACTATTTTTTTCAAAATTTGTTCAATGATTTTATTTGATGCTTCATCTTGACCATTAGATTGGGGATAATAAGGAGTTGAAAATCTATATTGAATTCGATATTTTTCCAAGAATTTCATGACTTCTTTGTTCTTAAAAGAGGTACCATTATTTGAAACTATCATTGAACGAATACCAAATTGTGTTATGATATTGTTAAGGATGAAATCACAAATAACATCCATAGTTGTTGAATGAAGAGGGACAACTTCGACCCACTTCGTGAAGTAATTTGTAGCAGTCAGGATGTATGTATGTCCTTGAGAAGAAGCTGGTGAGATTTTTCCTATAAGGTCAAAACCCCAAATACTAAAAGGCCATGGATAAACTTGATTACGAAGCTCATGAGTAGGAGCATGAATCAAATTACTATGTTGTTGACATTGAGGACATTTCTTAACAAACATGAAAGAATCTTGCTCCATTGTTTCCCAATAATATCCCATTCTAACTAATTTATTAACTAGAGATTTTCCACAAAAATGTCCTCCACAAGAATTAGAATGAGCTTCTACCAAAGCTACCGAGATTTTGGTTCTATTGAGACATCTTAATAGTAATCCTTCATAACAACATTTGTAAAGCGTATCTCCTAGAATGATGTAATGCAATGCAAGCTTCCTAATATGATTACGCATGTTCCTTGTTGCTAATTTAGGAAAAGTACCATCTTTCAAAAAATGAAAAATATGAGAATACCATTCATCCAAATGCAAATTGAAACAATTAGAGGTAATCTTTTTAGAGATCATAGGGTTTTTAAGAGTTTGTATAGTAAATTGAAAGTTTTCAGCATTATTCTCAAGACAAACCAAAGAAGCTGCGCTTGCCATGGCGTCCGCATGTCGATTATCTTTCCTAGGTAAAGTTTGAATTGTATAAGAAGAGAATTGCGAAAGTACATCAAGAGCTAAATCTCTATATTGTGTCATTTTATCATTCTTAGTTTGATAACCTCCTTTAATTTTTTCAACAATGAATTGTGAATCTCCATATATTTACAAATTTTTGATGTTGAGGGATGAAGCTGCTCATAGGTCAACTATAAGAGCTTCATACTCCATAATGTTATTAGTACAAGGAAAAGTTAATTTGTATGATAAAGGGATTGGATTTTTCATAGGAGGAATCAAGATAATACCAACACTAGAACCTGTCTTACATTTAGACCCATCAAAATATAATTCCCAAATATCATCCTATTGAATAGATAGAATATTGTCATTAGGGAATTCTATTGAGGTAGAACATGTATCAGAATGAGGACAAGGAGCTTTAGCTAAATAATCTGTTAAAGCTTGTCCCTTAATAGACTTCTGAGAAATGAAATTAAGGTCAAATTCTATAAGTAACATCACCCACTTTTCTAGATGGCCAGAGAGATCGGTTTGTGAGAAAATATGTTTCAAAGGATCAAATTTAACAATCACATTTACTTCAACATTTATAATATAATGCTTGAGTTTCTGGCATGCATAAACTACAGCTAAACATTATCTTTCCAAATTTATGTATCTTATTTCATAATCAAGTAAAGTCTGACTAATGTAATACACAAGTCTTTCCTTACCATTATTATCATTTCGAGCTAAAAATGCACTCATGGCCTTCAGAGTTGCTGAATTATACAAATGAAATGGTTTATCAAATTTAGCCGATTGCAAGATATGAGGATTTGCAAGGTACTCCTTAAAATGATCAAAGGTTTATTTACATTCATCATTCCAAGAGAAAGTGGTATCCTTTCTAAGAAAGGAAGTAAAATGAATAGTTCTATCCGCTAAATTAGAAATAAAGCAAAGAATAGCTTGTATTTTTCCTTGTAAACTTCATAATTGAGAAATATTCTTAGGAGTAGGCATATTAAAAATAGCTTCAATCTTTTCAGTATCTACTTCTATGCCTCGCTTAGAGATTATAAATCCTAATAATTTACCAGAATCAACTCCAAAGACACATTCTTAGGATTTAATCTCATGTTGTAACTTCTAATCCTTTCAAATATTTGTCATAAAATAGTAACACGTTCTTCTCTTTTTATAGATTTTGCTAAGATATCATCCTAATAATCTTCAAGGATCTTATGAATGTAATCATGAAAAATCAAAGTCATTGCTTGTTGATAAGTTGCTCCCGCATTCTTTAATCCAAAAGGCATCATGACCCAACAAAATGTTCCCCAAGGTGTTATAAATGCAGTCTTAAATTGATCTTTAGGAGAAATAAAAATTTGATTATATCTAGAAAAACCATCCATAAAAGATAACAAAGCATGACCCGCTGTTGAATCCATAATTATATCAATATTAGGTAACAAGAAATCATCCTTTAAGGATGCCTTGTTTAAGTCTTTGAAGTCAGTACACATCCTTATCTTATTTTCTCCTTTTAAAATAGGCACAATGTTTGAAATCCAATCTGAGTAATCAATAGAATGGATAAATCCAAAATCTAATAACTTTTCAATTTCAGTTTTAACTAATAAAGCAATTCATGGATTCATCTTTCAAATTTTCTGCTTCACAGGTTTCATATTTGGCTTAAAAATAATATTATGAGTAACAATCTTAGAATCTATACATGGCATATCCAAATATGTCCAAGAAAAAGTGCAATTAAATTCAAGTAAAAGGGAAACCAACTAATCATGGTCATCCCGATTCAAACATTTCCCAATCTTTATCATCTTTTTAGAGTCGTTCTCATCCATTTGAATATCAACAGTCTCAATTGTTAACAAATCACTTTGTATCAGAGGATTCATCGGCAAAGGAATAATATCCTATTTATCATGTTATCCAAAATAAGCATCGGTACTTAAACAATAAGGCTTTCATCATTTGTGATGAAACTTAGGTAAATCTTCATAAACCCCTAAAAAATCCATTAAGGCTTCATCTTTAGAAAAAATATCTAAAGTATGTCTTTGTTTAATGTCAATGAGGAGTGGGTTAACCAATTTAAACTAACCACCACATATATGATTAACATCAGGAGGAAAAGCCAATGGTTGTCTATGAGGATTAAATCCTAATCCATATGTATGATCATAAATTTCATTATCCAAAGGTACTTGTATTCCTTGCTCATATTTACCACATCCTTTCCCATTAAATCTTGATTTCTTAAGAAAATAATAACCAGAACCATATCGATTAGCCATATTAGATGGAGTCCAAGGAGTGGCATGAGTCTTAATATCATAGCAATTAGGTTTTATCATTTCAATCATTTCTTTAATCGAGGCAGCAACAAAATTACTTTTTAGTTCCTTAGAGAGAGGGGAAGGAGTAAAAACTTGTTTCCCAAATTTATTTTGTTGCTTCATGAATTCCAAATCAAAGACTTTATATTATCCAATGAAATTAGGATTAAAATCCAATGTCCCCCAAACATCCTCAGTCAAAGAAGAGGATGGAGCTTCAGGTTTTTGTATCTTAGATTATTTTATCTCTTGTTGTTTTTCAATCTCTTTTCTTGGTTGAAGAGGCTTAGAAATTTTAGCATAATCTACATTCAGGCAAGGATTCAACGCATCATCCAAATGTAATGTATACATTGAGTTGTTATAAATGAACCCAACCTTGCGATGAAGAGTAGAAGGAACTACATGCATAGTATGTAACCATTGTCTTCCTAAAAGAAGGTTATAATTGAGAGGTCCAGGCATAACATGAATAGGTGTATTTAGAATAACTGGACCAACTTTAACATGTAAGGTAATAATGCCCAAATTTATCTTTGTAATATTGTCATATCCATGTATAGGGACAATATAAGGTTGAATAGTTGTGAGATTAGCCTTAATTGCCTTAAGCATATCCATGCTACAAACATTAAGCCCAAATTTGTCGATACTCTGATTAATAGAAATAGTAACCATAAGAGCGTCATATTGATTTTGCACCTCAGGAGAAGGTAAGTCTTTATTGGAAAACACAATAGGAGGTACATAAGGCATAGTATGCATGCAATCGAAGATAGAATGAATGTTCTCTTGATTAGGAGGTGAAGCAGGAAGAATGGATAAAGCTTTTTGCAATGCCTCATGATATGTCAGGGAAGTTTGAAGTAATTCCCATAAAGATATCTTAGCAAGAGTAGCATGTAATTGCTCCACTAAGTTATACTCCTTAAAGGTAGAAGGAAACCTAGGAGCTTGAGGAAGCATAGGTTGAAAAGGTGGTAAAGAAACTAAAATAGTAGGCTAAGGGTTATTCCGTGTGTGATAATCATGTGAAGTCGAATGAGTGTTATCAAAGAAATCCAAAGGATCTCTAGGTTTACCCTTAATTATTATGTGAGGACATCCTTTTATCATCATCAAAGGTGTAAGATATATCATTTTAGGTTTATCAATGTTGCAAATAGTGGGACATGAAGGTAACCATGCACACATCTTAGGGTAAAGGCTAATTAGAGAGGTTGTGGAGGAGAGTGAAATAGGAATAGGATCAATGGAGATCTTATTCAGACAATTTTCATCCTCACTACCATGTACCTCATTAGGGAATATATCCTCTTGTACAATAAAAGCCTCATAAAAGTATTCAAAACAAGAATCATACATGTTGAATACAAAGAAATACTAAAAGCATGAAAATGTAAATGTTTTTGTATTTTAAAGAGAGTTTGCAATTTTTTTTGTATTTTTGGAATATAAATGCAATAAATCTAATTTTATAAGCATGCAAGATCTAAATCTAACACCAAAAAGAAATAGTTGTTGTAAATGGGTTCACCAAAATGAATAGGGGTAAAATGGAGTTTAACAATGCATCTAATAGAGGTCCTAAACTAACATTCCCCTCAATATATGTGATTTGAAATGATGAGTGAATAATGTAAATCTAGAAATATTTGAAATTAGATAAGATAAGATGCATACCTCATAATGAAATTAATTTGGAAATACTTTTTTTTTGATGCCTGTGCATAGTTTCGGGAAATTCTACAACCACATCCGGAACCAGAAAACCACAATGGAGAAAACCCAAAAAACTTTTTCAATTCTAAGGGAGGTCAACCTTGACACAAATAGCAGGGCACAATATTACCCCGAGACACAATCTTACCCCCCACTGAAGGTTGACCTTGACCTGAAAAAACTCCGACATAAATTTTGTTCACAAATCCTAAAAGTTTGACAAAAAGCATACTTAGATCCGCTCTATAAATCTTGAAACAATGATTGTAGATATCTGAAAAATGGTATTTTGGGGTGGCTATATAGGGTTTTTCCTTAGTCAAAACCTCATTTTGGTGATCTCCACCTCCGCGAATAGCTAGATGTAATAGAATATGTGTGTGTATTGAATGTGTAATGCCAAGATCTAATCCTCTAGATTGAAAACCTAGCATGAATGTGTTAGGAATGAATGCAAAGTATTTTGGTAGTCATTCTATAACAGTTGTTGTTGCATTCATGACTTGGATTGTCATTGATGTCAACATAGTGACATTCTGGATATTAGCAGGAAAGAAGGTACAATTTTGTTTTGCACACATGTTGTATTGTAGATTGGATTTTGTGTAGTTGATGGTATGTTCTTTGGTGTGTTATTAACGTATGGTTAACAACGCAAAAAGAAATTCATTCATTTGTGAGAGTTATGAGCATTTTGGTGAAAGCAGTGTTTAGACAGTGTTTTTGTGAAGCAATTTTTGGAAATAAGAGGATATCTCTTAGCTGGGATGGAATCTGATTTTGCACAGTTAAAGGGATGTTGGAGACTCATTAATGATGATGTGGTTCATAGTGCAAACTTTAAAGATATTTTTGGAGAAAGTTACAGTATCTGGAAGCCGACAGTTTTATGTGAAATTTTGTGTGTAGCGTGTAGAATTTATTATTTTGTAATTGAGGACTGACTCATTTGTAATTATTTGAGTTTGGTATATAAGAAGGAATGATTTCCTTGTTTTACTATGTACTATGAAGGTTGAGATGTGTATATATGCATGAAGTGAAGAAAAGAGCTAATTCAGTGATGAAGGAAGACTTGTGAGTACAGAGATCTGGAATTGTGATCTTGTGTAGCAGAGAGTGCAGTTTTGGCATAGTATGAAGGAGGTAATATATTTCATATTATTCTATTGAATAATTATAAGATCTTTTGGATAGTGGGTTCAGAGATCTTGCCTTGAAGCTGTTTGGGTAGTGGGTCCTTCTGTCTTCCATAAACTCTTAACTGGGTTAGAATTTTTTAACAGGGATTCAAAATCTCCTAACAGGGATTTATATGTACTGAATGTATTTCATAAGACTCCTAACAGGGTCCATCCTCTAACAAGGAACTTTCATATTAGTGCATCATTTTGTGGGCATCATTCCCACCGGGGTTTACTCTTTTCAAGAGGTTCCCTAGTCAACATATCTTGTGTTATTGTGCAATTGTGTATGGTTATCTTTCTATGGTTGATTAGTACATTGATTATATTGTTTAAAGTAGTTGAATGGTTAAATTATTAGATAAATGATTCACCCCCCCCTCTCAGTTATCTTGGGGATCTTTACTTTCTAACAATTGGTATCAGAGCAGCAGGTTCTTGAAAGAAAAGTTTAACAACTTAAGGAGATCCATGGCGAATTTTAGAAAAGAAAGTCCTAAGTTTGATGGAGTAAATTTTGATAGCTAGAAAGAAAAGATGAAGACACATCTATTATGTTTAGGACCAAGTTATTGGTTGATTACAAAGAATGAGAAGACTATCATTGAGGAAGACAATCTAGAGGCAGGAACTAAAGATGAACTAGATCTATTCATGTGTAACATACTTGCAAGAGAAGCACTTTTGTTAGCACTACCGGAGAATGAATATAGTCAGGTAAGATGTTTGAAAACATCTCATGCAATTTGGAAAGCTTTACATTCTACTTTTGAAGGTGATGAACATGCAAAGAAGGCTAGATTACATAATTGGATTTGTGCATTTGAAGATATCAGAATGATGGAAGATGAATCTATTAGAAGCTATATTGGTAGGATGTCTGAGATTGTAACAGGAATAAAGTCTTGTGGAGGTGATAAGATAGAGAATGAAGTGATATGGAAAATTTTGAGAACTTTGACACTAGCATTCAAGCAGACAACACAGATGATTGAACAAGTGATACCTTGTACATCGAACTTTTCAAGAGAGACTCTTCTTGGAAGATTAGAAACAACAGAGATGAACTTGAGATTATCAGGAGAGCTACCTAGAATGGAAACAACATTTAGTGCTCTTAACATTAGACCTACAAGAAGTACCAGTGTGAATGGAGTTTATGCCAGCAGTAGCAGATCTAAATCTGAGGAAGATAAGAAGATTGAAGAAGGTATTGCATTACTTGTAAAAAGAGAACCAGATGGTAAGAAAATCTTTAAATGTTGGACTTGTCAAGAATATGGTCATTTTGCATCTAAATGTCCTAAAAGAGTTAAGAAGTATAGAAGCAACTTTAAACCTAGGAGATCTAAAGAATGTTATTATGCAAATGATGAAGATCTTGAAGCAGGAATTGAAAGACATTTAAGTGACAGTGATAATGATAACTTTGAGGAAATAGGATTTGTAGCAATTAAAGAAGAAAGTTTTGAATCTGATAAAAGGGAAGAAAAAGCATTAGTTTCACAAGTTGAAAAGAAATCTAATTGGATTATAGACAGTGGTTGTTCACATCATATGACTGGAGATAAAAGAAAGTTTGTTAAGTTAGATAATTATGATGGAGGAATTGTTAGGGTTGGTAACAATGCACCTTATTTGATTAAGGGTATATGATCTATTACTCTTGATGGAAAGACTAACACTGATGATGTTTACTTTGTTGATGGATTGAGACATAATCTACTAAGCGTTGGACAATTGGCTGATAAGGGTTATCAAGTTTGGTTTTCTAAGAAAACTTGTGTGATAAAAGATAAAGATGGAAATCTGATTGGAAAAGGATCTAGAACCAGAGGTAATGTATTTCAGTTGAATCCTACTAAGATGACATGTTTGATAACTAGGATTGATGATAGTTGGTTATGCTATAAAAGGTTTTGTCATATAAACTTTGATAATATTGTCAAGGTGAGCACTACACTTGCGGTAAGAGATTTACCTAGAATTTTGAAACCTACTAACATGATTTGCAAAGAATGTATGATGGAAAAGCAGAAAAGGAGTTCATTTCCCAACAAGAAGTTCACATCAATAGAGAAGCTAGAGATTGTTCATACAGACTTGAGTGGTCCTACTAGGACTAGAGGATTCTATGGAGAAATTTATTTTATGATTCTTGTTGATGATTTTACAAGGATGATGTGGATTGCATTTTTGAAAGAAAAATCTGAAGCATTTGATAAATTTAAGATCATGAAAAGCAAAATTGAGAATGAATCTGGAATGAAGATTAAGTGTCTAAGATCTGATAGAGGTGGTGAATTTACATCTAAAGAGTTTAACACCTTTTGTGAAATGAATGGTATTAAGAGACAACTTTCAGCCCCTAGAACACCAGAACAAAATGGTATTGTAGAAAGAAGGAACAGGTCAATAACTGAAGCAGCAAGAGCTATGTTGTTTGAAAATGATTTGGCTAAGACTTTTTGGAGAGAAGTAGTGAACACAATAGTATACACTATGAATAGAGTACAAATCAGAGCAGATACAAACAAGACATCTTATGAATTATGGTTTGGACATACACCCTTAGTTAAGTATTTTAGAATTTTTGGAAGTAAATGTTATATAAAGAGAGATGATGATATAGGAAAGTCTAATCCTAGAAGTGATGAAGGAATATTTCTTGGATATTATTTAAAAAGCAAAGCATATAGATGTTATAACAAAAGAACTAAGACTATTGTTGAAAGCGCAAATGTAAAAGTTGATGAGAAGTTTAAAATTTAGGAAAGAATGCTTGATTATGAATCTGATGGAGAAGCACAACCTCAGCCTAACATTGAAAATGCAGAATTATTTTTTGAAACTGACAGTGATTTGCTAAATGAAAGTCATACTGAAGAAAATAGAGAAGAAAACATAGAAGAAAATAGAGAAGAAAATAGAGAAGAAAGCAGAGAAGAATCTATAGTTGGAACAATATCAGTAACTATGACACCTAACAGGTATACTTTGAGACATCACCCTGTTGAGAAAGTTATTAGAAGTTTAGATAGAGGAGTTTTGACTTGAAATAAGGTACATTTATGTTTGATTTCTCAAATTAAACCTAAGACTACTAATGAAGCTTGTGAAGATGAACATTGGATTAATGCAATGAAAGAAGAATTAGAGCAGATTGAAAAAAACAAGACATGGAAATTGGTCCCTAGACCTGAAGACAAGAATGTGATTGGAACAAAGTGGGTATTTAGAAACAAGATGAATGAACAAGGAGAAGTGATAAGAAACAAAGAAAGATTGGTATGTAAAGGATATTCACAACAAGAAGGAATTGACTATGAAGAAACTTTTGCACCTGTGGCCAGACTTGAAGCAGTGAGAATGTTTCTAGCATATGCAACTTACAAGAAATTCAAAGTGTATCAGATGGATGTGAAGTCAACATTTTTGAATGGTGAATTGGAAGAAGTCTACATTGAGCAGCCTGAAGGTTTTCCTTTGACACAAGAAGGAGATATGGTATGTAAGTTAAAGAAAGCTTTATATGGATTAAAACAAGCACCTAGAACTTGGTATGCAAGATTGGATAAGTATTTATTGAAATTGGGATTTATAAAAGGAACAACAGATAGTAACTTATACATAAGAAATTGAGAATGGTTTGTTGGTTATAGTTATATTTGTTGATGATATTATCTTTGGAGGAGAAGATGAAGCTAGTGACAAATTTGTAGATGAAATGAAGACTGAATTTGAGATGAGCATGATTGGAGAAATGAAATATTTTTTGGGATTACAGATAACACAAAGCAAGGAAGGTATATTTGTAAGTCAGACTAAGTATTTGAATGACTTATTGAAAATATTTGGAATGAAAGATTCTAAACTTGTTGGAACACCTATGGTAACTAGACATAAGTTATCTAGCAAAGATGAGACACCAATAGTTGAGCAGAAAAAATATAGATCTATGATTGGAGGATTGCAGTACTTGACACATACAAGACCTGATATAGCACATTCAGTTGGGATTGTAGAAAGATTTCAAGTAGAACCTAGAGAATCACATTATGCAGCAGTAAAGAGGATACTGAGATATCTGAAAGGAATAATGGATTATGGATTATGGTATGAGAATTCTGATGATTTTACTTTATGTGCCTATACTGATGCAGATTGGGGAGGCAACATTGATGACAAGAAAAGCACCAGTGGTGGAGCCTTTTTTTTGGAAGAAAATTGGTCTCTTTGTTAAGTAAGAAGTAGAATTGTACTTCATAAAGTACAGCAAAAGTAGAATATGTTGTAGCAGCAAACAATTGTAATCAGATTATTTGGATGAAGTAGATGTTGAAGGATATTGGAATAAAGTTTGATGAGCCCGTTGTTATACATTGTGATAACACCAGTATAGTGAGTATGTCAAAAAATCCTATTTTACATTCTAAGACTAAACATATTGAGATCAAGTATCATGTTGTAAGAGAGAAAGTTGCAGAAAAAGAAGTAAGATTGGAGTACATAAGCACGAGTAGATAATAGATATATTTACAAAGCCTTTACCTAAGGATACATTTGTGTATCTGAGAGGTATGCTTGGGGTTATGCCCCAACCTATTTTTGAGAATTGATGCAGATGATTGCATCCGTCCAGTGGTATATGAGCCCTATCTTTCTTCTGGATTGGATGTTGGAACTTCCTCTATGGGGGAGTTTATGAGCTGAGTCATGAGGACTCTTGTTATTGTATTTTTCTGAAAAGTGTCTTTTGACATTAAGTTGTTGTTGACTTAGTGATGGAATTTCTATCATTGATCTCAATGGGGGATAGATATACATGAAAAAAATTATGGATTGTATGAGAGAGCTGAATAGGAAAACGAAGCAAGATTTAATTTGATATTTTACAGTGATGTTGTAGTATTGGATTTTTGGAACATTGGATGTTTTTCATCTATGTTTCCATCAAGGCCAATGGGGGAGATTGTCAGGAATGAATGCAAAGTATTTTGGCAGTCATTTTGTGGTAGTTGTTGTTGCATTCATGACTTGGATTGTCATTGATGTCAACACAGTGACATTCTGGATATTAGTAGGAAAGTAGGTACAATTTTGTTTTGCGCACATGTTGTATTGTAGATTGGATTTTGTGTAGTTGATGGTATGTTCTTTGGTGTGTTATTAACCTATGGTTAACAATGCAAAAAGAAATTCATTCATTTGTGAGAGTTATGAACATTTTGGTGAAAGTAGTGTTTAGACAGTGTTTTTGTGAAGTGATTTTTGGAAATCAGAGTATATCTCTTAGCTGGGATGGAATCTGATTTTTTGAAGTTAAAGGGATGTTTGAGACTCATTAATGATGATGTGGTTCATAGCACAAACTTTGAAGATATGTTTGGAGAAAGTTACAGTATCTGGAAGCCGACAGTTTTATGTGTAGCGTGTAGAATTTATTATTTTGTAATTGAGGACCGACTCATTTGTAATTATTTGAGTTTGGTATATAAGAAGGAATGATTTCCTTATTGTAATATGTATTGTGAAGTTTGAGATGTGAATATATGCATGAAGTGAAGAAAAGAGCTAATTCAGTGATGAAGGAAGACTTGTGAGTAAAGAGATCTGGAATTGTGATCTTGTGTAGCAGAGAGTGTAGTTTTGGCACAGTGTGAAGGAGGTAATATATTTCATATTATTCTATTGAATAATTCTAAGATCTTTTGGACAGTGGGTTCAGAGATCTTGCCTTGAAGCTATTTGGGCAGTGGGTCCTTCTGTCTTCCATAAAATCTTAACTGGGTTAGAATCTTTTAACAGGGATTCAAAATCTCCTAACAGAGATTTATATGTACTAAATGTATTTCATAAGACTCCTAACAGGGTCCATCCTCTAACAAGGAACTTTCATATTAGTGCATCATTTTGTGGGCATCATTCCCACTGGGGTTTACTCTTTTCAAGAGGTTCCCTAGTCAACATATCTTGTGTTATTGTGCAATTGTGTCTGGTTATCTTTCTATGGTTGATTAGTATATTGATTATATTGTTTAAAGTAGTTGAATGGTTAAATTATCAGATAACTGATTCACCCCCCCTCTCAGTTATCTTGGGGATCTTTACTTTCTAATAGAATGGTTATGAGAAAGAAATGCACAGATTTGAATAAGATAAGAAATCATGCCAAGCCCCCAAGGATAAAGTACTCTTACTAAACTCACAATCCATAATGTCTACCCCATGATTGTATCTTTGAATGCTTGAATATTGATACTGGTGGATCAAGGAAGAAGGAATCTCTCTTGCTCCAAATAGATGTTTGCAATGGTGTGTTCAAAAAAATACTTGATGTCAAAAATGGCTTGATCTTATATATCATCCTCTTACAATATTTTATCTTCACTTCACCATTTATTTCCTACTTGAATCAATTGTTCTTTCACTTGATCACTTGTGTGTGAAAATGAAGGCAAATGAGCATCTTTATATAGAGGTTTCAAGGTGAGGCTCCTAGAGTAATGTGAGGAACCATAATTCAAATTTCACTTTGAATTATGGTCCAATCATAATAAACAACTAAGGAGGGAAAATAATTAAATGAATTTCAAATTACAATCCTTCTACATTCAGATCTGAAAGCTTGACATTGATTTCATGGTCCTCCGGGACCAAAATTTGAAAAGGGGGATCAAATCCCGATAGAGGTTAAGGATGACCTCGACTCTAACCTAGGTCAAAGTAGACCTCAACCCTGACCTAGGTCAGGTTTGACTTCATCCTTGATCTAGGTCAAGGTTGACCTTGACCTTGACCTAGGGGTCTAGATCTAGCCAGAGCAGAAAATAGAAGTTTCTAGGAGTGTCTAGAGACCTAGAAATGATGACAGAATAGGGAAGAGTGCCAGAGAGAGGCACATAATCCTATGATGAACATGATGAAGGATAGGAGGACCTATGCCTAAGTCCTACCTATAAAATAGAGCCATAAATAAGGGAAATTAAGGAGAATCCTCAGGATCCTAACCCTAATTTCACCTAGAATGAAGGAATCAAGTGCAAAATACATCCTAAATGCAAGTTTATCATGATAAATGCACTAAAAGAGGGTGTTAAACCTATCAAGATGGAAGCGATTCCATTTTAAGATGATATAGGTTTACCATGCATTAAATGCTCCATATCATTCATTAATAATGTCAATACATTTTACATATCCCAAGAATTCAACTAGTTCGGCTGGGATTATTAATTGCTTCACAAATCATAAATTAATGATACGCAGTCAATACTATGTTCATCTCCTCAATCATCACTGGATATCTTGATCATTGCTAAAAATTTTCATGTTAGAAAACACTGTCTTCACTTGGTTAATTATTCGCTACTTGAAAATTACTGATGCTCAGTCTACACTAAATGTGCTCGGCTTATACTGGCACTTGGTCAACACTAGCATCACTCGACTTAAACTAAATTTATTTTCTTTTGCTCGGTTAAGCCTATGCTTCAAATCTATTGACTTCTTCACTTAGTGTTAAAGATAAACAATACATTACCTTGTCAATGTGCCAACTAATCAAGTACACATTGAAGTATCACATAACTCAACCTTTCCTTAGGTCCTCTTGTTATTTCTTTTCAAATCCTCTTCATCAATCAAAATATATGGTACGCTACTAGATAAAAACTATCTTACTAGTTAAGGTTTGACATTAATAATAATATAATAATTGTTTTACTTATAAATTCAAACAATCTCCCTCTTTGGCATTGATGGCAATACCACATGTACAACCATACAATCCAAAAATATGAAATGAAGAAACTTTAGTCAACTCTCTCTTTGTATCAGATCCTCATTAATATCCTTATCTTCATTCTAATTTCCAGCCAAGTATTAGCTTCCTCTTGGATAGATTTATTTGTTCACCTTTACTGAATCTCTCCATCCTTCTTATGGTAACCCTTCTGAATATGTTTTTGTTTCTATTTTCTCAGGTTTTCTAAATCTCTCCCAAATCTCTCCCTCATGTTTACTCTTGACAACTCTTTCTTTGAGTCTCTCCCTCTTTGACAATAATTCCGAAGACATTCATCTTCACCATGTAGATATATGCATATTGTGTGTGTGAATTTGTACCTAGTTGTAGACACAACACTTCAGTAAAACATTAGAGGTTAGCCAAAATTAAAATCTTGTAAATAAATGAAACTAAGCTAAGCAGGTGATTTACTTCCTTCTAGTAGGTGCGAGTATGATGTTCTCAGATTGGAATCGAGATCAGTGACAATGCAACACCTAAATGAAGGATTTGAATGCAAAATATGAAAGACTATATGAATGTAGATTATTCTATATTTTTGTATTTTCTATGCAATAAGAATGAGAAACTGTATGAATCTAAACTAAATGAATGAAATTGAGATTGAATGCAGATTTAATCTAAGAATGCTATGAATGAATATGAAAACTATGATATGAAACTATGCAAAAGCTATGATCAACTATGAAAGATCTCACAAATTGCCTGTCACAAGTGCTTAATCCTTCAATCACCAATTCACAAGAGTAATTTTGCAAATTTGAGTGTTGATGATTATGAAGAGCCGAGCCTTGATTTTATAGAAATCCAGGCCTTTGAGGATGTAGGAGAAAAGCCATAAATCACTCTTGATAAACTCAGGTTGATTTTTGAGTTATCAAGAAATCAGAGATAATTAACTCACAAAAATCATGCAAAAGTAGTATTTAACTCAAAATAGAGTTTAGATCAAATTTCAACTCATCATCAGACGTTGAGTTTCAATTTTTAAAATTGATTGTTAATTTCTAGTTGCCCGCTTTTCTGATTGTGCATGATTTAATATGAATTAATTTAAAAATAAAGTGATTTATTCTCAACTTAACTAATTTTTGAAATAAAACAATTGATTTATGGGTTAATCAATTATTAAATCAAACTTTATTCAAAAACTATATTATTAAAATATTGACAATTGACATGAATTAATTAAATAAGAATTTAATCAATTAGTCATGAGATTTTAGATTTATTGTCAAAATAAAATAATACAATTTAGGAATAATTTAATTAAATTCAATTAAAACAATTAAGTGGCAGTATTAAATCTAATTAATTAAATATGAAGAATATTCAATTAATCAAACTTTAGGATAAATAAGATTTATTGCCAAATAATTATGAAATTAAAGATAATTATGATAAATAGGAATATTGCTAGGAATATTCCCCGATGCAAAATTTAAGATAGAATCAATTAGGATTCGATAATGTGCAGATGTGCCTTAGGTTAGGACTTTGATGTCGATTTTGTTTGAATTTGAAAATGTAGGAGGTCAATGAACCTATAGCCCATTTTTGGGGTATTATACATATCAGTTCTTTGAATTTTATTACTCCCTCTATCATCTTGCTTATTACTGATCAACATATTTTTCTTTACTTTTCACAACTCTAGGCAAATCCTAAAGTGTGACTTCCTTTGCATCATTTTGTCAGATATTTTGATTAGTACATTTGATGCAATGCTCCTATATGTTACTAGGTATCCTCAATTAGGGGAATCACCCCTAATTTACCTCTAAGATATTCATGAGCATATTTAGGTAAATTTTTTGTGAATATATCTTCTAATTGTTCCTTTGTATTCACATATTCTAGTCTCACTTCTTTGTCTTGAACTAGCTCTCTCAAGTAAAGATACTTGATAGAAATATGCTTAGTCTTAGTGTGCATTACAGGATTATTTGATATATTAATAGAACTTTTGTTATCATAGAAAATAACAATTGGCTCAGTGATTTCCTCCTTCATACCTTTTAACAATTGCTTGATCCACTCTAAATTTGAATAGTTCACTGCTGCTTCGACATATTCAGCTTCTGCTGTAGATTGGGAAATGCAGTTCTATTTCTTGCTTCTCTAAGAGACTAATCCCTTTCCTAGAACTAATGCACCACCACTTGTACTCTTTCTATCATCAACATTTCCTACCCAATTTGCATCATTATAAACTTTTATTTCAAACTTGTCATTCTTCTTGTAATACAATCCATAGTCCTCTATTCCTTTTAGATATCTCAATATCCTTTTCATTGCCATCATATGACTCTCCTCAGGATTTTCAAAAATCTTGCAAAAATCCTAGCTACTAGGGCAATATCTGGTCTTCTATGGATAACATATTATAGCCTTCCAATCATAGATTTATACAAGGTTTGATTCACTTTGGTTGTATCATCAGTTTTTGATAGTTTTTGTCCAATAGCCATGGGTGTACTTACTGGTCTAGAATCTTCCATACCAAAATTTTTCAATATCTCTTTGACATACTTAGATTGTGTAATATAGATACCTTTCTTCATCTGATAGACTTGAAAACTAACAAAGCATTTGATCTCACCAAACATAGACATTTAAAATCCAGTTTGCATCTCATTTGAAAATGTTTGATAAAGGGCATCTTGTCCTCCAAATATGATATCATAAACAAAATTTTAGCTAATAATGTCCCTTTACCTTTTTTAGTCTTCAAATACAGATTTATGTTGTCATTTGTCCTTACAAATCCAATATTTATCAAATAATTGTGTAGTCTCTCATACCATGCTCTAGGAGCTTGTTTCAATCCATACAGTGCCTTATGTAATTTGCAAACCATATTCTTCTTGCTTGGGTCATAAAATCCTTCTAGCTGTTCAATGTATACTTCTTCCAGTATTCCATTTAGAAATGTAGATTTAACATTCATTTAATATAGTTTTAATCCTTTAAAAGTTGCATATACAAGTAGATTTCTCACTCCTTCCAATCTTGAAACTTGGGAAAATATCTCCCCATAGTCAATGCCTTCTTCCTGTGCATATCCCTTGCATACCAATCTAGCTTTGTTCCTAGTGATCTCTCCATGTTCATTTAGCTTATTTTTGAATACCCAATTTGTTCCAATAACATTCTTGTCTTCTGGTCTCGACACTAGTGTCCAGGTTTTGTTCTTTTATATATTCTCTATTTCTTCATTCATGGCTTGTACCCAATCTTCATTCTCTAAATAATATTTCACTATCTTAGGCTCAAATTCACATAACAAGCATGTTTAATCTTTCAATTTACTTCTTGTCATGAATCCATAATCCTTGTGTTCAATGATTTTTTCTGGCTTATGATGTCTTCTTAGATACTGTGCCAATGTAGGCTCAAATTTCCTTTCTACTTGTTATTGATCTTCAGGTTCATCTTGTAGATTCTTTTCCTCCTCTTCTGATTGCTCGACAACATCCTCCTAATGGTTGACATTTTCTTGCTGTGGTTCAACAAGTTCATGTTGTTGCTCAACATCTTTGTTTTCTGGTTCAGGTACATTACTAGCCTTTGCTTCTTCCATATATACAAAAAATCTATAATCTTTAAGTTCTTATTGGTACTCAACCTCATTATTTTCTGCATATTCATCAATTCTTACATTTTCACTTTCCACAACTTTGTTAGTGTTATAATTCAAACACTTGTAAGATTTTCTCTTAGTGGAATATCCTAGGAATATGCCTTCATCACTTTTAGCATCAATTTTTCCATTCCTATTATCCTTCAGTAGATAACATTTTCTTCCAAAGACTTTAAAGTATTTCACATTAGGTGCATAACCATACCATAACTCAAAAGGTGTAGCATTTGTACCTTTCTTGATTTGTACTCAGTTAAAGGTATAAACAACTGTACTTACAACTTCTCTCTATTATTTTTGTGCAACATTCTTCTCTATCATCAGTGTTTTGACACAATCCATAATCAATCTGTTTCTTCTCTCTTATATACCATTTTGTGGCGGTGTCCTAGGTGTAGACATTTGTCTCTTTATTTCTCTATCATTGCAAAATATATTGAAATCATTTGATATAAACTCTCCTCCTTTGTTAGATATCAAACATTTCAAGCTTTAACCTATTTTTTTTTCAACTTTTTCTGGATACCACTTAAACAACTGAAAGACATCATAATTTTCTTTCAAAAACATCACAGTCATCATTCTAGATTAGTCATCAACAAACAAAATGAAATATTTTTCACTATAGTAGCTTTTCACACCAATAGGTCCACAAAGGTTAGTATGAACCAATTTCAAAATATCATCAAAAGTATATGTCTTTCTCTTGAAACTAGACTTTGTCATTTTTCCCAATTGACATTGTTTATACATCATATTATTAGGTTTCTTCAATCATGTTAATCATCTAACTTTCTTCATCTTACTAATATTTACCAAATTGTCAAAGTTCACATGACACAACCTCTTATGCCATAACCATACATCATCAAATTGTGCAAACAAACATGTTTCTTTAGATAGGTCTAGATAGAAAAAATTACCTCTTGTTTGTTCTCCACTTCCAATTAGCTCACCAGTGGCATCGAATATTTTAGCCTTCTTGTAATGAAATTTAACTCGGTAACCAGTAATGTTAAATTGTGAAAAACTTAAAAAATTGTAGTTAAGACCTTCAACCCAATACACATTGTCACATTTGATCTTATCAGTCAATCTTATTGATCCTTTTCCTTTCACAAGACATGGTGCATCATTACCAAACTTAACACTTCTATCTTTGTAATGATTGAATATTTCAAACTTACTTTTATCACCAGTCATGTGATGTGAGAATCCACTATCAATAATCCATTTATCACCTTTACTCACATATGAAATAAGTGCATTTTTCTCATCTTCATATGAATCATCTTTCATAGCAACATAAAAAACTTCCATATCACAATCATCAGATTCACTAGTTTCATTCTCAGTTTCTTCTTCAACAATATAACCAGATTTATTACCTTTTTCTTTGTAGTCCTTGTACCTTCTGTGATCTCTATCATTTCTTTTGTCTTTATACTTGCTTTCCCTTCTTTCATCCTTGTCATTCCTGTCAGGGCATCTTGCTGCAATATGGCTAAATTTTTTACATGAAAAATAGATTATAGGAAGTTTACCTTTGAATTTTCCTCTTCCTCTCAGTAGCCTTCTATCCATAAGTGCCTCAAGATCATCTAGATCATCATCATAGGTATCACTATCACTGTCATTGTTACTGTCACTATTTATACATCTTTCTTTTCCTTTCTTAGACTTATGAAGAACCATTTGAGACTTCAATGTGGATTTTTTTGAGTAGTGAAATTATCAAAATTAGATGGTTCAAAAGCAATAATCCTACCAACAAGACCTTCCAAAGTTAGGACATTACTAGGAGTACATCTAGATTCTTGTATTGCAGAAACTCTAATAACATAGATAGGAATTAGGGTTGTCAACACCTTACTGCTAACAATTTCATCATCAATGTTTCCATTAGCTCCTCTAATAGCATTTACTACCTCTTTAACTCTACCACAATACTGAACAATGTTTTCACCTTCTTGCATTTTCATTTCATCAAACTTACCTCTCAAACTTTTAGATTTGGTTCTCAACACATTTGTGTCTTCACCATAGATAGTTGCTAGAGTGTCCCACATCTTCTTTGCATTAGAAAAATCCTTGATTTCTTCAAATTCAGGATAGCTTAGGGCTGATGTAATCTCCAACATTTCCTAGTTGTGTTCTTGTTTTTACTTCATCTCCTAGGCTATGATAGGTGCAATAACTAGTACATAAGCATTTTCCACATAGTATTCATTGAATCACCAATACCAACTAGGTGCAATTTCATCAAACTTTACCATGCAAGGAAGTTCTCCTTGTTTAGCTTTGGTACCTTAGTTTTGTACATCTTGATCATTAGCTTCAAGTATCTTTAAACTTTTTCCTTACAAGAACCAAATTGTCTAATACCAATTGTTAGAATGATTTTAGAATAGTTGAGAGGGGGGGGGGGGGGTGAATCAGTTATCCTCAGGTCCAGATGTACTAATTCAAATTTCAAGCTCTTCAAAAAACTTAGATCTAATCATCAATTTAATCAGTCTTTATAGAATATATCAATAACATAAAACTTGCACTCCACTGTCCAAAAGTAATCAACTTGTAGAATATAAAACTTTCAACAACATTCACATCAAATAACATTCACGCAAGTATAACACTGGGATTTAATATAGAAACCCTATTTGGGAAAAACCACCAGTAACATGCTACTAATTTTCACTCTTTTGAAGTGAGCTCTGTGAGAAGAAAACCCTGTTAAAGGTTTACAATACACATTGTTAGGTGTGACCCTGTTAAAGGATTTAATCACCTTGTTAAGATTGGCCTGGTTAGAGGGCTTAAAAACACTCCATTAGAATGTCAGCTTGATTAAAGGATTTAAACAATGACTGTTAGGTCAACCTTGAATAAAAGATTTTGACTGAAATAATGGTTAAAAAGTAACAGTAGGTTCTGATCTGAAATATACAACTCACTTTACAAATATAGATCCAATTCAATCATATGCTAATTTACTGATTGACCTTCATTTCCATCTCCGTCTATGATCTTCTGAGAAATCTCTTCAAGAAATCACTTCAACTATGTTCAACTCTTCACAGCTCTCTTTAGCCTTCTGCTTAGATTCATCAGTCAATAACATCAACCTCTTCCACACATTCCATAACCCATAATTAGGTCATCCTTATACCTCCTTGGTTAGGTAGATTAATCTTTTTCCTCTTAATCTCTTTTTTAGATCTTAGGTTTAGGTCAGATTCATCGAATCCTTCCATAATTTTGTTCTCCTCCTTTTCCTTCTAAATACATCTCCAAAATTCTCCTTGAATCCATAAGAAAATGGTTTACCATGCATTAAATGCTCCATAACATTCATTAATAATGTCAACACATTTTACATATCCAGAGAATTCAACTATGTTGGTTGGGATTCTCAATTCCTTCACAAACTATAAATTATTGATACTCGGTCAATACTGTGTTCATCTCCTCGGTCATCACTAGATATCTTGGTAATCACTAAAACTTTTCATCTTAACAAACACTGTCTTCACTCGATTAATTATCTACTACTTAGTCATTACTAATTCTTGGTCAACACTAAATTTTCTTAGCTTATACAGGCGCTCGGTCAACACTAGAATCACTTGGCTTAAATTAAATTTATTCTCTTTTTCTCAGTTAGGCTTATGCTTCAAATCTATTGACCTCTTCACTTAGTGTTAAATAAAAACAACACATTACCTTGTCAATGTGCCAACTAATCAAGTACCCATTAAAGTATCACATAACTCAACCTTTCCTTAGGTCCTCTTGTTATTTCCTCTTTTCAAATCCTCTTCATCAGCCAAAAGATATGGTACTCTACTAGATAGAAACTGTCTTACTAGTTGAGGTTTGACATCAATGAAAATATAAAAATTGTTTCAATTGTAGTTTCAACAATCCTTACTAGTTCTAACAAGTCTCTAGATCAAGATGATGAGGCCTACAAGAGAAAGTACTAGCTACCCTAGACAATGCTTAGTTGAATGGGTGGAGCTAAGATATTGTTGATTTTGGATAAGATTTTGAGCAACTCAAAGTGGTTTTTGGATAGTGGATGATCTGGGATTTGGTTTGGATAAGGATGATTCTAACTGACTTTAGGCTACTTAAGAAAATGATATGAATGCAACTAGGGGATGCCTTAGGGATGCTGAGACAATTTCATGAGATTTGGAAAGGATGCTGTATGCCATCTAGTCTTCTCTTTCACATGCGACAAACCAACAATTAACTTGGAGTGTGTTGCAAATTTCTTGATTCTTGCATTGTAAACCATGTTGTCTAACTTTTCTTAGTACTTTTCTTCCTTTTGGGTTACATTTATAATAGATTGGTGATATCTGAGTTTCCTTTCAGTGACCTTTTTCTCTCGATATACACATGATGTTGGTAACTCAGCCTTCTTGTGCTTCACTAATTTGGTCATAAGTCCAAAAATGTCTTCAATCTTTGAGTATGGATTTGGAAGTTTGTCAAGCTAGGAAGTGGCTAAGATAAGTGTACCTTGGCTTAGTTTTGAATAAATTTGGATTCTCTCAGAATGGTAGAAAAAAATCCCACAAGAGACAAAGCAATCTTGTGGGAATACAGGAAAATGATATCCTTTGCAAAGAACTTGTAACTTTATTTTGTGTATGTTTGAACAAATCGTGTCACTGGGCTTGGTAACTTTGAAGACACACACAAGGAATTGCTACCCTAAGGAATTGACGTGACTTAAAAACCTTTTCTCATTGACTTAGGGCACACATCCAAGAGCTAATCATAATATGACCATCACCAAGTACACAATGGCTCTAGTCATGATGCTGTATCATCTAGTTCTAAGTGCTCAAGGATGGCACGATATGATGAGTGTCTTGGGGAGATTATTATTCTCCTTTCACAAAGATTAGAAAGCCTTTGGGGGTAGATCAGGTAGGTTTTTGATTAATGGCTTTTAGTAAGATCTATGACATCCTCCCAATTAGTTTGTATGCATGTGACTCACTTAAGAGCCTAGTTGACCATGCCAAAATCATAGGGATATTCACCTACCTCAAGTTACCATTAACACACCTTAGTTGAGCTTGAGATGATAAGGCAAGAGTTTTCTCAACACCTTGTTTATATACCGATTGGGGAATTACCAGTTTGAGGTCATTCTCTAAAGAGGAAGCACTTCTCTCTAGACAGGTCTCACTAGAGACAAAACCAATTGAACTTGATCTTTATCTTCACCCAAGTTCCACAAAGGTGAAGGGAGATGATACAAATACAAGTTAATTATTTTTACATCACGTATTTTAACAAGGTTTTGCCAAAAAATTAAAAGAGATCTTAAGAAAGTGTTGAAAAACACTCTTTCAAACACGCCAAGAATTTTTTCATTCCAAATTGAACCTAGATTAGACTAAGTGTTTTCTATCCTAGAACTTCAAACACTCATTTTTAACATGCAAGGTTCTTTTAAAAAATGAAAATTAATTGACTTGAAGGAAATTTTCTTGCAAAGTTTTACTTCTCTTTTATCATTCAAGATTTGTGTTTGATTGATTTTAAGCACCAAAATGAAATATGAGATTCACCTTGTTCATTTTCCCTTAAGCATTCAAGACTTGATTGCATTCATTTTAAACACCAATTCAAAATGTGGAAGGTTTGCCTTGTTAATTTTAGCCTTTGTTGATTTTAAACCTAAATTGAAATAGTGAGGTGTTATGTGTACATGTAGGGTTCTTTTTAAGGCACTAAATACAAGTGAGTAAATTATATTTTTAAAAGGTTAATTTGTGATCCCACCATGCATACCTACAATCCCATAGAACAAAAATATGCCATCCCACAGGCCATACAATCGATCCCACATGACTGTCAGTCCAAAAAATCACAATAGAAAGTGAACTAATGAAACAAAGTCAATACCTACGGTCGCGATCCCTTAGGGTCAACTCTCGATCCCACAAGGCTTTGTAGATACATGGACACAAATTCCAAGGATTCTGACAGGTATTTAATAATGCCTTATGGTTTACAAATTTTTAGGTCACGATCCTGTAGGGTCTAACCGCATTCTCAGGTTACAGGTTCGCAATCCCCTGGACTGTGTCAAAAAGGACTGGTGAAGTTTGAAAACCCAAGAGAAATAAATTTAGATAGAAGAGAGAATTTTCCATGAGAATGTGATCCCATCGACCATACTCACGTACTCACTGACCGTACCCACGATCCTGCAAAACTATGTTTTTTGAGCTGTGTAAATTTTGTCAGTGGGACCGATGGTGCAAATGATATTTCTTCTCTCCTAAACCTACAAAACATTCAAAAATATTGCAAAAATACTCAAAAAATAATCTTAGTATTGGTTAGTTTTTGCAAAACCAAAATAGATGAAAAAGATGGAGAAACGACCTTAGAAGTGGGTCTCACCGGGCGTGCCAAAATGTATCACCTAAGAAGTAGTGTTAAAGAATATTAAGTTGTTGGCAAGTTGACTATACTGATGTATATGACTTAGATTTAGTGTTTTAATTATGGAAACAAATTCATATGGAGTTTTAGAGTTAGTGCATAACTTAGAAGATCAGAAAAATGGCTAAGTATGGAAGACTAGATAGTCAGTGAAGCACCAGATGAACTGAGCATCAAAGCACGTGTGTATGACCGAGTTTTGGTATGCGCCCTTGAAGATAAGCTTTTGGTTATGTTATTAAGATATGGTTAAGAGCGCATGATTAGATGAGTTAGTATGATGAAGATAAAGTGAGTTGAAGTCACATAGACAGTGAGCGACAAAGTAGAACATAGTATGGATTTTGTATTGGGACTTCCACATACACAACGAGGTAATGATTCTCTCTATAGTTGTGGATAGATTCTAAAAAATGGCTCATTTTATTGCTTGTAAGAAAACTAGTGATGCCACTAGGGTGGCCGAGTTATTCTTTTCTAAAATAGTCAGATTGCATGGGGTTCCAAAAATGATCACCTATGATCGGGATATTAAGTTCTTGAGTCATTTCTGGAGGACCTTATGGAAGAAGATGGGGACAAAGTTACAGTTTAGTAGTGCTTATCATCCACAAACTGATGGGCAAATAGAAGTTGTCAATTGTAGTTTGGGTAATTTTTTGTGATGTATTGTTGGAGAGAAGCCAAAACAATGGGATTTGGCATTTCTCCAGGCATAATTTTCTTATAACAGCTAGTGAATAGGTCAACTAGTAAGTCACCATTTCAAGTTGTTTATGATTGAAATCCTTAGAGTGTTCTTGATTTGGTGCAACTTCCCTTGGGTGACAGAGTCAGTGATGATGGAGAAGCCTTTGTAGAGAAGCTTTACCAATTGCAGGAAGATGTGAGACAAAAGTTATAGGACATCAACGAGCGGTACAAGGCTTCCACAGATGCTAATAAAAGGTATAAGGTTTTTAGTACAGCTGATCTAGTGATGGTTTATCTAAGGAATGAGAGGTTTCCTACTGGGACTTATCACAAATTGAAATATAATAAAATTGGTCCCTGTGAGATTCTGAGGAAGATTAATGATAATGCTTATGAGGTTGAGCTCCCTAGTGGTCTTGATATTTCTCCTGTGTTTAATATTTTTGATTTATATGCTTTCCATGGTGATGATGACTCTGTTGAAAATGAGGATGAGGTAGAATGGACATGCACTATCCCCATCAAGAAAAAGGAAAAGGTTGCACATATTCTAGACAAGAAGACTATTCAGACTCGCCAGGGTGACTATAACAGATATCTTGTATAGTGGGAAGGGTTGGCACTGACAGATAGCACCTGGATTACAAAATGGGATTTGAAGAAGATAGATGAGCCTAAATGGAAGTAGTTTGAGAACTATAACTTGCAGGAGTTGTGTTCTTTTCAAGCATAGGAGAATGATGTAGGAGCATCTGAGGATCAAAGCTGTTGACTCAGATGTGGGTTTTGGTTGAGATTTACTTCGGAGGGTCATAACTTTTGACTTGGATGTGGGTCTTGGCTAAAATTTTACAGACAGTTGCATGAGGAGGAGCTATTTGGATTGTCGATGAGCTCAGCTCAATAGGTGGCTGTTTTGACATTTTTTTGGGAGCCTAAAATATCTCTTGGCCTCCGAATTTGACTTTTAGTATTTTTTCCAATTTTTTAGAAAGTTGTTTTTGTAATAAATCTGAAATCATGTTCTTGATTTCGTAGATTAATTGGCAATTCATATTGCCTTAGTTGGGGGCATTTTTTTGGGAAAAATCAAGATTTGTAGGATGGGTTTTGAAAATTACCAAAAATGGAAAAATCTAATTTTTCTAAAAATCTACCAAATATGGTAATTTTTTGGAATTGTAATAAGTAGTTGTTTTCTTTCATTCTAGAGGTAGAGTAGAGTTGGATAAGTTTAATGAAGAATTTGGCATTCTGAAACTTTTGTGTTCTGTATTTTTTCTAAGTTATTGTTTGAAGGGTTTGGGCTACATCAAGTATGCAACTGACAGGAAGTATTTTGATTAGCGGTTGTAATATTGTTTTGTAAAGGCTATGTGCCTATTGTATTTGTGTTTTAAACATGTTAATATCATTATATGTAAACATGCTTGAGCCAATTCATTTGGAACCATTGTATGTAATTAGTTATAGTCCGACTTAGTGAATAGTTTTGTTTGTGCATATAAATAAGATATGCGCCTTTGTATTTGAATAAGGAATGAGATATAGAGTTAATAGAAGTATAGAAAAAGTATGTGAAGAATAGTCAGTATGATATAGAGATTTACAAGAGGTTAAAGCATCAACGCATAAAAGGAACTAATCAGACAAGCAGTGATGGAGGACAGGTAAGGAGGATCCAATTAAGGATAGTCCTCACAAGCAGCCAAACACCACAATGCAAAATTACACAAAAAAAAATGTTTTCAACTAAATTTTCATTAACATGCCCGACTATAAGGCCTTCCAGGTTGGCCAATTACAATCAAGAAATAGTTCTGCAAGATAAACGAAGATCCAAGCCAACTCTAGCTAGTCCAGTTCTGAAACAAATCAACAACTGATGGAAACTGTAAGGTAGATATGAACTTGAGCTCACAAGCTTCCAAGAAATCTCCTTGTCTCCAAGCATGCAAACCACTAGCTCTGCTATTACAAACCATTAGATAACAATTTGATCTTCAAGATCTCGCAGGATCCAGATCTAATCACTATCAACAATTACATCACAAAGTTTACCTCTAGACTTGCACCACATTCTGAACAAGTTACTTCTTTGACAAGGTTCCTCCTTTGTACTAAGCAATTCTCACCGAACCAGAAATTTCTTAGATTTAGGTTCATTTTGAATGTTCTCATTTACCACAGCAGTTCGTCGGTCACCACACTTCTTCTATGTGTTGGAAAGTTGGCTATACTAAAGTATATGACTATATTTAGTGTTGTCATTATGGAAACAAAGTCATATGAAATTTTGGAGTCAGCACATAATGTAGATTAGAAATATGGTTAAGTATGAAAGACTGGACAGTTAGCAGGGCACCAGGTGAACAGAGCATCACCGCATGTGCGTATGATAGAATTATGAAATACACCCTTGAAGATAAGCTTATAAGTATGTATTCATGCTAAGTCTAAAAGAACATGATGATATGAGTCAGCATGAGGAAGTTACAGTCAGATGAAGTGGCACAAATAGTAAGCAACAGAACATGACAGAACATGGAGATGACTGTTTGCATTTTGATTAGTGCTTATGATTTTGTTTTGTAAAGGATATGTGCCTATTATATTTAGGTCATAGACATGTTAATTTAATTGTATATAAATAGGCTTGATCCAATTCATTTGGAAGTGTTGTATGTAATAGCTTAAAGGGCCGACCTAGTAATTAATTTTATATGTGCATATAAATAAGACATGCACCTTTTTAATTTAGTATGGGATGAAAGATAGAGTTCACATAAGTAGAGAAAAAGTATGCAAAGAGTAGACATAATGTGTTAGAGCTTTACAAGAGGCTGAAGCATCAACGCACCAAAGGAACTGATCAAATAAGCAGTGTCACTACACCGGTGCACCTTACAGATATAGTGTGTATCTAATATCCATAAGGTTGTAGCCTTCACCACTTGAGTAGTGAGCTCTAGGATAGTGTGTCCCCACCTCTAACAGGGTTAATTGTAAAAGACTCCTAATAGGGTTTGACCCTTGACCAGGTCACTATACTAAAGCATTGTAAAGATCAACTCCTAACAGGGTTGCAAGATCTTCTAACAAGGATCACAAAACACTAGTACAGTTCTTAGTGGGTGTCAATTCCCACTGGGGTTTTTAACTATTTGGGTTTCCCTGTAATCATATTTGGTGTCATGTGTTATGAATGTTTATCTTACTTTCTTTGATGTTCATTTCAGTAACCAAGCAATTAAGTTAAGTCTCAAAGTATAAAGAAAAGTAATAAAGTATAGAACACTGATTCATCCCCCCCTCTCAGTGTTCCCATTCCTAAAAATTGGTATTAGAGCTCTAGTACTCTAAATATAATTTTAACCACTTGAGGAGATCATGGATAAGGGAGAAATGAAACATCTGAAAAAGAATCTTGAAGACCTTAACAGATCTGAAAAAGAAATTGAAGAACTAAAAGAAAAGGTTAGTGATTCTCATGTAGTCATTAAAAAGTTGAGAAAAGATTTGAAAGACTATTCCACAAGTTGCACATAAGGAAGGATTTTATTGAATCCCAGTTGTATGCACAAAATCTTAAAGGAGATACTAGTGGTATTGGTTACAATGAAGCAAAAAATTAGATCAATAACATGCGAGCAAGAAAGGAAGCACCAGAAAAACCTACAGAAGCTAAGAAGACATGAAATCATATAGAAGCTAAGGCTGAACCACCCAAGGATGAGTGAAAACTAGTTAAAAAGACTTGTTATGCTTTTAAAAAGCATGGACATATAGCAAGTGATTGAAAAGAGGTAAGACCTTTCAATGGTTACTGTTATTCATGCAATAAATTTGGACATAGAGCTATGAATTGTAGATCAAGCAAAAGAAATCAGAATTAGCAAATTAGAGAAGTCATCGACAACAGAATGTAAAAAGCACTTAGAACATTGCATGTCAAATATGCAATTATAATGGCCATGCAACTAGACAGTGTAGAATGGTGACTCACATCAATGCGCCGAAGAATTTAAGGCCTCCAGTCAGTTGTCACTCATGTAACAAGGCTGGACACATCTCAAAGTTTTGCAGATCAAAAGCACAAAGACAGGAAAGCCCTAAAAAGTCATAAAGTTCAATATTTGAGGAAGAAGGATAATTCAAGTTTGTGAAAGCTACAGAAGATGTGAGATTGATTTGGAAGGAAGTAAAGTCAAACAGTGTTGGTGAAATAGCTGAGGATGCATCTACAATGGACACACCTCCTATTTATGGTTAAATGACCTTCATGGCCATAGGGGGAGCTAGATTAGCTCTAGACCCCTGTGCAACTGGTATACTCACCCTCAGAGTATGCACCTTGGATTACAACTAGTTGGAGACTATATGATGCAAAATGCAAGAGTGCACTGCCAGATTATCAGTGGAGAAGAAGAATGAAATTCACAGTTGAACTCTGTATTTACATGACAAGCATTAATGGCATAAAAAGTTACTTTATAGCCATCAGAGCTTCATTATTCACACATTGCATTCTAAGTTGAGCATTTAGAGAGCACTAAAGATCCAACAGTTGAAGTTGTGAAGCATTGCAGTGAATCTATTAGCAAAGAAAGAAGTTTGATTGTTGGAAGCCCTAGATCAATGCAACCTCTCTGAAACCCTTTGAAACCTTTCAGAAGCATCTAAACAAGTAGTTCATGGCTACTCTAGTTGTATTTTATGTTGCTAAAAGAAAGAGATACATGTTTAAGAGACATCCATTCAAATCCACCTTAGATAACTTAGAAGGTGCATTTTCAAGAACCCCTATAGGTGTCATGCATGTAGAAGATATGCACACCTATATATATTGCAAAAAGGAACTAGTTGGCTTAGATAGAATTAAATCACACCTAGATTCCATGATGAATCTAGACAAATCATTCACTGAAGAGTTCGCGCACCTAGAGAATCACCCCATTATTGAATATGCTACTGCGCATGAGTTCTATGAGTCAGATTGGATTAATATTTTGTTAAGAAGGATCCATGATGACCTATTTTGGATAGGTGAAGTGTCAGTAAGAATCATAATAGATCTCATTCATGAGATGACAAGTTTATCTAGGATAGGCACCATTCTTCCATTTGGGAAGGATTTCAAGGAATTGGTTGAACAAGCTTGCAAATCCCAGAGTGACATTAAGTGCAGGATGAATATTGAGCCAATTGAGGAGAAGGACATCAAATTAATTTCTATGATTCTTGGTTACAAATTTCAGCATGCCAATGGGATCAACAATGTGTCCACATCCACTATTCTTGCAGCCATAAGGATAGTAAGGGAAAATGGTGAATTCAACTTGTGTGAAATCTTGCACACATAGTTGATAGATAAAATAAGGGAAATCAAGCATGATAAGACCAAAATATTCAGGTTTGGGTCTATGATAATCTATATGTTCTTTCATATAGTTGGGAAGGTATCAGACTTATACTTAGATAAAAGTCTACCTACAATGCCTCAGATATCTCTTAACGCATCAGTTGAGAGCACACTGAGAGACTACATGGAGTTAGAGTTGAAAACCTTCAGAATAAAGATGCACATGAGGTCTAGGATACCTGAAAGAATTTTTGAAAAATACAAGGATAGTATTTTTTTTACGGTAGAGACTGACAACACTTGTATGGAGGCTGTTGAGCCTAGAACTAAGTGGATTCATCCACTTGGCTATGAAGTGGAGGAACAAGTCTTGGAAGCTTATGCACAAGTTTTACTATCAGCGCCCATGGATCCTAATGAGCCTAGATGGGGAACTTATGAAGAAAAGACCAGATAAGTAGATGTAGTCCTAAACTATGCAGCAACCAAGAGAAAAGCCAATAAAATCACCTCTGAGATTTTGAAGATCCATGGTGTGACCCAAAAAGACCTAGACAAGGATAGAGAGGCTAAGATAGCTATGCAGATTGAGAGTGCATCCTCTGTGGAAGCTAAGAAAGAGAAGATAGATGATCCAAAGACAAAGAAAATAAAAGTTGAGAAAATTGATGATATCAATTTTGCACCCATTGATATAGTTGATGTGGAGTCCACTAAAGAATCTCCTATGATGCTTAAGAGGAAGAAGCAAACTGACACAAGCCACCCTTCAACAAGAACCACAAGAAGCAAAGGCAAAAATTTACAACCACCTCCGGAGGTAGGATTCCTACCAAGTCTTCAAGTGTTAAGGACTAGAGTGGTAGAGTAAGGAAGGCTAGATCAGATAGCTAAGTTCTATGAGAAATATCATGAAATTGAAAAGTATGAGATCCATGAAATGCTAATCAAACATATGATCAAGTTCAAGAAGACAGATCTAGAATTGAAGTCACAAATTCTAGATAAAGTTTGGGAAATTTTGGATTCCTTGAAAAGACAAGCAACAGAGGAAGACTTCAGAATTAGAGATAAAATATTGGATGACAATCTACCAGTATGTTCAATTGATGAGAAAACACTATTGCTAGGTTTGGTGAAGCCATACCTCAGGACTAAGATGAGGAGATTGCACATAATGAAAAAGGATTATGAGCAGATAACCAAGGAGATAGAAAAAGCTTTTAAGAAAGTATTCCTTGGACATCGCATGCAACCTTCATCTATGCCCATCACTCAAGCACCTGTTAAACAAGATAAAGAAGCTAAGGTCACAAAAACACCTATGATAGGTCCATAGGACTCAACACCCTTGGTAACAATGCCTACAATTGAAATAAAGTATGTGCCCATGACTGCAACTCAATAAGTTAACACAATAATGATTGATAATATGGAGATATCAATGGTGGCCACTGACAAAGACTTAGACAAATTTGAGGAAGCCTTTGTGAGCACACAAGAAGTAGAAACACTATGCAGTGACAATTCATATATGCATCAAGGAGATGTACTGATTGAAGACGTAACATGACAAGAAGAAGAAGAGGAAAAAGAAGAAGAAGAAGAGAAAGAAAATGAAAAGGAGAAAGGAGGAGAAGAGGAGGTAGAAAAATAAATAACAAATGAACCCTCAGTTCAAATGCTAATAAGGATAAAGATAGAAGTGATGGACAACACACCTATCACTCCTATGCCATCAACATCATTGTTGTCAAGTTTGACCCCTGATACTACAACCTTGGATTCATGGGGAGAAGAAGACCTGATCAAGATCAGTGTCCTTACAATGGAGAAGGGTAAGGAGAAACAAGTGATGAGAAACCCTCTATTTGTTGAATCAATCAATATCCTGAACAATCTACTACCAGAAGGAAAGAAGGTAACAAAGGTACATTCTGTGGATGATGCTAGTACCATCCTGACAAGTTTCAAGGAAAACTTATCTTGCCTAGAAAAATTAGCAGCTAAGCTAGCATAAGGGAAGTATCTCAAGAAGAGATTGAATGAGATAATTGCAAACTTTTCACTTGAACTTAGCTCCCTAAAGGTTGGTAAAGATTCATTAAAAGAAATTGAAACAAAAGGAAGGAAGATCATAGTAGATTGTATGAACCAAAAAAAGCTGACTGCAGATCTCTACAAGAAAATTTAGGAGGCAAAGGCTATGATAGATCAAGTGAGGAAATTAGTAGAAGATCCCAATTTAGATGCAAACTTGTGCAACAATGTGTACCAAGGACAAATAAAAAAAATAGAACATGCAGAGAAAGAAATATCCAAAATAAGGGCAAGGCAAACACAACTAAGAAATGCTCTTGTGCCCTCACTAGATGTCTTGAATCAGAATATCAAGGAGATCAATGCCACAATGGTGACATATGATCAAGGTCCATGTACAGATTTGGAGAAGATGGAGAAGTTAACATATGCTTTGTGCGCCCATCTTTGGACAACAGACACACTGAAGAAATTTTGGCAGAATGAGATTGCTAATCTAAAGATAGCATATCTAGATGTCTTCACTTTGTAAGTACTTATGTATACATTTTTTTGGATACCTTTGTCATTAATGTCAAAGGGGGAGTATAGTTTGTAGAAGGAAGAATATGGAGCCTTGTAAATGATGTAAAGAAAAGTTTAGTACATAAGGGGATATATAAGTTAGAGTATTTATAAGAAAATTTTGTATAAGGACAGAGTTAGTAACTTTGTCATATTCCTTTGTTTCCATTAATGAAAAAGGGGGAGATTGTCAGCAAGTTGAATATACTAAAGTATATGACTATATTTAGTGTTTTTATTATGGAAAAAAAGTCATTTGAAGTTTTGGAGTCAATGCATAATGTAGAAGATCAGAAATATGGCTAAGTATGAAAGACCAGACAGTTAGCAGAGCACCAGGTGAACAAAGAATCAATGCACGTGTGTATGATAGAATTATGACATGCACCCTTGAAGATAAGCTTATAAGTATGTATTCATGCTAAGTCTAAAATTACATGATGATATGAGTCAGTATGAGGAAGTTACAGTCAGATGAAGTGGCACAGACAGTAAGCGGTAGAACATGGAGCTGACTCTTTGCATTTTGATTAGCACTTATAATTTTGTTTTGTAAAGGCTATGTGCCTATTGTATTTAGGTCATAGACATGTTAATTTAATTGTATGTAAACATGGTTGATCCAATTTATTTGGAAGCATTGTATGTAATAGGTTAAAAGGTCGATCTAGTAATTAATTTTGTATGCACATATAAATAAGACACATGCCTTTGTAATTTGGTATGGGATGAAAGATAGAGTTTGCATAAGAAGATAAGAAGTATGTGAAGAGAAGACATAATGTGTTAGAGATTTAAAAGAGGCCAAAGCATCAGCACACCAAAGGAACTGATCAAACAAGCAGTGTCACTACACCAGTTCACCTTACAGATATAGTGTGTATATGATATCCATAAGGTTGTAGCCTTCACCACTTTAGCAGTGAGCTCTAGGACAGTGTGTCCCCACCTCTAGCATGGTTAATTGTAAAAGACTCCTAACAGGGTCTAACCCTTGACTAGGTCACTGTACTAAAGCATTGTAAAGATCAACTCCTAATAGGGTTGCAAGATCTTCTAACAAGGATCACAAAACACTAGTGCAATTCTTAGTGGGTGTCAATTCCCACCAGGGTTTTTACCTATTTGGATTTCCCCATAATCATATTTGGTGTCATGTGTTATGAATGTTTATCTTACTTGCTTTGATGTTCATTTCAGTAACTAAGAAATTAAGTTAAGTTTCAAAGTATAAAGAAAAGCAATAAAGTATAGAACACTGATTCACCCCTCCTCTCAATGTTCCCATTCCTAACACTATGTACACTCAAAAGAATAGTGTCCTTCTTCCCCACAATTATAAAAAGTACTCTTAAAGATAACTCTCCCTATCTTCTTCTTCAATTCCATAGGTTTCAATTCATCTTCAGCAGTCGGTTTATCCTTCATCGAGTGATCAATATTTTCCTTCCCTCGGGGATTACTATGTTGTCTCCTTTTCAACTTATCTTATGCCTTTAGAGCATACTAATAAGTATCTTCAACCAAATAAATCTTCAGCATACCAAGCTTATCTTGAATATTTAATCTCAAACCATTCACATACCGAGATACTTTTTCTTTACCAAGTTCTCTATGTCTAGACTGAATAGTCAATTTATAGAACTCCTTGGTATAGTCCTCCATAGTTAAATATTTTCACTTTAGATTCTACAACTTCTTAAACAAGTCAAGCTTATAGTCAGTAGGTATGAACTTAGCTTTCAATTTAGTCACCATCAACCTCCATTGATTGATCTTCATTTCACCTTCATCTTCTCTATCTCTTTGTAATTATTTCCACCAAAGAGAAGCATGTCCTTTCAACTTAGTCTGTGAAAATCTTACTCAAAGAGGATCTTCAATTTCTTCAAGCTCAAATAAATATTCTAATTCACTAATCCAATCAATCAAATCCTTGGGTCTCAAAGTACCAGAGAAAGTAGAAACTTCAATTTGGTAACTAGTACTTAATCGAGCTCTAGATCTATGTAACCAACCAGTTCTGTCTTCACCAGATCTATGTCTTTGGTCATCACCACTAGATCCAATAGCTTCAAAGTCTTCAATAGCTTCCTCATAGACATCACCAGTACCAAGATTCCTCAGCATACCAACAATAGATCTCATGACCTCATCGATCATGTCATTCTTTATCAATTCCATCTTAGATTTGAAATCAGCTTTAACTTTCTCTATACTCTTTGATTCCATAGCATCATAGAGATCTATAATCTCTCTAGGGTCCAATCTTCTTAGAGGCATCCTTCAATATTTTTGAAAACCCAAAGCAATAAGTCACCAACAAGGTCCTGGTGTAAATAGCCTCAACTGGAGATCGGTTTACACACTCAAGATCTTCAAGCTTTGATACCACCTGACGTAGGACATGCAAGGAGGATCCAATTAAGGATAGCCCTCACAAGTAGCCAAACACCACAATGTGGAATTACACAACAAAACAATGTTTCAACTAAATTTTCATTAACATGCCTGACTATAAGGCCTTTCGGGTTATGGCCAATTACAATCAAGAAATAGTTCTACAAGATCAACAAAGATCCAAGTCAACTTTAGCTAGTCCAGTTCTAAAATAAATAAGCAATTGATGGAAACCCTAAGGCAGATCTGAACTTGAGCTCGCAAGCCTCCAAGAAATCTCCTTGTCTCCAAGCATGCAAACCACTAGCTCTACTATTACAAATTATCAGATAACAATCTGATCTTCAAGATCTCACAGGATCTAGATCTAATCACTATCAATCTCCTTCCACTGGCTCTCTAAACAACTATCCTAATCACTCCTTAAATACTAATCTTCAGCCACAAGTTAGTTGGATAAAACAATTAAATCCTAAGACAAGTCGACTCCTACTACAAACAAATATTAAATGCAACAACAATTGGCTCTCAAATATCCTTACAAAAATTTAATTCTCCATGTCATCCTCTAGATCCACATAGGAGAATACAACAAAAGATACCAACAATAAATGCACCAATTCAACCAACCAAATCCTCAAGAACTTCAATCGGTAAACCAGAACTACCGAGCACCAGAGAAACAACTGACCACTAGTGAAACAACTGACCAAGCCAAGCAACACAGGCATCACCGAGCACAAGTTTGACCAAGCACAAGAAGTTTCACTGAGTCCTTTAGTGACCGAGCTTCCTTCAATAACTAAGACCGTTGGTTAAACATGCAATCAAGTAACACAAAACCAAACAACACACCCCCATGCAGATTCACTGAGTACCCTAGAATGCCCCTGCATCAAGTAGTGTCACAACAATAGTTCACCTTGAAGATAAAGTGTGTATCTGATATCTAGAAGGTTGTAACCTTCACCATTTGAGTAGTGAGCTCTAGGATAGTGTGTCCTCATCCCTAATAGGGTTAATTGTAAAAGAATCCTAACAGGGTCTGACCCTTGACAAGGTCATTATACGTAAGCATTATAATGACAGCTCCTAATAGGGCTAAGGAACATTAACATGTTCATAATACACAAGTAAAATTATTAGCGGGTATTAATTCCCACCAGGGTTTTTCCTTTGGCCAAGTTTTCCCCGTAATCATATCTAGTGTCATGTGTTATGTGTTGGTTACTTTACATGCTTTAATATTTAGTTCATCAATAAAGTTATTGAGGTAAGTTTCAAGTATCAGAAATTAATTATATAGAACACTGATTCACCTCCCCCTCTCAGTGTTCCCATTCCTAACAATTGGTATTACAGCTTTGGTCCTCTGAAGACAAGTTTAACCACTTGAAGAGATCATGGGTTTATAAGAAGTGAAACATCTGAAGAAGAATCTTGAAGACCTTGATAGATCTGAAAAAGAAATTGGAGAACTAAAATTAAAGTTAGTGGTTCTCAAGTATAAATCAAGAAACTGAGAAAAGATTTGAAGGATTTTTCTAATAGTGATTTAGGGAAAATGGTTAAAAAGATGAATGAGGAAAACACATCTTTGAAGGATTAGATTGAAGATTTGGATGAAAATCTATTTAACAATAAAAAAGCCTATGAAGAAAAGGTCAAAGAAAACAAGTAGTTGGATGAAGAACTGAGGCAAGAAAACATGAAAATCTTGGAGTTAGAGAATATCAAGAAGCAGGTGGAATCTGAATTGATTGAGGCATAGAATCATATTGAAAAATTGCACACAAGCAATGATCTAATAGAGTCACAGTTGTATGCAGAGAAGATTAAAGGAGATTCCACTGGTATTGGATTCAATGAAGCACAAAATCAAATCAATGATATACGAGGAGGAATGAAAGCACTAGAATAATCTATAGAAGCCAAGAAGATTGAAGATCATACTGAAGCTAAAGAAAAACCATCTAAAGATGAGCGCAAGCTAGTAAACAAAACTTGTTATTCCTGTAACAAGCATGGTCACATAGCAAGAGATTATAAAGAGGTAAGACCTTTCAATGGTTACTATTATTTATGCAATAAGTTTGGTCATAGGGCTATGAATTGTAGATCAAATAAAAGAAATTAGACTCATCAAAATCAGAGAAGTCATCCACAATAGAATGTTAGAAGTCCTCAAAACATTACATGTCAGATATGTAATTATAATGGTCATACAACTAGACAGTGCAGTATGGTAACTCACATCAATGCGCTGAGGAATATAAGGCCTCAAGTTATTTGTCACTCTTGTAACAAAGCTGGACACATCTCAATGTTTTGCAGATCAAAAGTGTAAAGGCAAGAAAGCCCTAATAAGTCTCAAGGATCAATTCTGGATGAATCTGGAGAAGTCAAGTTTGTGAAAGCCACAGAAGATGTGAGCTTAATTTGGACAAAAGTAAAGAAGGATAAGGTTGATGAGTATGTATTGGATACATCTACAATGGACGCACCCTCTACTTCTAGAAGAATAACCCTCATGGTCATAGGGGGAGCTAGATTATCTCTAGACCCCTGCACGGCTGATATACTCACCCTCTGAGTTTGCGCCTTTGGTTATAACTATTTGGAGACTAGTTGATGTAGTATGCAAGAGCACACTGCTTAATTGATAGTAGAGATGAACATAATTCTCTATTACATTCTCTATTTACGTGGCAAGCATTAATGGTAGAAAGTTGATTTAAAGTCACCAAAGATCCATTATTCACACATTTTCATTCTAGTTCGAGACTTTGGAGAGCACAGGAGATCAAAGCAGTTTGTGTGAAATATTGCAGTTGATTTCATTAGCGAAAGATTAAAAGTTTTTTGTGAAGCCCTAGTTTGAACGCGATAGTTTAGAAACCCTTGGAAACCTATTTGAAGCGATTGATCAAGTAAGTTATGGCTACTCCAGTTGTTTTCGATGTTGCTGAAAGGAAGAGATATATCTTTAAGAAGCATCCTTTCAAGTTAGTCCTAGATGAACTAGAAGGAGCATTCTCTAGGACTTTGATGGGAGTAATACACATAGAGGACATATGCGCATGCATTTATTGCAAGTAGGAACCAGTAGGATTGGATAGAATAAGGTCTCACTTAGAGACAATGATGAAACCTAACAAGACATTCATGGATGAGTTCACGCACCTTGAAAATCACCCTATCATTGAGTATGCGACAACATATGAATTCTATGGATCCAAATGTATTAATATCCTATTGATAAGAATTCATGATGACCTATTTTGGATAGGAGAAGTCCTAGTTTGCATCACTTTAGATCTCATCTATGAGATGATAGGATTATCTAAGATAGGCGCCATTCTACCTGTTGGTAAGGATGTTAGGAAACTAGTGGAACAGGCTTGTAAATCCCATAGTGATAAGCACGACATGACCATTGAGCTAATTGAGGAGAAAGATATCAAGCTTATGTCTATGATACTTGGATATAAATTTCAGCATGCAAACATGGTAAATAGTGTGTCCACAACCACTATTTTAGCATCCATAAGGATTGTAAAGGAAAATGGTGAATTCAACTTGTGTGATATCTTGTGCGTATAGTTGATGGATAACATTAGAGCTATCAAGCATGATAAGAGAAAAGTGTTTAGATTTGGGTCACTCATCATCTATATGTACTTTCATATAGTTGGTAAAGTCTCTGATCTATACCTTGATAAGAGGCTTCCTACAATACCACAAATCTCATTCAAGGCATTAGTTGATAGCACCTTGAAGGATTTCATAGACTTGGAGATCAAGACATTTAGAATAAAAATGCAAAGAAGGTATAGGATACTTGAGAGCATAGTAGAGAAATACAAGGATACCATATGCTTTATGGTAGAGACTGATATCACATGCATGGAAGTAGTGGAGCCAAAGACTAAGTGGATTCATCCACTTGCTTATGAAGTGGAGGAACACATTCTAGAAGCATATGCACAAGTCCTCCTATTAGCACTGAAGTATCCTGATGAGCCAAGATGGGGCACTTATGAGGAGAAGACAAGACAAGTAGATGAAATCTTGAACAGTGCTGCAACCAAGAGAAAAGCATCAAGGATCACCTCTGAGATACTGAAGATTCATGGTGTCACTCAAGTTGACCTAGATAAGGCAAGGGAAGCCAAGATTGTAATGCAACTTGAGAGCGCACCCTCTTCAGAAGTGAAAATAGAGAAGTTTGATGACCCTAAGGCAAAGAAGGTAAAGATGGAAGAAAACACCCCTACACCCATAGATACAATTGATTTGGAGTCCACACCACCTCCAAAGTATAGCGGGATGCCTAAGAGGAAGAAGCAGATTGGTGCAAGCCATCCATCCTCTAGGACAACCAGAAGTCAAAGGAAGAACACTCAAGCAACTCCTGAGGTAGGATTCAGACCTAATCTTGAAGTGTTGAGAACAAGAATAGTTGATGAAAAAAGAATTGATTAGATAGAAAAGTTATATGATAAATATAGTGAGATTGACAAATTAGAGATCCATTCCATGATACTCAAGCATATGATTAAGTTCAAGAAGACAGTCTTGGAACTTAAGATAGTTATTTTAGATAGTGTATGGAACATCTTAGATTTTTTGAAGAGATAGGCTATAGTGGAATACTTTAGAATAAGGGAGAAGATACTAGATGAAAGCCTCCCTGTATGTTCAATTGAAGAGAAAACACTTTTGTTGGATTTGGTGAAGCCGCACCTTAGAACCAAGCTGAGAACTCTGTAGATCATGAAAAAAGACTATGAATTGGTTGCAAAGGAGATTGAAAAAGCATTTGAGAAGGTGTTCTTGGATAGACACATGTATCCTCCTATTGTGCCTACAATCCAAGATCCATCTAAGGAAGAAAAATAAGCTAAGGTCCCTAATGCACCTATGATAAGTCCACAGGATTCAACACCCACAATGACAACACCTAGTGAAGCAATGGAGTCTGCGCCCATGCTTGAGACAAAAGATGACACTATTATGATTGATAATGTAGAGATATCAATGACATTCACAGATAAGGACTTAGATAAGTTTGAAGAAGCATTTGTACATACATAAGATGTTGAAATACTATGCGGTGATAATTCACCTATGCAGCAAGAAGAAGTTAGGATTGAGGTTCTAACTAAATAGGATGAAGAAAAAGAAGATGAACTTAAATGTGAGAAGGAAGAAGACAAGGAAGATGAACTTGCAGATGAGCCATTTATTGAAGTTACAGTGAATGTAAAGATTGAGGTAATGGATGTTAGTCAAAGTTCACTCCTTACCCCTAAGCCCTCAATATCATTATTGTCAAGTCTGACCCCTGACACACCAAGTCTAGATTCTTGGGGAGAAGAAGACCTGATTAAGATTAGTGTGCTAGAAATGGAGAAGGGAGAGGAAAAATAAGTAAAGAGGAATCCATTGTTTTTTGAATCAGTCAACATTCTGAATAGCTTACTGCCTAAAGTCAAGAAAGTGTCTAGTGTACATTTAGTGGATGATGTTAGCACCATCATAACAAGTTTCAAAGAAAACTTCTCAAGCCTAGAAGAATCAACATCCAAGGTTATATAAGAAAAAAATCTTAAGAAAAGATTGAATGAGATGATAGAAAAATTCACACTTGCCCTTAGTTCACTAAAGGTTGGTCAAGCTATATTGAAGGAGATTTCAGCTAAAGGAAGAAAGATAATAGATGATTATATAGATAAAGAAAAACTTACATCAGATCTTTCCAAGAAAATTTAGGAAGCAGAAACTATGATAGAAGCAGCAAGGAAATTAGTAGAAGATCCTTCCATAGATATAAATATGTGTAATAATGCCTACCAAGGACAAGTAGATAATATTGAGAAGGCGGAAAAAGAAATGGCTCAGATAAGGGCTAGGCAAGCTCAGTTAAGACATGCACTTGCACCATCATTGGATGTGCTAAATTAGAATATCAAGGAGATTGATGCCATGATGGTGACATATGATCAAGGTTTGAATTCAGAGTTGGAGAAGATGGAGAAGTTGACTTATGCACTATGCACCCATCTCCAAACAGTAAATGCATTGAACACATTTTGACAGCAAGAGATCTAGAACTTGAAGATTGCATATTCGGATGTACTCACTTTGTAAGTACTTGTAGATTCATTTTTGAGCACCTTTTTCATTAATGTCAAAGGGGGATTAGAATATATAGTAGAAGGGAGAATATGGATCAGTGTCTATGATGTAAAAAGGGAGATATAAGATAGAGTATATGTTAGAAAGTTTTTGTGTAAGATACCGTTTAGTAACTTCGCCATATTCCTTTGTTGCCATTAATGACAAAGGGGGAGATTATTGGCAAGTTGACTATACTGATGTATATGACTTAGATTTAGTGTTTGCATTATGGAAACAAAGTCAAATGGATTTTTGGAGTCAGCGCATAACTTAGAAGATCAGAAAAAATGGCTAAGTATGGAAGAATGGATAGTCAGTGAAGCACCAGATGAACATAGCATCAATGCATGTGCGTATGACCGAGTTTTGGTATGCACCCTTGAAGATAAGATTTTGGTTATGTTATTAAGAAATGGTTAAGAGTGCATGATCAGATGAGTTAGTATGATGAAGATACATCGAGTTGAAGTGACACCAACAATGAGCGACATAGCAGAACAAAGTATGCAACCGACAAGAAGTATTTTGATTAGTGGTTGTAATATTGTTTTGTAAAGGATATGCACCTATTATATTTGTGTTGTAAATTATATTTATGTTGTAAACATGTTAATATCATTATATGTAAACGCACTTGAGCCAATCCATTTGGAAGTCTTGCATGTAATTAGTTATAAGCCAACTTAGTGAATAGTTTTATTTACACATATAAATAAGACATGTGCCTTTGTATTTGAATAAGGCATGAGATATAGAGTTGATAGAAGCAGAGCAAAAGTATGTGCAGAATAGTCAGTATGATATAGAGCTTTACAAGAGTTTAAAGCATCAATGCACAAAAGGAGCTGATCAGACAAGCAGTGGCACTGCAACATTTCACCTTGTAGATATAGTGTGTATCTAATATCCAAAAGGTTGTAGCCTTCACCATTTGAACAGTGAGCTCTAGGACAGTGTGACCTCACCCCTAATAGGGTTAATTATAAAATACTCCTAACAGGGTCTGACCCTTGACAAGGTCATTGTACTTAAGCATTGTAATGACAACTCCTAATAGGGCTAAGGAACATTAACAGGTTCATAATACACAAGTACAATTATTAGTGGGCATTAATTCCCACTGAGGTTTTTCCTCTGGCCAAGGTTTCCCCTTAATCATATCTAGTGTCATGTGTTATGTGTTGATTACTTTACATCCTTTAATATTCAGTTCAACAATTAAGTTATTGAGTCAAGTTTCAAGTATTAGAGAGTAATTATATAGAACACTGATTCACCCCCCCTCTCAGTGTTCCCATCCCTAACAAAAGAAAGCTAAACATTCAACTATACAAACTGATGTAGGAGCATCTTGGGTCCTTGGTAATCCTATGTCACAAAAAACAATTTGGAGTTTTTCTATGTTGCTCAGTTCTTGGTTTGATTGATTTGTTTGGTAGTTGGTCAGTTTCCTTTAGTTACTGAGTGTGGTCAATTATCTCCTGGGCAGTCAGTTATTTCACTGGCACTTGGCATTGCCTATCTGCTGCTTGGTTATCTTGCTCACCGACGGGTTTAGTTTTAGTTTCTATTGTGGCTGACTTGTGCATTTATATTGGATCATAGATTTAATGTTGGAATCCATCATTGGGAAGCATGTGGTCCCAGATCTAACAATTCCTTATGTTGATTATTGATCTGAAGGTCGACTCAGTTGGGTAGCTTCTTGTATAAATGTAGTTGTTGGTTTAGAGTTTAGAGGTAGTTCAGGGAGATAGGAGTTGATAGAAGATAGAAGTAGAGATTTTGGTAGATCCTCACATGTTTGAGGAATCTTTAATTCATTTTAATATCTAGCCCTAACTGGGAAGGCCTTACAGCTCGACATGTATCAGTCTATTTGATGAAACTATATGAAAGATCTGGTATTCTCTCTCTCACTATTTTGTTTGTTTGCTTCCACATGTGTTGTGTAGGCTTGGATCATTAGGGTGTGCCATAGTTTGGCCCCTCTTTCTCCCTGCCCTTGCATTAGGTGGTATTAGAGTGAGGTGAGATCTTGATCTAGGTCTGTGGATCTAGGTTTGTAGGTTCCTCTTGAAGCCCTAGTTGATTATTGTGGGGTAGCAGATTGTGATCTAATCTGCAATTGTAGAGGGTTGTCAAGATGGCTCACAGGAGGAGAGATGCAGATCTAGGATTGGTAGATATGCTAAAGTAGATTTTTTCTAGGTTAGAAGCTATTGAAACAACCCAGAGAAGAGACAGAAATCTTGAGGATGTTAGATAGTGATGATGAAGTTGAAGAAGAACTGGGGAATGTAGAACCTGCACCTATTATGGATCAAGGTGAAGAAATATTTTTGAAAGCTTTGACAAGTTTGAAGTTAGCACCACATTTCAATCCTCCTGAGTATGGTGGAAAGCTAGATTCTGATGAATTGGTGGATTGGATCACCGAGATAGAAAAGTATTTTGAATATGAAAACATTCTTGAAGACAAGAAGGTGAAGATTGCAAGCACAAAGTTGAAAATTCATGCATCCTTATGGTGGGAACATCTACAATTGGATAGGAAGAGGAAAGGAAAAGAAAAAATCAAGGTATGGAGTAAAATGGTGAACAAATTGAAAGGAAAGTTCTTACCTTGTGATTATCAGATTAACCTAGTTTGACTAATGCAAAGTTTGAGATAGAAAGATAGCTCAGTAAAGGAATATACTAAGGAATTCTATAGATTAGATATCAGATCTAGACATGATGAAGATGATGTGGAAAGAATCGGTAGATATCTGAATGGTTTGAGAGTTTCCATCCAAGGGGAAATTAGTATGGTCAAGTTGGAGAACATTGAAGAGGCTTATCAATTTTCTTTGAAGGCCGAGGAGAAATTGAACAAGAGACATGAACAAAGACAAAGAAGTCAAGGTGGAAGATTCCCTAGAGGAAGAGGTAGATCCAATGGTGAAAATGGTAGATTTGAGCTAGAAAAGACAAATCAGGGCAAAGGCAAGATCGAGTGGAAAGGTGAAAGTTCATCTAGAGGTAGAGGTAGTAACTACCAAGGTGGTTATGGCAGAGGAAGTTTCTAAGGAACTTGTTACAATTGTGGAGAAGAAGGACATAGATATTTTGAATGTACGCAAGCTAGTAAGAAGGCTAGTAGCAGTAGAAATGCTTTGGTGCAAGAAGAGTCACCAAATGAACTTGAGAAAGAAAATAACTTGATGGTAAGGAGAGCACTGTGGAATGAAAGAAAGAAAGAAGATTCGGTAAGGAAAAGTTTGTTTAAGACCAGATGTAGAGTTTTTGACAAAGTTTGGAAGGTAATCATTGATAGTGGTAGCTTGGAGAATCTAGCATCTGAAGATATGGTCACAAAATTGTAGTTGGAAAGGTTGGTACATCTGAAGCCCTATCAGATTTCATGGATCAAAGATGAGCATACACTCCTGGTAAGTGAACAATGTTTTGTGAATTTGAAGATTAAAAAATACTATGATAAGGTGTTATGTGATATCATGCCTATGGATTGTTGTCATATTTTATTGGGTAGACCTTGGCAATATGATAGACATGCTATATATGATGGGAGATTGCATAATTATACTATTGTGGCTGATGGAAAGAAACAAATCTTGTTACCATTGATGGAAGAACCTTTTAGTAATGTTTGCACATCTATGAAAGTTTGTTTGATGGAAGGAAGAAAGCATTGTTCATTGTATGGATCTAATCCCTAGATCTAGTTTATCGAATAAGGCACCTCATTAGTTGACACCTACCGAGAATCAAGAATTGAACTGATAGATTCAAGAGTTGCTAAAGAAAGGTTTGATTAGAGAAAGTTTGAGCTCTTGTGTAGTACCTGCTGTATTGGCACTAAAAAAGAATTGAGAATGGATAATGTGTATTGATTCCAGAGCAATCAATAAGATAACAATGAAGTATAGGTTTTCTATACCAAGAATGGATGACATAATGGATAGTTTGACTGGACAAAAGTATTTCACAAAGATTGATTTGAAAAGTGGGTATCATTAGATCAAAATTAGAGAAGGTGATGAATGGAAGACTGCTTTCAAGACAAAAGAAGGTTTGTATGAGTGGTTGGTTATGCCTTTTGGTTTAACTAATGCACCGAGTACTTTATGAGGCTGATGAATGAAATTTTGAAGAAATTCTTGGGTAAGTTTGTGATTGTATATCTTGATGATATTCTGATATTCATTAAGACTAGAGAAGAACATTTGTTTCATGTTAGACAAGTTTTGCAGAGATTGAAAGAGGAAAAGTTGTTGATAAATCTAAAAAAGTGTTCATTCATGAAAGAGGAGATTGTGTATTTGGGATTTGTTATTTTAGCTGATGGTTTGAAGATGGATCCTGAAAAGGTTGAAGCTATTTTGAATTGGCCTACACCTATGAATTCTAGTGAGCTAAGATCATTTCATGGTTTGGCAAGTTTTTACTAAAAGTTCATATGAAATTTTAGTTCAATTTGTAATGCTATGACTGAGACTATGAGAGGAGACAAAAGAGAATTCAAGTGGACACATGGAGCTGACAAAAGTTTTGAGACTCTAAAGTAGAAGGTTGTTGAATTACCTATTTTGGCATTACCTAATTTTAGTAAAGTATTTCAAGTGGAGGTGCAATTGGAGCTGTGTTGAGTCAAGAAGGTAAACCTATTGCTTTCTTTAGTGAAAAGTTGAATGAGGCTAGAAGGAAATATTCTGTGTATGATCAAAAATTATATGCTATTGTTCAAGCACTAAATAAATGGAGACATTATTTGATACTGAGTGAATTTGTGTTGTATACTGATCATAAGGCTTTACAATATTTGGGTAGTCAGAATAAGTTGAATCAGAGACATATGAAATGGGTTGAGTATTTGTAGGGTTATATATTTGTGATAAATCATAAGAGTGGAGTCACTAACCAAGCTGTTGATGTATTAAGTAGAAGAAGATCTTTGATGACCGAGATGAAAATTGAAGTTCTTGGTTTTGATGAGATGAGAGATTCTTATGAGTTTGACCCTGATTTTTTTGAGCCATGGAGAAAGTGCAGAGCACCTATTCAAGATCAACAAGACACTAAATGGGATGAATATTTCATTCAGGAAGGTATGTTGTTTAAAGGTATTCAGTTGTGTATACCTAGAGGAGTAATGAGAACTAATCTGATAAAGGAAAAGCATAGTAGTGGTTTGGTTGGACATTTTGGTATTGATAAAACATGGAATTTTCTTAAGGAGAAATGCTATTGGCCACAGTTGTATAAAGATGTTAAAAAATTTATGAAAAGTTGTGGAATTTGTCAAGTTGCAAAAGGAGTAAGTCAAAATACTAGATTGTATACACCGATTGCTGTTCTTGAGAAACATTGGATTGATATCAGTATGGACTTTGTTCTTGGCTTACCAAACACAGTAAGAGGTAATGACTCAATATTTGTTGTTGTGGATAGATTTCTAAGATGGCACATTTTATACCTTGTAGAAAGACATCAGATGCAGTAGATGTAGCAGATCTTTTCTTTAAGGAAATTGTTAAATTGCATGGATTATCGAGGAGTATTATCTCTAACCGAGACAGTAAATTTGTTGGATACTTTTGGAAAACCCTTTGGAAGAAATTTGGCACTGAGTTGAAATATAGTTCTACATTTCACCCAAAAACTGATGGATAGACTGAAGTTGTGAACAAAAGTTTGGGAAATCTTTTGAGATGTTTAATTGGAGACACACTGAGTAATTCAGATTTTGTGTTGGCACAAGCAAAGTTTGATACAATAATTCAATGAATAAGAGTACTCGAAAGACACCATTTGAGATTGTGAATGGCACACAACTAAGAGGAATATCTGATTTGAGAGACATTGCTGATGAGAATAAGAAAAGTGCTAAAGGAGTAAAATTTTCTGAGTACATGAAGACATTGAATGAAGATGTGAAGCTGAAGCTGGAAGACAGTAATCAGAAATACAAAGATAGAGATGATAGATCAAGGAGACATACAAATTTTGATGTTGGTGATGGAGTGATGGTTCATTTGAAGAAAGACTGATTTCCTATTGGAACATATGGGAAGCTGAAGATGAAGAAGTTTGGACCTTGCAAGATTTTGAGGAAATTTGATAGTGGAAATGCATATGAGATTGAGTTACCTGATGACATGGACATATCATCTATTTTTAACATTGCTAATTTATATGAGTATCATGAACCTAATGAAGAAGTAACAGTACTGACAGAATATCCTAAGAAGTAGAATGATGAAGTTGAATAGATTTTGAAGGAAAGAGTTGGCAAGAATACAAGAGGAAAATATTATATGGAATATCTGGTAAAGTGGAAGAATAGACCGATGGAGGATAGTTCATGGATTTCACAGTATGAGTTGGATGTAGCTCAGACCAAACCTACCAGATGATTTGGAGAATCATTTCAAAATAACCCCAGGTGTCTGGTGCAGGAGCATCTCGTGTCCTTGGCAATCCTGTGTCACCAAAAATAATTTGGAGTTTGTCTATGTTCCTTGGTTCCTACTTTGACCGAGTTGGTCGGTAGTTGGTCGATTTCCTTTCGTTACCGAGTGTGGTCGGTTATCTCCTGGGTGGTCAGTTATTTCACTGGCACTTGACATTGCCTGTCTGTTGCTCGGTTATCTTGCTCAACGATGGGTTTAGTTTTAGTTTTTGTTGTGGCCGACCTATGCATTTATATTGGATCATGAATTTATTGTTGAAATCCATCATTGGAAAGTATGTGGTCCTAGATCTGACTGTTCCTTTTGTTGATTATGGATCTGAAGGCTGACTCAATTCAATAGCTTCTTCTATAAATGTAGTTGTTGGTTTAGAGTTTAGAGGAAGTTTGGGGAGATAGGAGTTGATAGAAAATAGAAGTAGAGATTTTGGCAGATCCTCACATGTTTGAGGACTCTGTAATTCATTGTAATATCTGGACCTAACTGGGAAGGCCTTACAGCCTGACATGTATCAGTCTATTTGATGAAACTATATGAAAGATCTAACATTCTCTCTCTCTCACTATTTTGTTTGTTGCTTCCACATGTGTTGTGCAAGCTTGGATCATTAGGGTGTGCCATAGTTTGACCCCTCTTGCTCCCTGCCCTTACATCACAAACTAGATAAACACTTATGATTAGACCAAAGAAACCAAGCTAAAAACCCAAAAGTAATGCAAACCTTTCACTTCCTCAAGTAAGTCTTCTTTGTTGAAGATGTTGTCCAAGTATGGAGAAGTGTGTGCTCAAGATTCTTCAAGCTTCAATGCTTTTAGGATGAATTTGGCATTATGATGGTAGTTTGGTAGTTTTTAGGCTCTCAAACTAGCATGGTAACTTTTCTCAAATGTTTAATGAAAATGAAGGAAGAGAGCCCTCAATTTATAGGCAAGAGGAGAGGCAAATTGATAGTTGAGATACAAGCCTGAGGAAGGGATAAGATGCATTTGAGAGAGAACAAATGGATTGCGCTTTCTCAAATGCCTCTCATTGTGAAAAGTGTCACAATATGAGAGGTTGGAAGGTATGGAGGAATGTGACCATTTTGGGAGATGTGAGAAGGGAAAAATGTGTAAGAAGGAGATGGAGTGTGTAAGGGATGTGTAACAACATTTAAAGTTGACATGAGGTGAAGGAATTGGGGGATGTGAGGATGTGACATGGGATTTGACTTGGGTTGGGTTAAGATTTTTTAATTCATGGATTATGATTATGAAAATGCTTAGCAGGTGATTAGGCTTGGATTAGTAAGCAAGTGGGAGAGTTAGGTGGATGTGATGGGAGGAGAGAGATGTTAGGAATAAGTGTCCACAATACAACTGAGAGGGGGGTGAATTAGTTGTATAGAAGATATTAAACTTGAAAATTTAAGTAGCATCAATATCAGATCAAATGAACATAATAAATCCCAACACAAAAATACAATATTTTGGTCTTGGAGAAACACTGTTAAAGGTAAAATCCCTGGTGGGAATTAGTACCCACAAATGATGTACTGAGAGTATAGTTATCCTTGTTAGAAGATATAGCTATGTTAGGAGCTTATTGAAATATTACAGTACATAGTCCTTGTTAGAGGACAAACCCTATTAGGAGTCAAGAAGAAAGGGAGGGCTCACTACCCAAAGAAGGTTAAATCCACCTTCAGAACTCACTGTTCGCAACACAAGTGTATATGAAGAAATACACAATCTTTTTGAATTGTTATGGAAGCATTTTTTTATCTTCTTGATCAGTTCTAATGAAGTATACCAAAAAACCTCTGGTCTACATATAACAGACACAAGCTCATAGATTTTACAACCTCTCTATAGCACCTTCTTCTCATCCATGTCTTTTCCAAAGAAAAGACCTTTCATTTATACCTTATTAAAATTCTCATGAACATGTCGGCCCATAAGGATTTCCTAATTACAAAAAATTACATAAACCCTTGCTAAGATACACACGGTATCTAGAACAAGTATATAATGATTACATTACAACAATTGAGGACCGACATCCTTAATTCAAGTTTACCATCCATCATAAATGCTACATCTCTGTAGTCGGCTTCCAAATAGATCACCTCCAGAATACATGCCACAATTGACATCATCCTTCATTTCGTACCTTGCGTAGTTCATAGAACATTCTTCAATACTCTATCTTTCATCTCTTAAGTTCGCATACACTGATTCTATTACTCCTGTAAGCTATACACAAAACACAGAGACTAACTTTGTCATTTCTCACTATCACAGTTAGTGACCACTCTTCACAAAAACATCTGTAACTCATCCAATATGAAACATTACATGATGTGATCTTTGATATAAGATCAGAACACCTTCTTGAACTCTCATCTATCTTCACAGCATCCGAAACATCCATACAATGTCCGTACACTTTGATAAGCAGCCTGATCTCCTCACAGAAACATATGTTGACATCAGTGAAAAATATATATGACAACAATATGAGTGCCCATTCAGTAACATAGTGATTAAACATATTAAATGTCTCAATCACCTCCCCATGCATTAGCAATATCTAACAAGAGAATGAGTGGAGGTTTGGATTAGCTAATCATGGGTCATTATCTAATTAAGGGTGATTAGTATGTTTGAATAGGTTGGGTTGAGTAGGAACTCAAGGTTAGGTTGTTGGGATGAATTTGGTTAGGGGTTAAGTTTAGGAGCCATGTGCTTAAATTGGGTTAAATACATTATTTAATTCTAAATGGGAGGAAAATGAGATTTATGAATTAATTTAAATAGATAAAAATATTTATTTAAATTAATAGAGGAAAGAGATTTAATTAATTTTTAGACTATGGGTTTGTCACTTTAGATAATTAATTGGGCTATAGTTAATTAATTAAATTAATTAACTAGAGGATGACACAAATTAATTAAATAGATAATATTTAATTAATAAATGCCTTAGGAGAGAAATTAAATAAGATTACTTAATTGTGTAATCAGATTTAGGTGTCTACAATTTGTTTTCAATTATGGCCTTCCATAGTTTTGAGTGTTTTGAAAGAGTTCATTATTATAGAAAATGCATGCTTTTGAAATATAAATATAGATATGTGCATGTAAATAATATACATTTGCATGTGTGAAAGATATATATATTTAGTTGAATGTTATTTAGGGAAGATATATTTAGTTGCATGTTATTTAGAAAAGTTATATCTAGTTGTATGTTATTTAAGGAAGATATATTTCGTTGCATGTTATTTAGAAAAGATATATTTAGTTGCATGTTATTTAAGGAAGATATATTCAGTTGCATGTTATTTAGGAAAGATATATTTAGTTGCAAGTTATTTAAGGAAGATATATTCAGTTGCATGTTATTTAGGAAAGATATATTCAGTTATATGTTATTTAAGGAAGATATATTGAGTTGCATGTTACTTAGGAATGATATATTCAATTGTATGTTATTTAAGGAAGATATATTTAGTTGCATGTTATTTAAGGAAGATATATTCAATTGCATGGTATTTAAGACAGATATATTCACTTGCATGTTATTTAAGAAAGATATAATTATTTACATGTAGTGGTATTTTATTTTTAGAAGTTCTATTAAAAAAAACTTTTTAGAATTTGCATGTAGCAATATCCTATATTTAGAAATTCTATTTTTAGAAGAAAAAAAAAATTAAAAAAAAATTCATACGCCATAATTCTTTAAGAAAAACTAAAATACGAATAATAATGATATATAATTATATTATTTGATGAGAATTTAATATTGATGTGTTTATTATTGAAGTTTTTTGTTGTTGTGTTTGATTATCAGTATGGGTAGAATTGAGTTGACTTTTAGGAATTGTTATTAGAGGCTTGAGGTTTTACCTTTTTACTGTGGCATAGATGTTTACAATGTTTGTAATGTGATAATGATTTTGATATTTTTACCCAACCTTTGTTCATTTTAATCTCATTATTTTGCGAACTCTTTGAGAGAGTTCACAAAATAATCATATATATTGATAATTAGGTCTATAATATCTTATTCTTATGCCAAATTGTTAAAATTATACTACTTTTTGTTTTGTCTATGACTTATCATCATTTTTTTTGCCATTGAGAGCATGTTTTTTACAATTCTTTATTGTCTTGCATACAATTTTTATAAAATATCTTACATTATCACTATTTGATCATGCATTGCTACGTCTTTGTCTCATATGATTGTCTTATGTGATGATTGGGTATTGTTGGTATCTTACATAATCTTATTATTATATGATGACTTAAAGTGCATAAAGATCTTACATGTCCAAATCTTATTTTGATAACTTATCACTTATCATTAATCCAAGTATATATGCTTACACTATCGGGGATCATGTTATTTCCCATTTCTATATTGAGAATTACATTATCATATTATATTATCTACAACTATAATACTCATCTTATTATCATAATTTCTATATCTTAATATTCACCCCATAGCTGAGCTTTGTATCGTTGATCAGTTTTGGTACTAGCTATTCTATTTGTTCCCATCCATCCAACTGAACTTATCACACTTCATTGAAAGGGTCAAGACTTTTGCTAATGAGCCTGCTTATCCTACTAATCCTACCTAATGATTGACCATACTCATTGATGTCCAATAGGGTCATTTGTCAAAATTTCTTGGTCATTGTTTACCTACTATATATTGCATCACCATTATCTTGACCATATTGGAAGTAATATTGTCATCCTTTGATTCTATGTAATGTGTGCTCATGCTCATGGATATCACACTAGACCTTTTATTATACTTTAATGAATTTTTTAAACCATTCAAAATTGCACTACTACTATTCTACCTATATTGAAAAGGACTTGATCCTATATCTGACTCTAAAAACAATCTAATATCATTCTTTTCATAGTATATCTTTCTAAATCTTAATATTTTTAACATTAAATGGCATGATATATACTTAGATACTATCATCATTATTGACTTGTCATAAAATTATAATTATTCAACTATAACTTCTATCAAACCATAGAAACAATCACTCAAAGGAGACATACATAATCATTGAGAAACTTTTATTTCTTTTGTAAAGAAATAATCATAGTTAATAAATTGATTTTTCACATGTGAAACTAATTAAGTTGATAGGCTCTATGTGGGAGCAAAGCTCCCGTAAAATAACATTTTTTATCAGAAAATTGTCAGCCCTAAACGGGAAAAAGAATTTCGACCTCTTTTCCTTCTTCATTTTTAGTTGTTCCTTTCCAGCCACTGAAAATGGCTTTGTCACTCTTGTTTTTGCCGCTCTCTACAGATATGATCATATTTGTATTTAGATGTTCCCTCGATCGTCGGCCTTGCTACCTATTACCTTTCCTTTTAACTCTATTTTTTTTCTCCTTTATCCTCTATTTTTTTTAGCTTTCCGTTATTGTAATCTCTATTTTTTATGTTCATCTATTATTTATCTTCCACGCTAAAGTTCTATATATTGAGGAATTACCACAGTCAATTTTGCAAAGATTTTGGAAAGAGACGAAATAATTTTAAGGTAAGCCCATCAATTCCATTCTTCTCATTAGGTTATTTGTTTATCGCATAGTTTTCATATTTCTGTCTGGTATGCCCATATACTCCACTCTTCTGATTATGTTCCATTCTTCCATTTAGGTTATTTGTTTATCGCACAATTTTAGTTTTTCTATCTCTTAACATTGTATTTTCAAACTGAATTTTCCAATGTATTTATTTTGCTCTGTCTTATCTGAACAGTGTGTGCAGGAGAGCTACCAGAAGGTGCATTTGACTTCAAATCAAGTGAAAAGAGATACAGGTAGGTCAATCTGCCTTACTAGAAAGCCAACAATCCTTTCATTGACAAGAAAAATTATGTGTTTTCTCATTCTTGTGGATTTTGGGTAGAAGAGTGAAATATATACCAATGTAAATGTTTTCCTCATAATACTGGAAATCACATTCATGGGGTTTACTCTGTGTCATTGCCTTAAATAGACATACCCAAAATCCACATTCATATAGTCCTACTTAGAAATTCATAAGTAATTATGTTTCCCATCTCATCTCGCTCAGTGCACATCCCTTGCATTTCAGAGAAAAGTTTCAGTGTCTCTTCACAGTGTCCATCCTGCAAATATCTAACAATAATTGCACTCCAAGAGGTCACGTCTGGCTTCTGGGTATTATCAAACACTAGCCGTGCATATTCTAGGCATCCACATTTGATATACATTGTAAAGAGAGTAGTCCTGATAGAGAAATTTTGATCAAATCCATTTCTTATAAGGAACCCATGTAGTTGTTTGCCATGTTCCAGTACCCCTGGATTTATACATGCCCACAAAACGCTTGCAAAAGCTAGCTCATCTGGCTTTACCCCAACCCCTTGCATTCAATGAAAAAGCATCAAAGATTTGATTTAGAAAAAGATTTCTCCAAACTAATATGAAAAAAGTAAGCTTATTATAACCATCTAACCTACTCTTAATATTTGCATTTTATCTCAGAAATTTGCTTCATTCAACAAAAAAAATAAATCTCCACCTTCCCCTTTATCTTGAAATCTGGATTTAAAATTTGCAAAAATCTGGATTTAAAATTTGCAAAAATATATGATAATGATCTTATCCTCATCCTTGCATTTCCCTCTTTATATTTGCATTTTATCTTAGAAATCTGCTCCATTCAACAAAAAAAATTAATCTCCACCTTCCCCTTTATCTTGAAATCTAGATTTAAAATTTGCAAAAATATCTCCTAATGATCTTATCCTCATCGTTGCATTTCCCTCTTTATCTTGCTGACTGTTACAGGAGAATGTTAGAATCTAAAATATTCCTTCTAATTTTTTTTTTAAAAAATTGGTCCTTTTCTGCATCCATTTTCTCACGTGAACTACATCTGAAAAATAAAATCCCCCAGTGAAGCACTCTGCTATAATATTTTATTACATTTAGGTATTGTGCTACCTTTTCTGATCACAATTTTAAATTTGCTAAATAATGTTGTCCAAAATATTTGTGATTGAATGTTTCAAATCCGCCATCACAACATCTTGTAGTTGCCAAAATGGAGCTTTTGCTAGATTCAAATTACCAAAAAAAATTTTCAGCTTTGTATTTGGTAGTGTTGGGTTTTCAACCCTGTTCATAAATGTGGAATAACAAATTACAATAGTAGAACTAATAGGGCAGTGCTTGTGACACTCTAAGAACTTACAACATAAAGGTAGTTTCTAAGTAGTATTTTCTGTGCCAGAAGGTGCAGCCTTTTTGTATTTGTAGCAGCTAGCTAAGGTCATGAAAATTCCCAGGTTGAGTAAACTCAAAGATGCTAGAAGCTAATAAAAGTAATCTAAATGAGCTTTGTTCAAGTTGTCAGCAAACTAGCATTGCTCCTGCTTTCTCCAAGTAACCTTCTCAATGACCAAAATCAGGATACTGCTCAAGAAACTACCAACTCCTATAACACTCAAATAGACAGCAACACCCAAGCTTTTCATTGTGTCTGGCATCTGATCATAAAAGTATTCTTGCATTCCTACCACTATAAACACATCAGCCATACCAAAAAGTACATATTGTGGAAGTAGCCAAAAAATACTTATGACTCCATTATCCTTTGCTGCCTTGAGCCTTTTAATTTCTATTACTGCAGCTACAATCATTGAAAGTGCAGAAATAAACATACCAGTGCCTACCCTTTGGAGCAATGTTATACCTCTCTCGTTTCCTGTTAGTCTTTTTGTAGTTGGAACAAAGAGGTGGTCATAGACAGGGACCAATAGCATGATAGGTATACCAATAAAAAATTGCATACTTGCAGAATGGATCACCAAATCTCGACCAATTTTTCAATCCATTGTGCTTCCCTGTTTTGTGAAAAATGTGGTGGACTATGCATCTACAACACCATACATCAAGCATGCCATCCAAATAGGTAACATGTCTAGAATTAGTTTTACCTCTTCAACCTGTTGGACTGTGCAAAGCCTCCAATTGCATGTTGCTTTGCACTCAAAGTCTAATTCATCTTCAATTGTTGCTTTGTCAAGAAACCTAAAAATACAACACAAGGACATTCATGGAAAAAAAATCTCCAAGTTTATAGGGCTGAAAACAAAAACAAATGAGAACTACAAGAATTTGAACTAGCTTATTCCCAAATGCTATTACTGAAATAAAATTTGAGCTAGCATTCTTCCCAAATACTATTACTGAAATAGAATTTGAACTAGCATTATTCCCAAATACTATTATTGAACTAGAATTTGAGCTAGCATTATTCCCAAATACCATTACTGAACTAGAATTTGAAATAGCATTATTCCCAAACACTATTACTGTCTACACCGACTTCCTTCAGCATAGATTAGAGGTCAAGAAATTGCATCAAACATCCCTTTTGTTTGAGATCTTTTGTTCAATGTCATTGGAAAGTTGTCTCTGTCATGCTGTCAAAGTGGGCAACCATTTACTCCTCTTTCCACTCTACAGGACACTCGGTCAAGCACAATAGCATCTCTACATTATCAAATGACAGATTGTTCAATGGTTAATTTATTTTGTTCAGCGGTTAGCAATTTGTTTCTTCCCCTGGTTTTGTTCACCTATTATTATAAAATGATAGATATGTCAAGCTCTGCTGCAAGTGCCAATGTTTCTTCCCCTGCTTTCTCTTTATTTTGTTCAGCTTTCTTCACATGGCCTTACTCTCTCTATGCATGGAAGTTATCCACCTAATTTTCCATGCATTCAATTTATGTCATCACATATTTGTCATTTTATAATGAAAAGAATGATTTATCTTTACTTCATTACTCTTCTTTCCACTGTACAGGACACTCCGTCCACCACAATGGCATCTCCAAATTATGAACAAGGGAGAAATAGCAGCACATCTCCAGACTATCACCAAGGAATAAATACCATTGTGGTGGGTTCATCTTCCTTCATGTCGCCTTACTCTCTCTATGAATGGAAGTTATCCACCTTATTTTTCATGCATTCAGTTTATGTCATCACATATCTATCATTTTATAATGAAAAGAATGATTTATCTTTACTTCATTACTCTTCTTTCCACTGTACAGGACACTTCGTCTAGCACAATGGCATCTGTAGATTATCAACAAGGGGGAAATAGCAGTGCATCTCTAGACTATCAACAATGAATAAACACCATTGTGGTAGATTCATCTTCCTTCATTTCACCTTACTCTCTCTATGCACGGAAGTTATCCACCTAATTTTCATGCATTCAGTTTAAGTGATCACATATCTATAATTTTATAATGAAAAGAATCATTTATCTTTACTTCATTAGTCTTCTTTCCACTGTATAGGACATTCGGTCCAGCACAAAGGCATCTCCAAATTATCAACAAGGGAAAAATACTAGTGCATCTCCACACTATCAGCAAGAAATAAACGCCATTGTGGTAGGTTCAACTTTCTTCACATGGCCTTACTCTCTCTATGCACGGAAGTTATCCACCTAATTTTTCATGCATTCAATTTATGTCATCACATATCTATCATTTTATAATTAAAAGAATGATTTATGATTACTTCATTACTCTTCTTTCCACTGTACAGGACACTCTGTCCAGCACAATTGCATCTCCAGATTATCAACAAGGGGGAAATAGCAGCACATCTCCAGACCATCAACAAGGAATAAATGCCATTGTGGTAGGTTCACCTTCCTTCACGTGGCCTTACTCTCTCTATGCACTTCAATGAACAACTAAGTTTAAACACTAATTTATAACTTTTAATACAAATAATTCATATAATTCTATAATCTAACACCTTGCACCTATTGAACTTAAACTTCAATGTTACACTCTAGAATAGGGATATATGTACATTCACCTATTTCTTTTTAGCATTATTATTTAATATATAGGGATATATGTATACATATGTATTTTGGAATTATTTCTTATTACCAATTATTATTTAATATATACATATGTCACATATATATCCATATAAATCTCTATGTAACTAACTCTATATGTATACATTCATGTATCAAATATTTTGCAGGATAATATATCAATGGAAATGATGTCTGCCTGTTCGAACAAAGGAGGGGCCACAGATAATGTGAGTTACCATTCATCCCTCTTTCAAAACTTATTTTATAACCAAGGAAAAAAAAATTTGAATGCATTCCAAATTTTGGTTTTACCTCTTTATACGTATCCTTATTCTTTAATATGCATATGCCTCTACACAAATATATCTATAACAATCTATATATGTAACTATCTGTTAAAGTATATGTTATTGTAACAATTTTTTTGAATTAATATAACCATAAACCACCTTAATGAAAACAACATAATTAATTGAAGATTTTTGTTCTAGGCCACTAAATTGGAGTGGCTCTTGACAAACAATGCAATATGCTTTATCAATATTGGAGATAATGTTACAAATCCAATTCTTCAGATATTATCTTTCAATAGAATAACTGTCTTTGAAGATTAGATGGACCGTTACAAGATTGTCTTGTCCGATGGCAATTACATGCAATTAGCAGTTTTGCCTGAGAGATCTAATGATCTATTCTTCTCAGAAAAGCTGAAAATACAATCTATAGTATCATTGACAAATTATGTTTGTCGACCCACAGGAGATTCCAGGTAGCCCTTGACATTTTCCATATTCTCTTACACAATAATGTTATTTATTTACTTTTAATAAATACACCTAATTCTATTTATTTCTACCTTAAAAATTTAGGACGATAATCATCTTCGGCCTCGACATCATCCACCAAGAGTACCCAATCATCGGGAGACCCAAGTATCTATACAAGTCTCAAGAGGAACAAATGCAAGAAGAGAAAATAATTGTGTCACCCACCAAAATGACAAAATTTGGTATCCACCTACCTCACAAGGAACTTCCACTGCCTCAAAGTATTAGCCCTATAAAGGATTTAAATCCTTACCAAAGTAGGTGCACAATCAAAGGGAGGGTTACAACCAAAAGACAACTAAGACAATTTAATAACCAACGAGGTAGTGGACAGGTTTTCAGCTTTGACATATTGGACAATGAAGGGACAGAGACTAGAATTGTTTGTTATAATGACATCACAAAATTGCATTATGATAGAGTGCAGATAGGTGCCATGTATACCATTTCAAAAGGATTAGTCAAAGAAGCAAACATCAAATACAACAAGCTAAATAGCCACATGGAAATCACTCTTGACCACACATCCATATTGAAATGTTGCAATGATGAATTACATAGTGGGAGTGTTCAATACGACTTTAAACCAATTAATGAGATTGCAAACATCAATAACAATACTTGAGTTGATATTATTGGTGTGGTGCTGAGTGTTGGAGATATTTCCATGATACAATGGAGGGATTCAACTGAGGTCCTTCGTAGGAGTCTGAAGTTAATGGACATGTCAAACTTGACCATTGATGTAAACTTATGGGGGCCCATTTGTCAGAAAGAGGGAGAAGAGATTAAAAGTTTGAAGGCTACTCAAAAGGTTCTTGTACTTGCTATTAGGAATGGTCATGTTGCTGATTTCAAAGGAAAGGTCATAAATAGTACAATAGCAACTATATTGACAATAGATCCATCCATACCAGAAGCTGAATCACTACGATCCAAGATGAAAGGAGAACAAAATGACACACCTTCTATTGGTTCCTAGATAGGATTTTACACTCCATGAGATACCAATATGCTTATGATGGATGTTAAGGAATGGTTAGCTCCAAATATGGGCAATCTATAAGCAACTGGACCAACTATAGGGATAAGACTACCCTCTTCTGCTTCTGGCTCTGCAAAACCAAGGTGGGTGCACCTGATCCAATAGTATTAACTCTGACTGATAGTTCTAACTCTGCCCCTTATTTCTTTATTGGATCTTTCAACAGATGGATACAGTGAGAAAGTACTAAACAAGAACCTATTGTTCATTGACTCTCCATCACTAGGTAGGATAATACATAAATGTAAATAAAAGTAAAGACTGGTAGTGATTTGAATGATTTGGGATTATAAGATTTGAATCACTCTTCTCAACAAAAAGATAAGAGAATATAGGCCAGTGCCTTATCTATTGGGAAAGATATCAAGGAAAAGAATGGATACAAATGGTGTCTAAAATTGGTCTTTAGACATAAACACAAAGGGCTTCAAATCTTTCCTACTTATGAGAATCCTTCAAATAAACTCTAAGAACACATATCCCACTTTGAGAAATACTTAATCTAACCCTAGGTTGGAACTCAAAGCACCAATACATTCATATAAACCTTATGCAAAGATTTAAAGATTCAAAGAATAGAGCAAAGGAGAGCAAACATCTGAGGTTTGTATTAAGTATAACCTTTCACAATATGCATACAGTATCTAGAATAACAAGCTTACAAGATGAAGATAACTTGTATTTCTTCTCTATTGTTTGATAAAATGATATTAAAAATTACAATCCTTGACTGAAAAGCTAGTGTTTCAAAAATTTCTATCTTTTTAACACCTGAACTTCCAATCCCCTAGAATGATCATGAAAAATCTCTTTATACTAAGAGATGCAACAAGCAACAGATCATTCTAGGGTTACAAAAATTAACCCTAAAAAAAACTTTACAACAACCCCAAAAGGTTTACAATTAATACCCCAGTGAAACAGATGAGATATTTGCAATTGAGTCGATGCACTTTATGTCTTCAATGATATCCTTTTCTCTTTCTTGCAAATCTAATTTTATTATCTCATTGTCAAACTGCAATGAATGCCCCTCTGTAAGAAATCAACCCTGATATTCAACTGGCTCAGCATCATAGGAAAGAAAATTAGATTCTAGTAATAACTTATGTCTTCTGTATCCTTTCCCAACTACAATCTATCTTGAAACAATAAATTCTCAGCCACCGCTTTGTTTTACATGACTCACTGGTTCAAAAACCCCAGCAAAACCCTACAGGATTTGAATTTGAATAAAAATGGTAATCGACTCAACTTTAAAATGTGACCGTCGATGCATCTTATTCCCGACAAATCGGGCAACTTGTAGAATCTCACAAAAGTCAACAAAACTCTTTAAAAAATTGCTTTCCACATCATCAAAAACTCTCAACCAATGAAAATGGAGCACGTCAGTGATGAATCAACATATTGGACCCACTACTCGGCTAACCCTTAACCTTTTGACCCTTTAGTTATTCAGTGAACTGGCAACTGAAGCCATTCGCTTACTCATCAAGAACCTTAGAACACTGCTAAATAAATCTGAGATTTAGTGAATAGACTATTCACCCATTCGCGAGAAGATTTAGAACTTCACCATTTTATTTTGAGAATGTGCGAACATTAAAAAACTTTATTAGTGCCGCCAAAGATTTAACCGCTCCGCCAAAACCTTAGACCAAAAATTGGGCCTGCCTTAAAAGAGATCAATGGTTGTCAGAAGATCTCAAACCTCTGACATATTCCATCAGATCTTACAACAACCGTCGATGAAGAATCTCACCCCTGTTTTGACAAACCTCTGACACAGAAAAGAATCAACGACCGATCTTAAAGCCTCATGAGTCAGAAAAAACCCTTAAGATCACACACTGGCCATCAATGCTCTGCCACTATTAGAAACACTAAACCTCTGAAATCATTGGCCCCACTGACAATACTCTGAGTCATTAATATGTGGACCAATGAGAAAGTGCTGACTAAGCACACCTGGCATGTGGACCCATTACATTATAAAACCTTTTTCTGTGAAAGAGAATCAATGGCTAGCACAAATTTGGAAGCCTCTGACACACTTCATGAGATCTTACACCTATCATTAGATGCAGATGTTGTCAGAGCTGGGCCCAGGAAAGGATAAAGGCTGGAAACTTTAGGAAATATTAAATGGCCTGACTTAGGAAAAAATCACTGCCATCGAACTTAGGAAAAAATAAAGCTCGGCACATGGAAACTTAGGAAAATAAAGGCCACCAGGGTAATAAAATTTAACACACATGCATTTATCAGTTTTAAAGTGACCCAAAAAGTAACACACAATGAGAACAAAGCATAGGGCACACTTAGGGTTTTTCCTGCAAACGGCTAGAATTTGAATTTTTACCTAGGGTTTTGGTAGGAAAATGGAAAACTAACTGCAGAGGCCTAGAAAATATGATTCAACCATGGAATTTTTACTTGTGCTAATAGTGGCTCATGCTTGGGGACATGTATCTCCTGTAGATACAATGAGAAGCTAGAATCTCCTAGTATAGCAGACCAGAACCAAAAATAGGAAACAATACACAAAAACTTTAAAACACAACTGTATAGAGAGTCAAAAATCTTTAGGAGAAGTAGAACTTCAAAAATTGGCTATGAACAGGCAACTCCAGGAGTTCTCCTGTCAAATTCTTTAGAATGTAAGAGCCTGCTCCCCATTTTTCTTCAATAATATATGGGCCTAACCATATGGGATCAAATTTCCCGTGTTTTCCTCTGTCTTGCATTCTTACATTCCACATTAATACCATGTCTCCCTCTGCAAAATTTCTCTGAATAGTCCTTCTATCATATAAGACTTTGCACTGGGCCTACAAATTCTCATTTTTGATATGTGCATCATTTCTTAACTCATTGAGTTGAATCAGGTCATTCATTCTAACTGTCATATCTTCTTCAACATCTTCATCATATTTTTGAATGAAATGATACATCTGCAACAAATTGTTTTGGGGTAATCTTGCATTTATTCCATACACTAAGTCAAAAGGGGCACACCCTATTGCCTTCTTTATTGTAACCCTATCAGCCCACAGGCTTGTAATAACTTGGAATCCCAGGCCTTCTTGTTTTAGTCCAGGACTCTTTTCAAAATCTTGATTAAACTTTTATTGCTGGATTCTGCCTGGCCATTGCCTTGTGGATGATAAGCAGAAGAATATAAAATTTTAATACCATTATGTCTGCAAAAGTCAACAAACTCTTCTGACCTAAAACATAATGCATTATCAACCACCATAGTTTCTGGGCAACCAAACCTTGTCAAAATATTCTGCATCACAAAATCTGTTACTACTTTGCTAGTTGCTCTTCTTGTAGGGATTGCCTCAACCCACTTAGTGAAATAATCAGTTGCCACTAAGATATAAGAATGTCCACCACTAGATTTATTAGGGATTTCACCAATGAAATCCATACCCCACTTCTGGAAAGGGGCTTGAACAGAAATAGGTTTGAGGGGCACATTCCCACTGAATTTTAGCTTTCCTGCAAACTTTTGGCAAGGATCACACTTCTTAACAAACTGATGGGTATCCTTGAAAAGTGAAGGCCACCAAAAACCTACCCTAATGATCTTGTGGGCTGTAGTCTTTGCCATGTATTGTCCTCCACAAATTCCACTATGCATTTCATGCATCAAGAGCTGGGCTTTATCATAGTCTACACACCTGAGCAAAACACCTTCATTACTCCTCCACCGAAGCTCACCATTTATAATTGCATATCTCAAAGAGTGGAGTTTAATAGTTCTTCTCTTATTTTCATCCAATTCAGGGGGTAAGACCATCTTTTGTAGATATTTGAAAATATCTTTATACCATTCACAAAAATCCATGTTACACATGTACGGTCTTTGATCCTCTTCTAAAGCATTTATCTGGTTTGCATTTAGATTACTTTGGGCCATCAGTTTAGCTAGGCCTAAACCTCTAACCAACTTTGTAATGTGGATACCAATGTTAAATTCTTGAATTCTGTTAATCCATCTACATCTTCTTCCCGAGACCTCTTGTTGGACCAAAATGTCCTTAACTACAGCACTTGGAACAAAGGCAATCACTGTGGCTCCCACCAAATAACATCTAAATGTTTTAATGGCCTTGACCAAGGCATAAGCTTGTTTCTCAATGATATCATAATTTAATTCTGCTACTTGTAAAGTCTTGTTGAAAAAGGAAATAGGTTGTTCAAAACCTTTAGCATTCTTTTGTAAAAGTACTGCAGCAATAATATGAACAGATGCAAAAGAGAAAATTTGCATTGGCTTGCTATAATCTGGTGTCTTCAAGATCAGGGCATGCTTAATGGCCCTCTTAATGTCATTGAAGGCTTGGACTGCTTCAGTATTCCATTCCATTTTTGCTCCTTTCTTCAACATCCTTGATATGGGAATACTGATTTCTGCAAAGTTTGTAATAAACCTTCTTAAAAATTTATCTATCCTAAAAAGGACTGAACTCCCTTGATGTTCTTTGGTAAGGATAATTTTTCAATAGCTTCCACTCTTTCAGGATCTATCCTTACACCATCCTTTGAAACAATGTGCCCCAAAAGTTTTCCTTCTATCACACCAAAGGTACACTTTTTTGGGTTCAATGAAACCCCATATTCCAATGCTTTGATAAAAATTTTCTCAAGATGTTGACAATGTTGTTCTTCTTTTGCTGAAAAGGCTATCAAGTCATCCTGATATACCACCATAAATCTATCAATGAAATTTGCAAAGGCTACATCCATAGCCCTCTAAAAAGTGACACCTACATTAGTCAACCCAAATGGCATTCTTACATAAACATATGTTCCTCATGGAGTTGTAAATGCAGTTTTAAACTATTCTGTATCTTTGACCATCACTTGATTGTAACCAGAAAAACCATCCATCATGGACATCAATTCTAATCCAGTGACCTTTTGCAACATGTTCTCCATATTAGGTAATCCATAGTTATCTTTCAAAGAATTTATGTTAAGATTCCTAAAATCTACACATAATCTGATATCACCATTCTTTTTTCTGATAGGCACTAAATTTGAAACCCAAGTGGAATGCCTAATTGGCTTGATTATTCTAGCATCCATCATCTTCTTGAGTTCACTCTGCATTTTAGGTGCCAAGGTAGGGTTAACGGGTCTCAACTTTTGTCTGAAAGGTTTTGTGCCTTCTTTGAGTGGAACCTCATGTTAGAAAAGGTCTTCCCTGTAAGCTTTAAGGTCTTCATAAGACCAGGCAAAAACATGCCTAAATTTTCTGAGAAGATCAATCAAATTTTTTCTAATTCTTGGGGAGAGAGACCTGCCTATATAAACTTTCTTGGGAGCTATCCTTGTGCCCAAGTTTATCTCTTCAAGCTCATTGATTTTATCAGTACTAGCCGAGAAGGCCCTGTCTTTGTTGTCAAATGCCCTTTCAAGAGCAACTAGTCCTTTAGGAACCTTGTTTGATTTTAATTGCAAAACCTCTTTCCCAAAGATGACATCTTTTCCATTCACTGTATTAACATAAGCACTGAAATCCATTTCTTTATCACCAAAATGAGATTCACAATGGAGAAACCTTAATATATCTTGGTCATCAGAAAAAACTTGCCAATTATCTAGATTGTCAGGGATGGAAGGTTTGGCTCGTATCTCTATATTGGAAACATCTACAAATGTAGCATCTTCTGGTCTAAGGGCTATATTAGCCAATAAATCTTCCATCCTATTTTGACTTCTTTCCATCCAACAAATATTAAAAGCACTAAAGCTTTCAATCTCATCCCATACTGCATTCCTATATTGTTTCAACTTCTGATTCTTTGAGGCATACTTTGATCAATTTGGGACATGACTAACTCAGAATCACCTATAACTTTCAAACACTTTATGCCATGCCTTGATGCTAATCTTAGACCAATTAATAGAGCCTCATACTCTGCAACATTATTTGTGCATGAAAACAACAAAGTAAATGAGAACTTGAAAGTTTTACCATTTGGAGATATGAGCAATATTCTAGTTCCAGATCCTTCTTTGCTATTTGCTCCATCAAAATACATATTCTAGAGATTATCAAGGTCAATCCATCCTTGTTGGCTTTCTGATTTATGGGGAGGCTCAACACCTTCCTTTGCTTCCTCATCTTGGACCTTAAAGGCATTAATATCAGTATCAAGGAAACAATTCATGTTGTCTTGTTCTTCTTCCTCAATCATGTGTGGAGTTCTAGACTCCCTAGTGACTTTGATATTCTGTCCTTCAAAATTAAAAGTGGAAAATGATAAGTCACACTATATGCTACCTCCCATAGAGGCACTCCATTTTCTTGACAGTAACATTCCATACTGGGGAGGAATATCAACTACCAAAACACTCATGGTTAATTGTTTGTTGGGGTATGCAGCCAATCTGTAAGGCAAAGCCTTAATAGTACCAAAAATTGATACTTCTCTTGAATCCATAGCTTGACACCTACCATGAGGTGTATCCACTTTTAATCCTAATGACTTCATAACCTCAATAGGCATACCAGTATTTGATGCTCCATAATCAATCATGCAATTCTTTAGCAACTTTCCATTTATTTGCAAAGTCAAGAAAAAAGGATCAACCGATCCTATTGCAATACTAACAACATTTGTGTCCAAATAAATTTGAGGGATTTTAGAAACAATCTCCTCACTGCAAATTTCATCTTCTTCATCCACAATTGCTACTTGTTTCTCAGTTTTTTCTGTTCTTTGAGAATCAGTATGTACTACACTTTTTACCCATTTCAAGGCATTTTCCTTATGTTCTTCTATTCTCATCATCTCTAATAATGGAACTTTGACAGTGATTTGAGATAAAAATTTACTCATGTCAACTGGAACATACTTTAAATCAGGCACATCTAGTTTTGAATCTGTGATCTCTTTATTAGCTTCTTGGGTGGATGTATCTGCAGGTTTGTCAGTTTGGGCCTTGTTTTTCTTTTGCAAAACTAGTACAACCTCAGCAGTAGGCTTAGTTTTCACCTTGTAAACAATATTAGGCTTAGCAACTTTCTTTACCTTGACTTTATCAACAGGACTAGCATCCTTGGTCTTTTCTTGTGAAGTTTTTACATTCTTATCTATTTTCTTGATAAAAATACTAGCTGGCTTAGGATTTGAATCACCAACAACTCTATTCCTTAAGTTATAATTTGCCTTTGCCTGAGTAACCAAATTGGCTGTTATCAAAGCAATTTCCTCATCAGAAGGTCTTCTCAAAGTAGTTGCTTGTTCATTACATTGGATATCGTCAGGCTCACTATCTTCATCATCTGAAAAAACTTGCTGATGATAGGATTCATTTCTAGTTTGGGAATGTGAAACATCTTGATTTTCATCCTCTTCAGCAGAGTCTACCTCACTCAAAACATGAGAAGAGAACATCCCACATCCCTGGTCATCATAAGGATGTTCCTCACTACATTCCTGTTCCTCTTGAGGAGAGACACTTTGGGAGATGACACAATAATCAGGATCATGTGGTGACTGACAGGAAACACACCATGAGACTTCCTCCACCACATTCATTGAATTTATTTGCAATGGATCAGGGGTCCTATCATTTGGTCTATCTCTTTTCTCAGGAATAAAAGGCCTCCCATCTTTCCATTGAGTATTGTAAGGGTAGTTCTGCATTCTTGGTAATTTGTTGGAATTATTAAAGGGGGGCTTGTCCCCTCCTGCAACTTTATTACCTCTATTTTCACCAGGCTTTAGATCCTTGATTTCTTTTAGAATTTGTTTTAGGCTTTCATCATCTTTAGGTTTCACACCTTGAGGCTTTCCCGGATCCTTTCTATTTAACAATGGTGATCTGTCATCTTCTCTCCTTCCTAACTTTCCTGAGATTCTCTGATTGCTCTCTATGTTCATACCTAGCTTGTAAGCTTCAACCAAGCTCCTTGGATTCTTATCTCTCAATAGGTAGCCCATCTTAGAATCAAAAGAATTTAAATATGTGACAAGGCATACCTTGTCATCCAATCTGATAACCTGCAACAATTTATGCATGGCCTTTTGAAATCTAACATTAAATTCAATAATATCTTCATTGAAATTCTTTTTTATGTTATTGAACTCATTCAGCATAGAACCTTCATGATTTTTGTCACCGTATTGTTCCTTAAAACAATGCTTAAGTTGATTCCATGAACCTATGCTACCATGTGGTAAGGCTCTAAACCAATCCCTTAAGTCCTCTGTTAAGGATTGCACAAATAGCTTCATGATAACATCATCAGGCAATATATTATAATCATCAATGAGATCAATAAATTTCTTTAAATGTTCTTCATAAGTTACAACATTTCTTCTTGTGAATTTAGGAAGCTTCTTTTTGATTTCTTCAGGGATGGGGTTAGGATAACCAGGGATACCATTAAAAACTAATTGTTTACATCTTTCATGTATAATCCTTGTATTAAAAACACCAGCACCCTGGGATGTAGATGCATCATTATTGGTGGTGGCAAAACCATTGAAACCTCTTGGTGGGGGAAAACCACCTATTTGATTTGCTATATTTGTAGCATTTTCTCCTTGTGTCATGTCAGAATTAGTAAAATTTGTAGGTCCTGTAGACCTTTTAAGAAAATCAATTTTCTTTTTCATTTCTAATGATGCCGCTTCTAATTCTACTTTTTCAAGTTCCTTAGCTAGAAATTCTTGTTCCCTTTTGGCCTTTTCAAGGTCGGCTTCCAATCTTAAGGCCTGGTCTTTAGGGAGTTTAGGGGCTACAGGTTCTTTAATTGAAATGCCTTTTTCTTTTTTTTTCCCTTTATCTTTAGGAACTCTTGTTTCAAATGTCTTATGGACAACAGGCAGTTCTTTTGTTTGTTCAGGAATGGGAACATGATTTATAGCCTCTAAATCTAACAACTGCCTTCTTAATTGATTAGCTCTTATCATGGCATGTCTGACCCTTTCTTCCTTCTCATTTTCTCTCCTTTGCCTAATAGCTGCTTGTTCTTGAATTCTTCTTTCCAATTCATACACTTCCTAAAATATTTCCTCAGAATCATGCAAAGTTGTTTCAGATTCAGCCTCCTATGCTTGAAGCTCTTCTTGTTGATCTTGAGATTCATGGAGGCCTTGGGGCTTTGATGAATCAAGGTTTAAAGGGGGAACAAAATCCTTTCGACCCCTACTTTTGCTTCTAGACCTACTAAATTTTCCTGAAATGCTTCTATTTTGGGATGGTCTTTCACCCTCTCTATGGGGGAAGAATAGTCTTCATATTGGTTCAGGCCCGAATCAACTGCCTCCTCATATTTTGAGGCATTTCCTTGCTGACTAGGAGGAGCAACATTTTGTTGTCTTGAGTTTCCTCTTTGTTTCTAAGTTGGAGACATATCATCCACACTTTTTTCTTTCCTAACCTAAAAAAAAAACTTTACAACAACCCCAAAAGGTTTACAATTAATACCCCAGTGAAATAGATGAGATATATGCAATTTAGTCGATGCGCTTTATGTCTTCAATTCTATCCTTTGCTCTTTCTCACAAATCTAATTTTATTATCTCATTGTCAAACTGCAATGAATGCCCCTCTGCAAGAAATCAACCTTGATATTCAACTGGCTTGGCATCATAGGAAAGAAAATCAGATTCTAGTAATAACTTATGTCTTCTGTATCCTTTCCCAACTGCAATCTGTCCTGAAACAATAAATTCTCAGCCACTACTTCATTTTACATGACTCACTGGTTCAAAAACCCCAGCAAAACCCTACAGGATATTTGAATATGAATAAAAATGGTAACCGGCTCAGCTTTAAAACGTGACCGTCGATGCATCTTATTCCCGAGAGATCGGGCAGCTCGTAGAATCTCACAACAGTCAACAAAATTCTCTAAAAAATCACTTTCCACATCATCAAAAACTCTCAACCAATGAAAACAAAGCACGTCAGTGATGAATCAGCATATTGGACCCACTACTCGGTTAACCCTTAACCTTTTGACCCTTTAGTTATTCAGCGAACTGGTGACTGAAGCCATTCGCTTACTCACTGAGAAACTTAGAACACCGCTAAATAAATCTAAGATTCAGCGAATAGACTATTCACCCATTCGCGAGAAGATTTAGAACTTCACCATTTTATTTTGAGAATGCGTGAACATTAAAAAACTTTATCAGTGCCGCCAAAGATTTAACCACTCCGCCAAAACCTTAGACCAAAAACTGGGCCCGCCTTAAAAGAGATTAATGGTTGTCGAAAGATCTCAAACCTCTGACATATTCCATCAGATCTTACAACAACCGTCGATGAAGAATCTCACCCCTGTTTTGACAAACCTCTAACACAGAAAAGAATCAATGGTCGATCTTAAAGCCTCATGAGTCAGAAAAAACCCTTAAGATCACACACTAGCCGTCGATGCTCTACCACTATCAGAAACACTGAACCTCTGAAATCATTTTCCCCACTGACAATACTCTGAGTCATTAATACGTGGACCAATGAGAAAGTGCTGACTAAGCACACCTGGCATGTGGACCCATTACATTATAAAACCTTTTTCCATGAAAGAGAATCAATAGCTAGCGCAACTTCAGAAGCCTCTGACACACTTCATGAGATCTTATGCCTATCGTTAGATGCAGATGTTGTTAGAGCCGAGCCTAGGAAAGGATAAAGGCTGGAAACTTTAGGAAATATTAAAGGGCCCGACTTAGGAAAAAATCACTGCCACCGAACTTAGGAAAAAATAAAGCTGGGCGCATGGAAACTTAGGAAAATAAAGGCCGCCAGGGTAATAAAATTTAACGCACATGCATTTATCAGTTTTTAAGTGACCCAAAAAGTAACACGCAATGAGAATAAAGCATAGGGCACACTTAGGGTTTTTCCTGCAAATGGCTAGAATTTGAATTTTTGCCTAGGGTTTTGGTAGGAAAATGGAAAACTAACTGCAGAGGCCTAGAAAATATGATTCAACCATGGAATTTTTACTTGTGCTAACACCTTCAATGTCATCATTTTCTACAAAAAGCATTACAACAAGCAATTTGGTCACAATTGCAACTATCTTGCAAGATTGCAAAACAATCACAGAGCCCTTTGAAGCCACAATAAAAGAAACTATTAAATTCATTAAGCAAGATTCTTTCTGCTACATAGCATGCCCACTACAAGTGAATGGTAAAGAATGTAAGAAAAAATGTGTTGAACAAAATAATAAAACATGGTTTTATTCAAAATGCCAAAAGAGCACTCCAGAATGCAACTACAAGTACCTCTTGCAAATAAAGCTCCAAGATCATACAAGTGCCATTTGGGCTATTGCATTTGATGAAGTAGCAGGTAATCTACTACAAATGTCTGCCAAAGAACTCTACATGTTGCAGTATGACACCCAAGTTGACACAAATCCAGAAGGCGTCATCAAAGCTATCTGTTTCAACACTTTCAGATTTACACTTTCAATAACAAGTGAATTCTACAACTCTGAAAGTAGAAGTAAAACTACCATCACAAAGGCTGCAAAACTAGACTTCAAGATTGAAAGCGAGTCTTTGGTTTCTAAAATATCAGAAATTAGTAGAGTTGCATTAATAGAGTTGCATACACACCCACACCTGAAGAGAAAGATGACACTGATAATGAAGACCTCCACATTGACCATGACACAAAACTTTATGAATGGGAGTTTCTCTCCCAAATGGGTGCCTCTAATAACTTTAACATCAATGACCTCGATATGCTTGGAAAAAGAGACATTGACCTTAATCACCCATGGAATACCAACAACATTTCCAAAGACCAAAATGAATCCGCAACAACCTTCATCTCTAAAGGCAAACTACAAATACATGCCATAAATTACCAATCACAAACAACACATAAAAATTACCAGCTTGCCCCCAAACAACAACTTGCGTTAGACATCATCATTAAACATCATACAAACCCCTTCCAAAAAGACCCACTACGCATGATTATTCAAGGGACAACAGGCACTAGAAAATCATTCTTAATTGACTGCATTAGAAAATGCATAAACAAGGGTTCAGAAAATGACAAAAAAATATTGCTTGCACTTGCACCTACAGGGGTTGCTGCATATAACATACAAGCGACAACAATCCACACAAGCCTTAGAATTCCAATAAAAGAAATGCAACCCTTATAAGGACAATCATTAACAACTCTCCAAGGGGACTTCAAAAATGTCAAATACATTCTTATAGATGAAATGAGCTTTTTAGGACCAAAACTACTATTGAAAATAGACAACCGTTTACGTGAGGCATTTCCCCATAATCAACACCAATCATTTGGTGGAATTTCAATCATTCTTCTTGGTGACTTAGGACAACTTCCACCAGTTATGGATAAGCCAATATATGCCTCACACTCTAAAGCCCTCATGCTTTGGCACATATTCATTGTTGCAATTACTTTGGACACAATATTTCGCCAACAAGGAGAAAGTGACTCGCAACAAAAATTTTGAAAAATCCTACAAAATATAAGGAATGCTGAACCGCTGAAAGATGATTGGAATACACTCATGACTCAGACAAACAAATTGTTAACTATTGAACAAAATAAAGACTTTGACATATCTACGCATCTATTTGCTACCAATGAATCTGCAAAACTACATAATAGAAAAATGCTCAAAGAATTGAACCTCCCAATAGCACGTAGCTCTGCTAGAGTTATTGCACAAAAGACAAATGAACAAAATGAAGAAGAACAACTTCAACAAGAGGTCCTTCTATGCGTAGGGCAACAAATCATGTTAACAACAAACCTATGGATACAAACTAGACTTGTCAGTGGATCAATAGGACAAATTACATCAATCGTCTATGAAACTAACTCTTCCCCTCCAGATCTACCAAAATATGTTGTGGTCAAGTTTGAGAATTACATTGGTCCACCATGGGATACACAAAACCCAAAAAATATTCCCATCATTCCAATAACTCGAGGAAATCGTACACAACTACCACTGACTATGGCTTGGGGAATTACAATACACAAATCTCAGGGACTAACACTAAGAAAAGCAACAGTTGACATTGGAAGAAAAGAGAGGCAAGGATTGACATTTACAGCAATATCCAGAGTCAAATCTATTGACACCCTTCGAATACACCCACCTTTCTCTTTCGAAAGGTACTGCAAAATGGAAAATAACACTTATACAGCAGCCAAGAAGTTAGAGGAAGCACGCCTGCAACTACTATGAAACTACAAAAAGGTATCCACAAAAACTTAGCTCCATTAATTCAAAAGATGCAATACTTACGAAAAATCTCTACAAAAACAATAATCAAAATTTATACTAATTCTAAATTTGCATTGCAGGTGCACAATATATCAAAATTCATTATTTCGCTATTGGCACAACTTCGACTCAAACATTAAGAGCATTATTCTATTCCTTGCTGGGTACATCTTCAAAACTTGCAAATCTTAACAATGAATGGTGGATATCTCCAAAAAAAAGTACCAAAAATTTATTTTTCTCTACCTCAAAATTACTAACTATGTTCTCTATTTACAGCTTCCTTTAAATTTAATGACTATTTTCAGCAAACACACATTTCCTAACAATTTCATTGCTTTATTGCTAAAAACTGCAGGTACTGGTTCATATATTGGAAACATCTAATCTCGATCAATACAGAAATAAACCAATTTGTTCTAAGAATAAAAATATCTACAGGTTTCTTCTTAAAAGATGAAGCACACTTATCAAGACAATTTTACTAATATCATATTTATTATGTCAATAAAAAGGTTTACACAACCAACTTATGTGATCCGGAAATCATGCTTATCAAATGATTATTCAAATTGTCAATGGTTCTTATTTGTTTTCTTCTAATTGTGTGCCTTGTACACTTAAAATATATCCAATACAGATTTACTGACAGTTTATGGATTATAACATTTGTATGAGAATGATAACTATAAAAATAGCCTGAATTCATTGTAATTCAAATGAAGTTGTAATATACCCTATTCGTATAATAGGATTGATTGCCACATCAGCTGTCTGACTGCTGTTTAGTCTCCCAATATTTAGTTTCTGAAAACATCTCATGAAGTTGCCAGATAAATGGCTCATGAATTTTAACCATAAATAAGACATTCTATGAGCTTGCACCCTGAAAAAGCTCAAAATATTAAGCCTTCATTCCATATTCATTTTAATTTACAAATATTGGAAAACAAAACCTGAATTTTCATTAGATGGCATATGACACAGTTCTATTAGTCTATTCATATTTTCTGTTCTTAAGCACGAAAAATAAATACCTTGTCTTCCCATTAACCAAGATAGGGGTACACATAATTATCTGGTGACCCATGATCTTGCATCACAGCTGTGAACTTCAGTAAAAACTCAAGCTGGTTGGTGGCGATTTGTGGTCTAAACAAAACTGCCATTGGCGTTAATGGTAATTGATTATCAACTTGAAGTCCATCCAGTCGTAATTTGAACCAAAAAAAAAACTGATTATGTAGTGCTTTTGTGCTCTCAAATAATTTCAAGTTCAGAGTGTGCATTTCTAAACCATGTACCACACTAAAAGAAGACTTTTCACTTTCGGAGGAATCAACTTAATAACAATTTTATTAAGTATATGCCTAAATTTCTACAGATAGCTAGATTTATAAAATTCAAAAAGATGGAAAATAAGTTTTCAAGCAAACATCTTAAATAATTTATATAAATTTATGACACATGGAGAATAATGAAAGCAAATTAATGTTTATGAGCTTTACATCTCCATCAGATTGCAAGCAGAAATGTAGAGAAAACCATTCATTTTGGCATGCAAAAGCAGTCAAGGTCATTTAATCTGATGTATACTATTTAAGCGTCAATAAATCTAATGATTTTTCTTATTTTCTGCTCTTTATTTGTACAATAGAATTTAGTTTGAAAAAATTCAACGCTCCTATCGGCTTATCGTTGCCGGCACAAAAGCGCGCAACTACTAGTTATTTTGAATTCTAAATGTTTTAATTTTCCAAAAAAAAAATATAGAAGAAGGCTGACATTTCTTAATACTCCAAAATCAAATTTGTCGCACGTGCGCTCTAATCAATTCATGCTGTCCGTGTATCATAAATGAGAAGACAAACTCTTATAAATATTTTAAAGAAATTGTCAAACAAATATTTAATGAAATTGTCAAATATTTTGGCAAGAAAATTAGTGATTTAATTATATGCATACATTCAAACAAGGAGATAATTTCTCTTAAAAAAAACATAACAAAAACATGTGGATTCCATGCACGTGAAAATGCAGTTCATTAAATTAATGGTACTTTTATTTATTTGGTTGAATGATCCACACTCGTTGAGTGCCATTTTCTTCTTTCATAGTGAGCAATTTGGAATAGTTTTACAAGTGTGCAAAGAACAAAATCATGATATGTGAGCTACATGTAATTAATTCAATAATTCAACTACTCCCCAAGTTTGCCTATTTTGTTTTTTAACAAGTAAATGGTTATGAGAAAGATTGAAGATGTCATTTTAAAATAAAATAACTTATACATGATGATAATGATGATGTCGACTTGATTCTTATATTGTTAGTATTAAAGTATGTTAATTTATATTTTCATCTATGAAGAAAGACTCTTTAATCACAAAGTAACTTTAAAAGAAATGAATGCAAGCTTTTTTTTTAAAAATGAGTTTTTTTTCACCTAAGACTTTGGTTAGTATTTGACAAACAATGCAACATACTTCATTTTTTAAAAAGTCAAAAGACCTTTATATTAGTCAATAAAATAATGTTAAAAGAACGCTAAAATCTTCTAAAAGCAAACATGAATAGTTGAGAGAAAGGGACTAAATACAATCAATAATATGTTGACCTCTCAAATGTTCCCTACTAAATGTAATGAGAAAGATTGAAGACACCATGTTTACATATCTAAAAAATCTATAAGATGATTGTTACTTGATTATTTTATTATATGCAATTAGTGACAATGTATGGGCCACGCTAAATGACATCGGACTTGGTATGTATCCTAACGTTTGTTCTATCTTCATCCTATTTTAAACCCGAATCTCATTCTTAAAACACCCTAACAACTACCTTTTTATCAAATGTATTATTTATTTGTGTTTGATGAGCTTCAAGAGTTTTCATTGCTTTGTCTCTTACTTCCTCCAACTTTATTAAGCTCAACTAAACTCATTTTGATAGCATTATTAGTGAAAATTAAATATTTACTTCTCTACCATACACTAGCATGAAAGGAGAGTTACCAATTTTTAAACCTTCCTATAATGCCAAAGGGCTATCTTGAGCTTAGCATGTCAAGTACTCTCTCTCTCTCTGTATATATATATATATATATATATATATATATATATATATATATATATATGTGTGTGTGTGTGTGTGTGTGTGTGTGTGTGTGTGTGTGTGTGTGTGTGTGTGTGTGTCTCTCTCTCTCTCTCTCTCTCTCTCTCTCTCTCTCTCTCAACCCCCCTTCTCTCTGTATATATATATATATATATATATATATATATATATATATATATATATATATATCCCTTCTCTCTCTCTCTCTATTGGAATAACTGATGCAAAGATTGTTGATTGGTACATGTTTGATGACAGAAACATCTGTTATTGTATTGTCATTGATGTCAACTTGGTGTTGTATTGGTTGATAGTGAGCTGATATGTATTTGAGTTGTTGTACCCAATGTGTGGTGAGTGTGTGAACACATTGAAGTGTGTGATTCTTATGGGAGACTCAGAGATGTCTCTAGATGTTTTATGTATGATTGCACATGATGGGAACAAATCTTGAAAGAGTTATGATTAATTGAAGGGTGATATAGGGACATAAAAAATAGACAGTGACATAGGATGAATGATTTGATTGATCTATCAAATTGGTGTGGATCCAAGTGTTTTGTTCATGATATATTTATCTTGACTAAGATATGTTGTTGATTCTACGATCACAACAGGGTTGGAGAATCACAAAGTATTGTTTCAGGTGACAAAAGTTTATTCTATGGAAATGAGAAAAATGCTTGAACATGATTGAACAGGTGATGCTAGATTAGTGAGTGGTGATGATGCGGTCAACTGTCATGATTTATTTCTTGATCTAGGTGTCAAGGTGATGTTTCATAATAGATTTGTAATGATTATTTGTTGTTACATTTTTTGAGGTGATTGGATCTATCGAGTTTTGGAGGCATGTTGGATAAGTTAGTAATGTTTGACTATTCTTTTGGTAAATTGATGCGTGATGAATCATGAGGCTGACCTGAATGATTAATCGAATGTTCTAGATTGGTAATACATTTTAGGGTTCAAGGTATGAGTGGGAATACATGAAATGTAATGTGTTTTGTAAGTCAACTAATGCCCTAATAAGCATGTAAGGTATTTATATGTAAACCAGTGAAAAATGCAAGAGTAGATCATGGAAGAAAAGGTGTGATCGAGTGAAGATTGAAGATTTTTAGAAAGAAGCAGAAGTGTTATTATTAATTGGATCTGGGAAAGAAAAGGAGAAGTGCTACACCCATATCATTGTACTTTTTGATACCTAAAGTTTCCACAAGAAAATCCCTTAACAAGGTAGACTTTGATAGGTCTAATTTGTAAATCCTTTAAGAGGGTGGCTCTTTAACTAGGATTTGAAATCCCTTAACAAGGTTACTCCTAACATGGTAAAGCTCCTAACAAAGATAGATGTAAATCCCTTAATCAAATGACTCCTAACAGGGTATGCTCCTAATTGAGCATGATTGTAAGCTCCTAATTGGGTTGTGCCCTTAGTGCAAATTATTAGTGGGTACTAATTCCCACTATGGTTTTCATGCTTAATCAAGGTTTCTATGATAAAATACTAGTGTCACTTTGTGGCATGTTTGAATGGTTAATTTGTTTATTGCATGCATACATTTTATGGTTAATGAATGTGGTTGATATTGTTGAAAGAATTGTGAAAAGTTTCAGATATGATAGATTACTGAGTCACCCCCCCTCTCAATAATCTTGGACCTTATAGTATTAACAATTGGTATCATATCCTAGGCCCTCTTTGTGGTAATATTAATAGCTTGAGGGAAAAGATCTAATGATGAAGAAGGAAGGTCCTAAGTTTACAAGAGATAACTACACAATATGGAGTGACGGGATGGCGATCTATCTAAAAGGTGCGGGGGCACAATTATTGAATCATGTTGAGACCAAATATGTTCTTCCTACTAGGACTCTTATTGCAGATCAATTGAAGGAGAAGTAGGAGAATATACAAGCATTGTAGGCTATAGTAAGTACTCTATTTAATACTAAATATATTGACATACATGGTTTAGAAACTACTCATAAAATTTGGGAAAAGCTTAAACTAATTTATGGTGGAGAAAAGCATGTGCAAAAAGACAAGGTAGATAGTTTGAAGGAAAAATATGCTGACATGAAAATGGTTGAAGGAGAAAAAATTGCTCGACATGGTCACAAAATAAAAGAAGTTTTTAGTGCTATCAAGAGTGCTAATGGTACCATAGAAGAAGAAGACATGGTAAGTAAAATGTTGAGGACTTTTCTAGCTGCTTATGCCATTATGATTTCTGCCATTCATGAGTTGATGACAATAGATAATGTCTCTATTGATGTTTTGATTGGTAATATTACTACCTTTGAGTTAATCAAATTTGATAATAGTATTTATAGAGTTGAAGCTTCTTTCAAGGCCTCTTTGTCATTAGCACCAGAGAAGAAGTAAAAATAGACAAGTCATGAATATGCCTGTATGTCAAGTTATTCTAGGGAATTTAAATCTATCTTGGATGAAGAGAGGAGGCAAGAGGAATTTTAAGTATTACTTGCAAGGAGACTACCTAGAGGTACTGGTAAGTACAAAGGAAAGCTACCCTTGAAGTGTTTCTCATGCAATAATATAGGACATATTTCTGCTAGGTGTCCTAATGATGAACAAAAAGAGAAGATCAAAAGATTCTATTGAAAAGGAAAGAAACAATGTTATGTTGCAATAGATGAAGGTGTGTTTGATGAAGAATCTAAAGACAATGAAGATGAAGAGATGGTATTTTTTGTAATGACAAAGATACCTCAGAAGGTTAAAAGGCCTTGGTCTCTCACATGGATCGAGCCAATGAATGGGTCATTGACAATGGCTATTATCATTACATTACTGGTGCTAGACATAAGTTCATTAAGCTTAAATAATTTTATGGCATTCTGGTTAGATTTGGTAGCATTACACCTTGCTTAGTTAAAGGGAAAAGGTACAATTTATTTGAATGATAAGAGTAATGTTGATGATGTCTATTTTTTAGAAGGTATAGCACATAACTTATCGAGGGTGGATCAATTGAATGACAAAGTTTATAGATTTGAGTTCAAAGGACATGCGTGCAAGACACTTGGAATATTAGGTGATCTGATTGCTACATGTAGACAAACTAGATGTAATTTATTCCATCTAAATAATACTATTAATGGCTGTTTGATGGCTAGAGTTGAGGATAGTTGGTTGTGGCATAAAAGGTTCTATCATGTAAACTTTGATAGTTTGGTCAAAGTTAGTAAGATGAATGCAATTAGAGGTTTTCTACAATTAGCCAAACCAAATAACATGATGTGTAAGGAATGTCGGTTGGGTAAGCTAACTAGTTCTACTTTTAGTAATAAGTAATTTTCATCAGAAAATATACTGTATTTAGTGCATACTAATTTGTGTGATCCTATGAGAATTAAAATTTATCATGGTGATAAAAATTTCACATTGTTTACTGATGACTACTCAAGGATGATGTGGGTGACTTTCTTGAAGGACAAATCTGAATTTTTCTACAAGTTCAAATATTTTAGAGAACTTGTTGAGAAAAAATAGGTAAAAGATTGAAGTTCTTAAGATTACAAAAAGGAGGAGAGTTTACTTCATCGGATTATGTTCAATACTATGAGGATAATGGAATTAAAAGGAAGATGCATACACCTAGAACTCCATAGTAGAATGGTGTTGTTGAAAGGAGAAAATGATCTATAGTTGATGCTGCCATGAAAATGATGATTCAAGGTGACGTACTTAAGTTATATTAGAGAAAATATATTAACAATATAGTGTACACATTGAACCATGTACAAGTGAAGAAAGGAACCAGTAAGACATTTTATGAGTTATGGTATAGTCATTCACCTAGTGTTAAGCATTTCAAATTTTTTGGTAGAAGATGTTATATAAAGAGAGATGATTTCACTGAATTGTTTGATCCTAAGAGTGATGAAGGTATTTAATTGGGATATTATACTAAAAGTAAGGATTATAAGTGTTTCAATAAAATGACTAAAAAGATTGTTGAAAGTGAAAATGTGAAGGTAGATGAAATCTAAAGAAATCTCTTGAATCAAGCAAGAAAGAACCATAAAATGATCAGGAATTTGTGTATGTGAAACCAAAAGAGAAAGACTATTGAGAAAAATAATGAGGAAGAAGTGGTTCAACCAGTGGAATGGGAAGAAGAAGCACCTAGACCTGAACTGGTTATTCCAAGGTATGTCAAGTTGAATCACTATACTAATCAGATAATTGGAGATAAATATGTAGGAGTACAAACTAGAAGGAAGATCAAAGAAAGTACATGTTTGATCTCAAAGTTTGGGCCTAAAATTGTGAATGAAGCATTTAAGAATGATGATTGGATAAAATACACGAAGAGGAACTTGATCAAATTTTAAGAAGAAGGATACATGGATACTTGTTCCTAGACCAACATATAAGATTGTGATTGGTACAAAGTGGGTTTTTAGGAATAAATTGAATGAATATGGAGAAGTAGTATGTAATAAGGAAATAATTGTGTGAGAGGGCTATGAAAAAGAGGAAGGATTGGACTATAGAGAGACATTTAATCATGTGGAAAGACTTGAAGGGGTAACAATTTTACTTTCTTATTCTACCTATAAAAAGTTTCAAATGGATGTCAAATCTTATTTTCTAAATAGGATTATTGAAGAAGAGGTTTACATAGAGAAACCATCTATGTTTGCATTGAAAAAAGATAAGGATATGGTGTGAAAGTTTCAAAATGCATTATATGGACTGAAACAAGCATCTAGAGCATGGTATGAAATAGTACACTCTTATCTCATCAAGATTGATTTTATAAGAACAAGTGAAGATAGTAATGTGTACTTGAAGGTTGAAGGTGATATGATACTATTAGATGAAGTATTTGTGGATGACATAATATTTGGAGGAAATGTTGAAATGAGTTTGACATTTCTTGAGGAGATGGAGGAGTTTAAGATGTCAATGATAGGAGAAATTAAGTTCTTTATTGGATTGCATATTTCATAACTCAAGTATGATATCTATATCAGTCAGTCCAAGTATATAAAACAATTTCTCTAAAAATTTGGAATGGAAGATTCCAAACCGATTGGACCCCCCATGGTGAGCAGATGAAAATTGTTGAAGGATGATGAGTCAAGGGTAGTGGATGCAAATCTATATAGATCTATGATTGATAAGTTGCATTATGTTGTTCATAGTAGACTAGGTATTGCACAAGAAGTTGGTATAGTGGCCAAATTTCAAGATAATCTTAAGAAATGTCACATGGGAGCAGTAAAAAGGATTTTTTAGGTTCTTGAAAGGGACGAAAGACTACGGTCTTTGGTATGCTCATAAAGGTGATTTCTCTTCGATTATTTTTACTGATGTAGATTGGGAAGGAAACATTGATGATAGAAATAGAACAAGTGGAGGAACATTATTTCTATAAGGAATACTTATGTCATGGAAAAGTAAGAAGAAAAATTACATCTTCAAATCAAGTGTAAAATGTGAGTATGTAGCAACCGCTATTAATTGTACTCAAATTGCATGGATGAAGAATATCCTATAAGGCATCAAAGAGAAGGTAGCTGAACAAGTGACTACATTCTATAATTATACAAGTGCAATTAACATTTCTAAGAGCCCGGTGATGCATTATAAGGCTAAGAACATTGCAATCAAATATCATTTCTTAAGAGAGCATGTGTAGAAAAAGGTACTCAAGTTGGAATATATGCTAACTAAGGAGAAGCTAGCAGATATATTCACTAAGTCTTTAATTAAAGATACTTTTGAGTATCTAAGAGGTAAGTTAGGGGTTATTCCCCCACTTGAATGATATTAAGATTATTTTTTTAGCATTAGTCTAGTGGAATCATTGAATATTTTTCCCCATGGATTGATGTGAAGGGCACTACTCCTTAGGGGGAGTAGTTAGAGACAAAGGAAGATGTTGTAGTAGTAAGTGACCTCTATGGCACCTTTGGCATTATTTTTAAAGGGGAATAAGAACCAAAGAAGAATCAGATAAAGGAAAATGGGAAGAAGAGAAAAGAATTTAGGTATTGGGGAGAAGATCAAAAGGAGAAGATCAGGATGTTGCATTAGCTAAAGGGGATCTATTTCTATCAAGATCAATGTAGTGTTGATGTGGTGTTGCCATCAATGCCAAAGGGGGAGATTGTTGGCATAACTAATGCAAATTTTTTAAAGTTTTGATTGGTACAAGTTTCATGATAGGAATATCAATTATTATGTTGTCATTGATGTCAAATTAGTGTTTTTTTGGTTGATAGTGAGATGATATGTGTTTGAGTTTCTATATCTAATGATGCTCTTTCTTCTCTAATGTTTCTTCCTTATAAGGATCATTTGGTGCAAGAGGTTGATGAAATGGTTATTTATCCTAATGATAAAACTATTCCTATTAGTTTCATTGACATTCCTTCTATAGATGAGACTTTAATGAGTTATATTTGTCCTCCTAGACATACCTTCAAAGTAGAGGATAAAACCCCTGAGACTCTTCCTAAGGAATCTTTAAAGCTTAATAAACTTAATGAAGATGTGGATATTGATTTGTCTTCTTCAAATTTCAATCCACTTCCGCCTAAAGGAATATATTACCTTTTTCATACATCAATCCTTCCTAATAAGAAATATTTTACAAAAGAACCTTTAGGTCTCCCACCTTTTCATTTGACTAATTACTCTATACATCATCCTCTTAATTTATCAACACAAAAAGAGTCTATTTTTCTTGAGTTTTATAAGGACAACTTAATTAATCTTCCTTTGAAAAACAAGTACAAAAAAAGAAAACATAGATAAGATAATTCTTCAATTTGTATGTTTCATCAAATTCATGGCCACAAGACTAGTGAATGTTATGATTTGAAGTGTAAAATTCAATAATTAATTGATTGTGGTATGATTCAAATGACTTGAAATGATTAATGACATATTTTTAATTATCATTCTACCTAATACATTTAAAATCCTATTATGTTTCTCCTCACTATGTGAGCTCATTGTCATAATTTGGGAGAAGCACAATAATCTTTTTCCTTGTCTCTGTTAGGAATAACAGTCCACCAAAACAACTGAGAGGAGGGATAAATCAATTGTGTGATAGAATATTAAACTCTAAAATTTATAAATCAAAACACTTAATCAAAATATAAACACAATGAATGCAATACCATAACACAATATTTTGTTGTCGAGGAAACCCTGTTAAAGGTAAAACTCCAATGGGAATCAACACCCTCAAATGATGTACTGAAAGTATATTATCTCTTCTAAAATATCTAGCCCTATTAGGAGCTTATTAATGAGTATAGTACATAGTCTGTGTTAAAGGAAAAAATCCTGTTAGGAGTCAAGATAAAAATGGTAGGCTCACTACCTAGGCACACTACCTAAAGAAGGTTAAATCCACCTTCATGACTCACTGTCTGAAATACAATTGTATAGAAGATATACAATCCAATGAACGATCTACTAGAAATTGTCTTTTCTTGATTAGTTCCTGATGAAGGGTGCTTCCCTTAATACCACAAGCAAATAACAGAAATAGAGAAACAACAACAATAATATGCAAGAACAGAAAATTGCCTTCTTATTATCTCCACAAATGTGGAATTACAAACTTTCAGAATTACAATATGCAAAGCCACATGGGCATTCCCTTATAATATTCTATAGGACAAAGCCTCGAATCAATACCCAGATCTACTACCCAGAACCGCCCTAGACAACACTACAGGCCTTCTTTATATAGGCAATTTCCACCACCCGAGAAGGTTCTAGAAATTTAGCCCTTAGGGCCGACCAAACTTAGAATTATTTTATTTTACAATTTATTACATCAAAGTCGGCTCAAAATGAGTTTTGAAACCCAAACAGAAATTTTGAAGAAAAATTATTTTTTGCCATTTCAGGTGACCCAACTTCTGAAGACCATAAGTCATCGCCCGTTGACTCGATTGGCTATTATAACCCCATTCTGGAAATGCCACAAAGCGCTCTACAAGCTTGACCCATGCCAAGCGCTTGTCACCCAATTTTTTGACCTCATTCGGGGCCTCTAAAGCCTTCAAAACTGAGTTTGAAGTTTTTGTACCCTGCTGCCAATACCAAAAATCTTCAATATCTTCAAAACTACACCTGATCTAGCCATGAAACTTTGCTGGCAGGCTGATATGACTGAGATGAACCTCCATATGTAAAATCAGACATTCTAAGATCGTAAGACCAACTTACTCTAAATAGCAAGTTTCCACAAATAACAACTCTGCACAAGATAGCCCTTATTGAATACAAAAATAGAAATATTTTTGGGTGATGCAAGATTGCTCTTACACCCAGGATGCTCCTGCATCAGACACCCGGGGTAATTTGAGAAGTGACCCTATCATGACTCAAGTGTGCAGAGGAAAACCAAGACGGTTAACCTCCTCCTTTGTTAGCCATGATGAATCTTCAATAGGTCATCCTTTCCATTTGACCAAATACTCTTCATATGTCCTATTCCTTGTGCTTCTACCAACACGACTGTCCAGTATGTCTTCAATCTCCTTGATATCTGAACTGGTCGCTGGAATACTCCATTGTGGTGCTGCAACCTCATCTTCAACACCTCCTTCATGATACTCTATCAAATCTGAAATGTTAAACACTGGTGAAATATTCAGCTCATTAGGCAATCCTACCTCATATGCATTTCCTGAATCATGCTTCTTCAGTATCTTACATGGTCCAAACTTCTTCATTTTCAACTTGTTATATGTACCAACCAAAAATCGCTCCTTCTGCAAATGAACCATGACTTCATCCCCAACCTAAAATTCATTATGCCTCCTTTTCTCATCTGCCTTAGTCTTATACTGTGCATTCATCTTGGTAATATGCTTCCTCACCTCCTCATGGATGTTCTTCAAATGTTCTACAAAATCTTTAGCTTCAGCACTGCTTATTTCTCCTTTATCTATCTTTCTCAATTCAGATGCATTTCTTGGACTACTTCCATATACAATCTGGAATGGTGATTTACCAGTGCTCCTGTTGATAGAATTATTATATGCAAATTCTATCTGTGGTAAAATCAAATCCCATCCTGTTGGCTTATCTCCAACCAAACATCTCAGTAGATTTTCCAAACTTCTATTCACCACCTCTGTCTGTCCATCAGTTTGTGGATGATGTGATGAACTGAACTTCAAATCTATCTTCAACTTCTTCCACAATGTCCGCCAGAAATATAAAACAAACTTAGTATCTCGATCTGAAACTATGGTCTTTGGCAAACCATGTAGTCTCACCACTTCTCTGAAAAACAATTCTGCTACATGAACAACATCATTAGTCTTCTTGCAGGGAATGAAATGTGCCATCTTTGAAAATCTGTCAACTACTACAAAAATTGAATCATGTCCCCGCTGTGTCCTCGGTAAACTAAGAACAAAGTCCATACTGATGTCCTCCCAAGGCTTCTCTAGTACAGGTAATGGCTAATATAACCCTGTATTCTGCTTCACTCCCTTCGCCATCTGACATACTCTGCAACTCTGTACAAACTTCTTCACATCTTGTTGCAATTGTGGCCAATAATAATTGTCACCAACCAAAGCAAGGGTTTTATCATGACCAAAATGTCCAGCCAATCCTCCACTATGCTTCTCCTTGATGAGATTTTCCCTCATAGAACTTCGTGGAATGCACAACTGACTCCCTCTGAATAGCATATCATCTTGGATGATAAAATCCAGCCATTTCGTCCTGTCTAGAGTAACAGGTTCTGTACAAGCTTTCCAAGCTTCACCAAAATCAGGATCCTCTGGATACAAATTCTTGAGTTCCTTGAACCCAACCACTTCAATCTGCATCTCTGTTAGCAATAGTTGCCTTCTGCTAAGAGCATCCGCAACCCTATTAGACTTTCCACTCCTATGTTTCAAAAAAAATGTATAACTCTGCAAAAACTCAACCCATTTCAAATGCCTCTGATTCAACTTTCCTTGACTATTCAAATATTGCAAAGCTTGATAATCAGTATACAAAACAAACTCCTTAGGAAGTAGATAATGTCTCCACTTCTTTAATGCCTGAACTATAGCATAAAATTCCTGATCATAGATAGAATATTTTCTCTTGGCATCATTTAACTTCTCACTGAAATAAGAAACAGGTTTACCTTCTTGGATCATAACAGCTCCTATTGCAAAACCACTAGCATCACAATCTACTTGAAACACCTTATTAAAATCTGGAAGTGCTAAAATAGGTTGTTCTATAACTTTTTGTTTCAACAATTGAAAACTCTTTTCTGCCCCATTAGTCCACTTAAACTCTTTTCTATCCCCTCTCATTGTTTTAGTCAAGGGTCCACAAATACTGCTAAAATTTCTAATAAAATTTTTGTAAAAGCTAGCCAAACCATGAAAAGATCTTACCTCAGTAGCACTCCTTGGAGTAGGCCATTCAAGGATAGCCTGTACCTTCTCTGGGTCCATTTTTAGACCTTTTGCTGAAACTAAAAATCCCAAATACACTAACTCTTTCTTCACAAAACTGCACTTCTTCAAATTAATCAACAATTTCTCATCTCTCAACTTCTCAAACACCATACGAATATGCATCATATGTTCCTCCAATGTCTTGCTAAAAATTAAAATATCATCTAGGTAAACAATGACAAACTTGCCTAAAAATTCTTTCAGAACCTCGTTCATGAGCCGCATGAAAGTGCTCGGTGCATTAGTTAGCCCAAAAGGCATGACTAACCACTCATACAGTCCTTCCTTTGTCTTGAAGGTAGTCTTCCATTCATCTCCTTCTCTGATCTGAATCTAGTGATATCCACTCTTCAAATCTATCTTTGAGAAATACACAGCCCCACTCAAACAATCCATAATATCATCCATTTGTGGCAATGGAAACCTATACTTGATTGTGATCTTGTTTATTGCTCTGGAATCTATACACATCCTCCACTCTCCATTCTTCTTTGGTGCTAATACCACTGGTACAGCACAGGGACTCAGACTCTCTTGAATCAACCCCTTCTGCAATAACTCGTGTACTTGTCTATTCAACTCTTCACTTTCTACTGGTGTCATTCTGTGTGCTGCCTTGTTTGGAAAACTGGCTCCTGGAATCAAATCCATTTGATGACTGATCTTCCTTACCGGTGGTAATCCATCAGGTACATTATTAGATAGAATATCCTGAAACTCATTCAACAGATCTACAACCTCTACAGGTACATCCTCTACTTCTTCTTTACCAACTTTTGGAATTAAAGCAAAACACACATGCTCATGCCTCATACCATCTAAGAATTTTCTTCCATCAACAAATGTTATTCTTGCATTACCACATACCTTTTTTTTGGTCTCTTTCAATGGCTTTAGCTTATGTCACACTCCATCCTTTGTCAGGGAATAGGTATTCGTACGACCATCGTGTACAACACATCTATCAAACTGCCACGGTCTTCCCAACAACATATGACATGCATCCATAGAGATGATATCACATAGTACCTCATCTTGGTACCCGCCGATCTTGAACTTTACCAGGCACTGTTCACTGACCATGACCTTGTGGTCATCCTGCACCCAGACAATCTGATATGGATGTGGGTGTTTCTATCTCTTGAGCTTCAACTTTGTCACCATCTCTTTTGACACCAAATTATCGGTGCTTCCACTATCGATAATCACATCATAGCATTTACCCTCACACTTGCATCTAGTGCGAAATAGGCTCCTCCTTTGTTCAGGTTCATTCTCACCACTCAGCAAGACTCTTTTGTTAATTAGCGTTTCTCCTCTTTCAGCATCTTCAGAATTTGATGATCTAGCATCTTCATCTACATGTGCAACTCTGGCTTGGCCTTCATTTCTCCTGTCTATTCTACCTTGGCGCTGAGGACATTCAAATGCCCTATGACCTTCTTCTCCACAGTGAAAACATGTTCCACAGAAGCCTCCTCTTCCAGATCCTTGTCCTCTTCCTCTTCCTCTCTGATCTCTATTACTCTGATCCTGAAAATGATTGGAATTATTTCCTCTTTGATTCTGACTGCTACTGGCCTCATCCTTCTTTTTCGGATCTTCATTTCGGCCACCATATGACCGTCCGCTAGATCTTCCACCACGACCTCTTCCATTTTGTCTGCTCTCAAACTTCTTGTTCATCTTTTCTTCTATTTTTAGGGAAAACTGGTATGCCTCCTCAATACTGTTCATTCGAACCAGATTCAACTCCTCCTGAATGCTTGGCCTTAACCCATTAAGGTATCAGGCAACTTTCTCCTTATCAACTTCTGCATGGCCTATTCTGATGAGGAGTCAATAGAACTCCTCTGTATACTCCTGAATAGATCTTCCTGCTTGCTTCAAACTTTGCATTTTTTTTAGTAGGTCAAGTTCATAATCAACAGGAATAAACTGTCACTTCAATTTATCCACCATCCAATCCCATCTTGTGATTTTATCTTTCCCTCTTCTATTTCACTCTAATTGAATTTCTTGCCACCAGATCTTCACATGGCCTTTCAGTTTGGCCTTCACAAATTTGACCCTATCAGGATCCTCAACATCTTCATACTCAAAATATTCCTCACATTCATTGATCCAGTCGATCAATTCCTCTGGGTTAAGATTTCCAGAAAATGTAGGAACCTCAATCTTAGGTCTTTTCCCAATTTTGAAAATCGCCTGAAAAAGTCTTTCTTCCTCCTGGTTCACAATTTCAACTTCTCCTTCTTGATATTCTTCTTCATCTTCATCCTCGCTTTCATCTCTGACATTAAGATTCATTCCTCTGTGAATCTCTTCTTGCAATGCTCGCACTTGTCTTTGCAGCTCTCTAACCTCAAGTGTCACAACACCAGCTCTTCCGCCACGTTCTCTTCGTGGAGGCATTTTCGTGATGCATGCCGAAACCCTAACCACGGTCCTGGTGCAAACTGCCTCATAGTCGGTGATCTATTTACACACTCAAGAACTCCTACTCTGATACCACTTGATGAAGAGTGCTTCCCTTAATACCACAAGCACATAACAGAAATAGAGAAACAACAACAATAATATGAAAGAACAGAAAATTGCCTTCTTATTATCTCCACAAATGTGGAATTACAAACTTTCAGAATTACAATATGCAAAGCCATATGGGCATTCCCTTACAATATTCTGTAGGACAAAGCCTCGAATCAATACCCAGATCTACTACCCAGAAACCCCCTAGATAACACTACGGGCCTTCTTTATATAGGCAATTTCCACCGCCCGAGAAGGTTCTAGAAATTTAGCCCTTAGGGCCGACCAAACTTAGAATTATTTTATTTTACAATTTATTACATCAAAGTCGGCTCAAAATGAGTTTTGAAACCCAAACAGAAATTTTGAAGAAAAATTATTTTCTGCCATTTCAGGTGACCCAACTTCTGAAGACCATAAGTCATTGCCCGTTGACTCGATTGGCTATTATAACCCCATTCTGGAAATGCCACAAAGTGCTCTACAAGCTTGACTTGTGCAAAGCACCCGTCACCCAATTTTTTGACCTCATCCGGGGCCTCTAAAGCCTTCAAAACTGAGTTTGAAGTTTATGTACCCTGCTACCAATACTGAAAATCTTCAATATCTTCAAAACTACACCTGATCTAGCCATGCAACTTTGCTGGCAGGCTGATATGACTGAGATGAACCTCCATATGTAAAATCAGACATTCCGAGATCGTAAGACCAACTTACTAAAAATAGCAAGTTTTCACAAATAACAACTCTGCACAAGATAGCCCTTATTGAATACAAAAATAGAAATATTTTTGGGTGATGCAAGATTGCTCTTACACCCAGGATGCTCCTGCATCAGTTCCAATGAATCTCCTCAATCAAAAACTCTTCTATACATCCAATAGACTTCACAAATACAAGCTCATAGCTTACATACATCCACCACACTTTATTCTCCAAAAATAACTCTTCTTTATACCCTATTAGAATAATCAATTAGGTTAGCTAATTAAGACTTCCCCAATGAAAAAATAATTAAACGAAACCTTGATAAGATACACATGGTACCTTACACAAGTATACAATACATCAAATACACTCTAGGATCCAAAATCCATTCTTTCCATCTTGACAACATGTTACACATCTCCAGTCGACTCCAAATAGGTCTTCGCAAGACCACACACTTCAGATGATGTCACCAAAAATACAACTCCATAGCACAAATAATATTCTCCAATATGTCTTTAATCATGCCTTAATATCGCAGGTTACAGATCATTTTCATATAAGAGTTATCTCAGAAATACATAGACTAACTCTGTCACTATCCACTATCATAGTCTGGTAACCAGTCTTCACTAAAAAAATTGTAACTCAATCCATCTATAATATTAAGCCAAGCGACCTTAGACATAAGGTCACAACTCATCCCTATACATATTCCTATCTTTGCATGCTCTGAAACAACCATACAATAGCCGTACACTTCTGTCAGTCATCCATATATCACTATTAACCAGTCCGTCTACCTTTATCTAAAACATATGTTGATAGAAATGACAAACAATGAGAGTCAACACATGTTACAAAACCAATTCCAACAATCTCCCCCTTTCGAATTGATGGAAACATATGATAAAATCCATCAAACCAAAAGTACTCATCTCAATATCCTCTTTACAATCTTCTCAATATCTTCAACACAATCTTCTTAAAATCTCTCCTCTAAAATAGTAGGGATTTTTAATACAGTAGGGATTTTCACTAAATCTCTCCCCCTTTTAAATCAATGGAAAAAGGGTTCCATTATCAAATCTTTGATAATCTCTTCTCAAGTGCAAAATCATCCAAATGTGCTATGTTCTATTCATGTGATCATTGCCCCTAAGGAGTAGATCCAAGCATCAAGCCCAGAAGTGATATAGCTCTGAAAACCACTACAATAATGAATTCCTACATCAATTAATTCTCACAAGGAGGGGCTCTCACCCCTAGCATACCTCTGAGATATTCAAAGGTATCTTTTGGAAAAGGTTTTGTAAATATGTTTTCTATTTGTTCCTTTGTGCTGATTGTAATCACCGAAAAGTGGACAGGATCATCCATATGAGTAATCAAGGTAGAATCAAGGCAATTGAATTGAAACAAGCATTTGGCTAATCAAAATTAAAATGAAATCTTAATTCAATATAATTCAAAATCTAAATCCAAAAGAGAAATTAAAAGCATTTAAATCAAGTGAAATTAAATCAATGTATAATTAATTCAATTAATTGTATAGTTTGAATTAAATCAAATCAACCCATTCAAGGGGTGCACATGGCTAAATAAATGAATTAAAATCAATTAATTAAATCCTAATTTCTCTCAACACCACATGGGAGGAAAAAACCTCAACTAATAGGATTTAAGAAAAGAATCCACATGGATCAAGCCAAATTCAATCTCAATCACTCAAATTAAAAGAGCATCTTGTCCACTCATCTTGTCTTCTTGTCCCAAGATTTGAGGACACAATATTTAAATTATCTTCAAAGGGTGGAACCATAGACTCAACTCAAGCCTAATCATGATCAACTCTACCACACCCCCTACCCTTGCCTAAATCTATAAAAGGAAGGCTAAATCACTCATAAAACAATCCACAAATCTGAGAATAACATCAAACCTCTTGCATTTTAGAGCTGGAAAGGAAAATTAAGACAAATTAAGGCAAATTAGTTGTATTTCATTTGGAATTGAACAATTTACCTTGTTTATCATATCATTTCTCATTCTAGGACTGTCATTAATGGAGGCTTGTTGAGAGCTTCACATTAAGACTCTTAGTTAGATAGCCATAGGATGCTTAATTGTTCATTCATTTGCTAAATAGATTGCTATATTGTGGTTATTTAGTTTCTATTTCATTTATTGTTTAATACTAATTCTATGAAGTTACAAAATCTTGTACACAAAATGGCACCCACCGTGGGGCCCTAGGCTTCACTTTCTAAAAATCTCGTAATCTTCATATTTGTTCAAATTTTTGCATGTTTAACTCTCGGTTTTGTAGTGAAACAACACTTTTGAGACTTCAAATGGCGCTTCTAAGTAGTTAAACAATGCTTCTTAGCATTGTTTCACCACTTCGATGGAAAATTTGTGTGCCTTTGCATAGTTAAACAATGCTTTTAAATTCTTTTGACTTCTGTCTTAAATTCTAACAACACTTATTCCTTGACTACCGAGTGCTTTTGCATACTTATCCAACATTTTTACTTACTTTCAGAAGCCTTTTCTTGATTGTTTAGCACTTTTATTATCTGTTTCAGCGCTTTTAAAATTTTAAATAGCGCGTTTGAGCTAATCTGCATCGCTTTTAAACAGTTAAATAACACTTTTAATCATTTTTGCAGTGTTTTTACATAAACTGCAAATTTTTATATTCTGACTGTCAGAAAATGAATTTTATGACTCTATAGGATGACTAATCATAGAAAAGTAAAAAAGCCAGAGAACAGATTTAATTAAGAAGGCAAAGATTTAACAAGGAAAATTGAGGAGGAGAACATTGCTCATATCAAACTTGTCTTGGAAAATTCGCAGCAAGAGGCTCATGTATATGATCATTACATCAAAGTTGTAGAAGAATATAAGGAAAAATTTGTTTCATTAAATTGGATATTTTCACCTTAATCAAGTTTTTCTTAAATTTGACAAGTAAGGCTTAAAGTTCAGTTTTGTCTTTGTTTCTTCAATTTTATTTTGTTTTCTTCATTGTTATTGGTTTTGTTGACTAACTTGTTGGAGGAAAAGCACATTGGAAAGGAACAATCACCAATGTAAGCATGAAAATTGCAAAATCAATAAAAAATGCCCCTAGCCTTTTGCTAGCTACAAGGAAAAGGTAAGCCTAAACTTAGTCAAATTTTGTACTTAAATTATGGCTTTAGTGCTTTAAAAAATCTAGTAATTAAAATGCAGCCTATTATTGTTTGATAAATTATGATACTAGGCCTATGCTCTTTACTTCTTTTAGTGAATCAAAATGCTAAACATGTCAAAATTTCTTGATTAAAAGAAAGGTTAAGGAAATCAAGCACATAAAATCTTAAACCCCTTGTTTGGAGGAGAGTAGCAATACTCAAATCCCATTAGTTTTGTGGGTTTGGTAATTGAACATTGTTAATTGTGTTTGGGAAATTAAGAAATAGTTAGGGATATGCTCTTCATCTTTTGGTGAATCAAATTCCCAAAAACTATCTCTTAACTCCTTTTTCTTGCTTTCACATGAACATGCTAGATATTTAGTTGGGCTTGCCTCCCGAGATTTTCCTTAAAAGGGCCGGTGAGAGGGACAACCCAAAGTGGGATACACTCACCTTTGCTACGATCATCCAACCCACTATAAAATGAAATACATACATCCTTAATGGGGTGTGTGACAAAAGGGTGTTAAATTTTCAAACTTCCTCGAGTAGTCCTCACGGATTGCACAAAACTCCGATATACCGGTGGTGGGAAGCCTCTTAATATACTTGGAGGATGAAAGCTTAATATCCATTTTGAACGGAATATTGATTAAAACCTTGTTAACTTAGCAAAGAATACCTAATAGAGCCATGTTTATGAACCAATCTTGAGCTAGGTAGATTGCTTGAAGTGTCAATTGTACAAAAACCCGTGATAACGTTCTTTCAAAATCAAACATTTTGTGTTAGGGGTTAAAAAGAGACAAGTGTATTCATGATTGTGTGTTTGGAAAAACATAAGACAAGTAAGAGATATTGATCCAAAGATCAATGTTATATTTTTAATCTCTTCATTTAAAAAAAACAAATATACAAATCAAACATGAATTCCAAAGCAAACCTTGTTGGATGCCAATTACCACATGCTCCCATAAGTTCAAAGTGTCTTTACAAGGAGATAGCACTTGCATAGCTAGAGAAGTTCCCAAATTTGAATACCAAAGTCTTTTCAACAATCACAATCAAGGGGATAGTCTCCCAAACCTTTTTGAAGAAAGAATTAACAATATGGATTGAAATTCTGCATTTTATGATCATCAACATGGAGGAAACAATGATAACACTAATAACACCAGTCAAGCTCCTAAAGAAATACTTGAAGAAAGAGTTGAGAGAGAAGCCCAAGATGATGATTTCCTGGAATTCATGGAGAAATTAATAGATAGGGATAGTTTTCCTAAACTTAGCCCAAGAGGGGGTAAAGCTCCCACATGACTATGATATAGAGAAACTTAAGAAGAATCAAGAAGAAGATAACCCCATGAATGCTATGACCAAACAATTGAAAACATTCCAAGAACAAATAGATTTAATGAAAAAGGCCGCCGAACCTGAGCCCTTTTCTATTCAAGCTTTGTGTCCTTTCCCATTTGACAAAAGCTTGGTCATTACACCTTTTCCCTTCAATACCATTTTTCCTAAATATGATCAGTATATGGGTAAAATAGACCCATAGGATCATTTAAGGGAGTTTTGTGCCTTAAGCATTGAGTTCATGCACAACACTACGTACCTAATGAGACTTTTTCCTAGGAGCTTGGGAGGTCCTACCATGGAATGGTTCTCTAAGCTCCCACAAGGAATAAAGACTTTGAGGAATTAGCCTCTAAGTTTGTGACCCACTACTCCTATAATATTGAGCATGAAATCACAATGCTCAAATTATGTGATACCAAACAAAAAGATGGTGAATCCTTCTTAGGATTCCTACAAAGGTGGAGGACCATTATCAAAAGGTATCCATGAAGCATTCTTGAGAAGGAGAAGATGGAAATATTCACAAACAATTTGACCATGGAGATGAATTATCACCTCCAACTTCAATGTCCCCCAACCTTTGAAAAGCTTATTGAAAACAAGATTAAAATTGAAGATGTATTGGTAAAATGAGGAGAGATAAAATTATTCAAAAACAATAAGTCTAATACCAATACCAACAATAATCACTATGTATCTAATTATACTAATAATAGGGGAACCAATAATCACAATGATTAGCCTAAGGTATGGTTGAAAAATAACAATAAAAATCTTTTGAATGATGGAGTCGTAGAGGCTAACAATTTGAAGGCCATCCCTTTTAATTTATCAAGTGGAGCCAATTCTTCAGATAATGTTAATCAATCGAACAAGGCTCCATTTAATTCCAACAATTCCAATAATTCCAACAACAATTCCAACAACCCAAACAACAATGCTAATAATAATCCTTTTAATAATGCTAATGGGAATAAGCCCAAACCCTTTTTCTCCACTTATAACAAGAGAAAATTCACCTTTCTAGGTGAACCCTTGGAGAACGCATTAAGGACCTTGGTTGCTAACAAGATCATCACATTACCTGATTTGAGAGATTATGAACCTCAAATTAAACCTAATTGGTGGAATTATTCTCACCATTGTGAGTATCATTGAAATAGAGGTCATAAAACCAACGAATGCATGAGGTTAAAACACTTAGTGTAAGACCTAATAGATGAGGGAACTATCAAAATTGAAGGGCCTCAAAACAATGAGGATCATACGGCCTTCAAGAACCCATTTCTAAACCATGAAAAGGGTGAATCATCTAATAACAACCAAAATAAAAAAAGCTAATGAGAAGGTGAACTTTTCTCATACTTATGATAACATAATCAATACTCTAAGCCAAGAAGATAATGCCATAAATGTTATCATGGTAAAGGAGAAATTAAAAGAAGCATCATCTAACGTTGTCATTAGGGGGCAAGCTTCCAAAATCACTCTACCTTGAAATGCTCCAAGGATTGTTTTACCCAACCAAAACACACCTTCATCATCAAAGAAATATAACTTGGTGGATCAATTACAAAGGAATCTTACTCAAATTTTAATCTTAGAGTTGCTCAAGTTATCACCTATGTAGAACAAAATTCTAGAAAAAGCTTTAGTGGAAACCAATGTGCTACTAAACCTAGATGCAAACAAGTTCCAAAATATGGTGGGACATCTCATTGCTCCTCATTGCTTATCATTTTCAGAGCAAGATGACATGTTTTTGAATCATCCATAGAATTTACTTTTGCACATAGAGGTTCTTATTCACAAACATCAAGTGAAAAGAGTGCTTATTGATGGAGGAGCCAGTTTAAACATATGTACCCTAAATTTGATCAAAGCCCTAGGATTTTCCAAGGAAGTGATTGATTCAAAGAAAAATAAAATGATCAAAGCTTACGATGATGAAGATCAAGCATCAAAAGGAGTCATAATACTTCCCATAAGAGTTGGTCCTATGCAAAAGGAAACAATTTGCCAAGTGTTAGATTTAAAGTTGACCTACAATATCTTGTTAGGGAGGCCATGGATACATGAAATGTAGGTCATTCCTTCGACTTACCACCAATGTTTAAAGTTTCCTTATCTAGGGAAGGAAATAATGGTAAGTGGGGACTCAAACCCCTTCCAATATTGTAACAACATCAATCCTATCAATGAATCTCTAGTTACACATAATGCAGAGGGGCCTATACCTAATCAAATGGAGCAAGGGAAAAGTTATAAAGACATTCCATTATTGAAAGAAAAAGAAAATATAGAAAAATAAGTTGTTATTGAAGACATACCAAAACTCACTAACCTAGCTACATGGACTAAGGGAAAGGAGAAGGTTAGTGAGGATAATATTATTGAAAAACTAAAAGAAGATCTAACTAAATCTGTCCAAGTATACACCAAGGAGGCCCACTATCAGAAAATGGACCAAATGATGAAGAATTTTGATGAACAATGTAAAATCAAGCAAAAAGGAGTAGGCGAATACTCCCTATCCATGATGGAATTAACCTTATCACCTAAGTCCTATGGGAGACCACCTAATATACCCCATAAATATAATGATAATTTTATGAGGGCTAGAACTTCATCATCCATGGATGAGGATGATAATGAGATCCTAAATTGGTTTTACAAGGATGAAGAAACAAGTGCACATGTCAAACACATCCAAAATGTAAACATTCCCACACATAAATATGGGAAGGGATTTCAAATCATGAAAAAGATGGGGTACAAAGGCCAAGGAATTTTGGGCATGAATAATGAAGGACTCATTGAACCTATATAAATGACATGATGAGATAGCAAGGAGAAAACAAGATTAGGGTATCTTGAACAAGGGTACACTCAAAAACACTATCCTAAACTCTATGATTAGATATTGTGATTAGAATCCCATAGTGATGAAGATTCCAATCAATGGGAATGGGACTCATTGTCAAGTGAGTCAAGCCATGATAAGGAGATAGATGTGATTCATACATACACTTCTAGCAAAGACAATGGACAAATAGCAAAATCAAGTCCAAATCAAGCATCTAGTTCAAATCAAGTGATTTTACAGAACCTTCAAATTAAAGAGATTGTAATAAATCAATGGGTAGGTGAACCCTATGTACCTTCATGGAGACCTACTATGGAGGAATCAAATGTTAGGTTTAATCCACATGACTTTTATCCAATGAAAACCTTAAAGGAGTCTAGTGAGGAAGATTTTGACCCTACTTCTTTGGAACATTTAGAAGATGCACATATCATAGACTTGAATGATACAATGTATGAACCATAAAATGAGGTCTTATCTCTAAATTTCATTGAACCAAGCCAAATCGTTGATCTTTTAATTCTCATATACCTAGAATTAATCGAATGGGATTCCATTGAGCCAACCATCCTCCCAACCTTTTTGAATGACAACGTGGTGTCCCAATACCTCAATGTGGTTGAACCTTCTTTTGCTATGGAATATCAAGAAGAAATGGTAAAGGGGAGTATCCAAACTTTCAATCCACCTAAAAGAGAAAAAAAGAAAAAAAGGAAAAGAATCTAATGTTGAAAACCACATTGTGGCAGCATTAGATCAAAAAGAAGAAGAAATAAAGGATGTTTCCGAAGGTGAAAACCCAAATGAGGCACCTAAGGAAGGAATTTTGGATGCTTTACCTGAACATTATGAAGAGAGATCTCCAATCTTGATCGAGCCTACAAAAAAGATAAACATTGGGTCAGAAACTGAGCCAAAAATCATACATCTAGTGACATCATTATCTAGCAAAGAGAGAAAATAATTCATTAAATTCTTTAAGGAAAAACAAGTCAACTTTGCATGGTCATATGATGATATGCTAGGCTTAGATCTGAACCTGATTATGCATCATTTAAACATCAAAGAAGGAGCCAAACCGGTCAAAAAAAGGCTCAAAAAGATGTATCCCCATATAGCCTTGCTAGTAAAAGTGGAATTGGAGAAATTGCTAAAAGTGGGATTTATTAGGGCCATTGATTATGCCCAATGGATTTAAAACATAGTGCTAGTATCAAAAGTAGATAAGTCCATCAAGATTTTCATAGATTTCAGAGACCTAAACTTGGTGTGTCCTAAGGATGATTTTCCTCTTCCAAGTATAGATGCCATTGTGGACCTAACAACATGACATTCTATGTTCTCACTCATGGATGGATTTAGCAGATATAACCAAATAAAGATAGAACCTAAGGACCAAGATAAAACAACATTCACGTGTGCATGGGGAACTTTTTGCTGGAATGTCATGCCTTTTGGTTTGAAGAATGCCAGAGCAACCTATCAACGAGAAATGACCACTATATTCCATGACATGATGCATAAGTTCATGGAGGAATATGTTGATGACATATTAGAAAAGTCTCATTCAAGAGAGGAGCATTTACCAATTCTACAAAAAATATTTGTCAGGCTAGAACAATTCAAAGTGAGGCTCAAACAAAAAAAAAAGTGCATTTGGGGTTCAATCAGGCAAGCTGCTAGGCTACATTGTATCTACAAAGGGAATATAAGTAGATCCTGCTAAAGTAAAAGCCATCATGGAGATGGAAGCACCTCAAACCATAAGCCAAATGAGGTCACTACAAGGAAGAATTCAATCCATTAGGAGGCTTATATCCCAATTGGCGAAAAAATGTCACAACTTCACCCAACTTCTCCATAAAGACACAGTTTTCAAATGGGATGAGAAGTGTGAAGGAGCTTTCAACATGTTAAAGAAGTACCTCATGAATCCTCCAATTTTGATGCCACCAAAAATAGGCAAACCCTTGATCCTATATATTTTAGCAATCGAGCATTTATTGGGGGCACTTTTGGCACAAGAAGATGAATCAAGCAAAGAAAAAGCAATATACTACATAAGTAGAACTCTAGTCAAATATGAGTTAAACTACACTTTCATCGAAAGGGCATGCTTGGCTATGGTTTTTGATTCACAAAAACTATGTCACTATATGCTATCTCATAAGATAAGACTCATTACCAAGATTGATCCTTTGAAGTATTTACTAAGAAAAGCAGCATTGAATGGAAGGTTAGCCAAATGGGTGATGGTATTGAGTGAATTTGACATTGAATATGTAGACCGAAAATAAATCAAAGGGCAAGGAATTGCTGACCAACTAGAAGAATCACCACTACAAGATGATCATCTGATTCAAGTAGAATTTCCAGATTCTAAGATTGTGAATATAGAGGCAAAAACATGGAAACTATACTTTGATGGTTCCTACACCCAACATGGATCAGGAGTAGGCATACTATTGATAAATCCGCAAGGGTCTACAATTCCAAAATCATATAAATTTCTATTCCCATGTACCATTAACGTAGTAAAATATGAAGCCTTAGTAATCGACATAAAGTTGGCTTTGGAATAGAAGGTGATAGAACTGAAGGTTTATGGAGACTCCCAACTAGTCATTAATCAAATTAATGATGAATATCAGACCAAAGATGACAAGTTGGTGTCTTACAAGAACATAGTGGAAAACCTTAAGATGTACTCCACTCTTATTACATTCGAGCAAGTGCCTAGAGAAAATAACAAAGCAACAGATGCAATGGAAACTTTGGCCTCACTTCTATAACTACCAAATCAAAGCACCGGATATGAATTCCTAGTAGAAGAAGTGGAACAACCCACATTTGACCCCACCCATCCTCATACTATTTTCTTATTAACTGGACAAGAATCACCTTGGTATGGACCTATTTACACTTACCTCAAAGACCAAATATTACCAATGGGACCAAACCAGGAACCAAAAAAAAATCTTCATCCACCAAGCTGCTTGATATACCTTAATATCCGAAACATTGTATCGTAAGAGTCTTAATGTTATGCTTCTTAGATGTTTAGAGAAAGAGGAATCAAATTTAGCCTTGCGAGAAATCCATGAGGGAATTTGTGGGTCACATTCAAATGGATTAACCCTAGCTAAGAAACTTCTTAGAATAGGATATTTTTGGCCTACAATGGAGAAAGACGCTTGTCATTTTGCTAAGACTTGTTGAAAGTGTCAATTTCATGGAAAATTGATCCATGTACCAGCCCAAGAGCTTCATCCAATGACAACACCATGGCCATTTTATCAATGGGGATTAGATTTAATAGGGATGATTCGTCCACCATCTTCCAATGGCCATAAGTTTATCATCACTACTATAGAGTATTTCACTAAATGGGTGGAAGTTGTACCCTTATCAACTACAATAGGAAAACAAATATCCTTGTTAATTTTGAATCACATAATTTGTAGATATGGCATACCTCATGCCATCATCACAGATAATGCAAAACACTTTAAAAACAAGGATCTAAAAGAGTTGTGTACAAAGTTCCACATGATACATCATTCCTCTTCAATCTATTATCCCCAAGGTAATGGAAAAGCTGAAGCAATGAATAAAAACATCTTGAAGATATTGAAGAGAATGGTGGACAATTCAGGTAGAGATTGGCACATAAAAATAAACCCGACCTTATGGGCTTATAGAAAAAGCATTAGAATGCCAACATGAGCTACACCTTTTTCCTTAGTCTTTGGAATAGAAGCAATTTTACCTTTGGAGGTAGAACTTCCATCTTTAAGGATATCTCTTCATGGTTTGATAAGTGAGGAAGATTATAGAGTTGCTAGGTTGCATGAACTAGAACTACTAGATGTGGAACAACAAAAAGCATTTGATCACTTAAGGGTATATCAAAATAGAATGTCAAGGACTTATAACAAGCACATTAAGTCAAGAACATTTCAAATAGGTGACCTAGTTTTGTGAGACAATCCAAAGAACCAAGCAGAAAGGGAAAAGAAAGGAAAATGGGAAACAAACTAGTTAGGACCTTTTGTTATCACTTCATCCTTTGGCACCGACACTTATAAGTTAGTGGATTGTGATGGAGAAGAGCTACAATAACCTATTAATAACATTCACCTAAAGAAGTTCTATACATGAGATAGATGAAAGAGTATAAAGACTATTAGAAAATTAGACGGTAAGCATCATATTTATTCTATATAGTCAAAAGAGATCTTGAAAATATCAAAAACATTGAAAAGAAGAAAAGAGAAAACAAATTGGAAAAGCAGAAAAGATAAAAAATAGTGAAAAATTGAGCATGAAGAAAAAACAAAACATTCATATATGATCCTCAAAAATATGTTATCTTGGTGAAAACCTAGCAAATAGGCACCTTGATGATATGAAAAAACAAATTTGAAAAAGAAAAAATACCAAAAAATCAAAAAAAGAGAAAAAAGTATCTTGGTGAAAACCTAGCAAATAGGCACCTTGATAGCAAAAAAAGGAAAAATCTTTAAAAATAGAAAAAAAAAGAAAGATCCATTCAATTGGTGAAAACCTCATAAATAGGTGCCATTAAAAGTCCAAGTCAGTCGCATACCTAGAAGGTCACCTTGTAAATATTGCATTCACCAACATTTGTATATATTGCATAATAAAACCCCACAGTTGCATTTGCAAGTACGTAGAGATTTTGGTCACCTAATCTACAAATTATCCTAAGTCCAACTTTGAAATCATATCAAACTAGGGGAAATCTACTCAAAAGGAGAAAGGATTCATAAAAAAGAAAACTTCAATAAATCATCAAATCAATTCATCAAAAATGCAAGTGAAACACTTCATCAAATCTTCAATCCCAATCCAATTTGAACCAAACACAAAAATTGATCCGAGATCTTACATGACCTTATCTTTATCATGATTAAAAGTATGAAATGGATGGAACTATACTTGAAATATGGATTTGAAAAATAGTGCAAAATATTTCTAAGTGTTGACTTGATTGATGAAATCACGTCTTTCTAGCAAATCAATGAAAGTTTTTAAACGAAATAAGCTATGATGAAAGGATGATATTTTATAGATTTTTGAATGAATGTATTAAGATCAAAGTTGTAAATCATGTATTATTTTTCTAAGGACGTGATCATCAAAGAATCATCGAGCACTTGTACATAGGATAAAACTGTGATCTTTGTTTGTTTACACAAAAGGATACCTTGGATATTTTGATGTTCAATATCACAATACCAAAATCCACTTGCAACATAGAATCTGACAAAATTAGTATTCGCACTCTCATGATTGGTTTTAATCAGTGATAGTCATACTAGAAAAGGATGGGAAAGAAAAACACAAGAGGTGCAAAAAGTATTCATATCATCATGGTGGAACTAGTGATGGTTGTACTAAAAAATGGAATTCCAAAAACTGCTCAATGATGAAAATAAGCTCCAAAATTTTTGAATAATGATAGTTAGTTGCATACATCTCAGATTAAATGCATTTAAGGTATTTTTCCTTTCTTAGTTTATAAATTGCAAGAGGGAAAATTGACAAAACAAAAGGGGGTGTGGTCGAATAAAAATAAAATAAAATCAAAGGATCATCAAAAACTATATGTGATCGAGTGTGTTGAAAATAAAAAATAAAAAATAGAGTGCATTTCATTAGTTCACTTGCATTTGTTAGGTTCATTTATCACCATTACATTCCATTGCATAAAGTTTCATTAAATCATTGAAAACATTGCATTAGATTCATTTTATTTGGCATTAATTCTAAGTGTTTTCATCATTTAAACCATTAAGTTCATTGCATTAAGTAGCATTAATCTTTATCAATAGAATCATTTAATACAATTGCATTAGGTTGCATTCATCATATTAAGACCATTAAATTGCATTAGGTTGCATACATCACCTTAAAGTTATTAACTGCATTAGATTGCATCATTCATTTCATTTAGTATGCATCATTCATGACAAAAGAGAATCATTCATTTTACATCCATTAAGTGCATTTATCATTACATTCATTAAGATCATAATCATTACATCATTATACCCATTACATCATTGCATTTCAAATAGAACATCATAACCATCACTAGGTGCATATTATTTAAGTCATTACATACAAATCCATTCAACAAAAGAAATGCACTGCATCATCATTTACATCATGTAACATCTAGGATCATTAATCATTAAGTATCCATATCACATTGCATTCATATATATTACAACCATCTAATCCATCTATATATCATTACATCCATAAAAGAAAATCATTAATCATTAGAATCCACATCATCACATTCATCCATCTATTTTTTGTCATACCTAAGACAACCATTTAAGCATCATTAGAACATATGCATACATATCAAAAAATGCATTATGAAAAACATAAAACAAAGCATATAGGAGATAGAACCATCTAGATCGGTATATCATGTCAAAACACCTGAAAAGGAGATCCAACACATCATGACATCATATATAATGAAAGCTATCAAAATGAGTATCAAAGTCTATAACATCATCATGAAGTAAACAACATATCAAAGTCCATCAAAGTGATCATAAAAGCAATATCCAGATAATCAATGTCTATCAAAGTATCAGTATCAACATCAACATTATGGATCAAATCAAATGATACAATAAGAGTCTAATATCTTGACATCAATAAGAGAATGAGATCATTTATCATCAAAGTACAAAGTAACTGAAATATATCAATTGATTGAGTCACCAACACCATTGATACCATCAGGACCAAGAGCACTATCTGGAGGACAACTCGAGCTCGCCTGTAATCCCTGTTGACTCATCACTGCCAAGAAGGTCTGCATCATCAAACTCAATTGAGAAACCTATTTCTGCATCACTGACATCTGAGTCTGAAGAGATATAACATCTGATGCTAAAGCTGGGGCAGGACCTTGTGGTGGAGGTATGGATGAAGAAGGCATCGAAGAAGATGGAATAGAGAATGATGGAACAAAACTAGAAGAAGATGGATGTGATGAAGAAGAGGGTATTGAAGTAGAAGAAGAAGTAAAAGTAGAAGCAGGTCCCTGAGAAGGTGGAGCTTGTAGAATAACCAGCGGTATACCCTGTTGAGTAGGAGGACCCTGTGCCTGATCTACTAAAACCTGTGCCACCTATGCCTCAACCTCTTTGTGATGTCTGGCTCTATGTCGACCCTATCTCACTATTGGATCCCTAACAAACTGATGAAGTGCTCTATCTGCGCCACCTCTACCCTGACCACCCGCAGGAGGAATATGAGTAGTGACAATCACTAGGATATGTACTCTGGCTGCTCTAGCTACTTGACAACCATGTCATCCATTCCTTGCTTGAATCCTACCCCTACCACCATCCCCACCATCATCATCTCCATCATCATCTCTGCCATCTCCTGCATCACCACTATCACCATCTGATAGCTCATCAATACCAGGAATCCTCTTAGTAGGATCTGTGAACCTAGGAAAGGGATATTGATGCAACCACTCAGCATAATCATCTGTGATACCAGCATCCATAATATACTCTCTCATTGACCAAGGTATATACAAAAGGTCTCGAATCTCTTTGAGAGCTATGCCATAATTTTCATAGGGATCCCACAATGATCTCTCTGCCTGCACTCCAGCATACATCGCTACTCCCTATGACATACCATGTTTGCACCCATACTAATGTAGTACTCTCTTGAAGCATAATCTCTCAATAATATAAGTGGAATGTCCAATCATCCATCAAGCGCAAAACATATAAGGTAACTCAGAGTCATCCTCAGGCCAAGCCTCACAACCAACATATGACCTCCATACCACACCATCCATATCATCAATGACACGATGCCAATAATCTAGCTTACCCATATGGGTCTAAATAACCATACCCTCATACATCTAAGTGAATGGCAAGCTCAGATCTCATTGTCGTGCTATGATAGGATGTGTCATTGGGATATGCTCCCAAGTCTAAAGCTGTAACAAGATTGCCCCTGTAGTAAGCATAGAGGATCATCTACAAACCATTGTATGTAGCTCATGATACAACTAAGCTAATACGCATGAACCCCAATCAAATCTCCAAGGATGTGCCATTAATTCCTCAAGGATAGGACCCCATCCACATGTGAAACCATGGCCATGCCTATCTAGCAGAAGAAACCCACCAATTAGAGTACCTAAAACTACTCGAAGCACTGAAAAAGAAAGCAACTGGGCCCACTGGATATGATCATCTTCAATGGTAGGATCAAGAAAAACCCGTTGACATGTAGACCCATCATAAATAGTGTCAACTCTCCTCTGGTCAGCAAGCGAAGGATGCAATATACATCCTCCAGAGTGATAATCATCTCACCCAATGGTAATTGGAAAGTATTATGGTCTGAGTGCCATCGCTCAGCCATAGCAGTGATCAAACCCTGATTCACTTGGAATCGAGGAAGGGCAAGAAGGAAAGAAAGACCACATAGACTGATATGTCTACGATCAGCCACACTGAGGTCTTGGATCATACTAAAAGGTAAGGGATAAGAACCGCGAACACCCAATGACTTAAGCACTGCCTGCAAAAAGAAAGTTCAATCACATTAGTTTTGAAATCAGTTATCATTTGGACTATCCTAAGTCAGTCAAACATTTACAAAATATCAAACCACAATCAATTTTCATGTTTCTACTTAGATAGAATGGAAAATTCATCATCACCCATCAGCTAAATCTAGATTGACGATCCAACATTCAAATTATGACTGACTCATACTAACATCTTATGACTTGCTATAACATCAAGTTTGTCACCTTAACCAATCAGTTGATCGATGATGTTGAACAGGTTGAAAGCTGACTGAGTCAAATTAGAATCTATCCTAAAAGGGTGAAAGTGCTATTTCAGGCTTTAAAAGTGCTAAAATGCAAACACGTTGTTTAAAAGTTTAAACATGCTACTTAATAGATCAAAAGCACCATTTTAGGCAAACATGCTAAAATAATTTGAAAGTGCTATTTTAAAATTCAGAAGTGCTATTCTAATTGGAAAAAGCAAAATCAACATTAAATGCGCTATTTGACAAGGCAAAAGTGGTCTAGGGCCAAGAATAGGCGTGTAAACACGCTATTTTGAAATGCAGAAGCATTGGTTAAAAACATGGAAGCACTACTTGAGTGGTAAAAGCACTGTTTAAATGTGTAAAAGTGATATTTGGAAAATAAAAGGAAAAAATAGAGGGTTTTACAATGAAAAATTTGATTTTCTAGAAATTAAATGCATAAATCGACAAAACAAAGAAGTTCAGGCACTCACCGGAGGTCCATAGTTATGTGGCCACTGGAACCATTGACCATGCTCAAATCTATGCTCATGAATCAGGATAGACATCATCGAAAAGTCAAAAGAGGTCAGAGCTCAAAAGTCAAAAGTAAGGGTGAAAATGAATAGTAAAAAGACTTTTTACCTCTTTATATAAATCCTTTTGACCTAAAAAGGGTATCTTTGACCTAAAAAGGGAATCTTTCACTAGAGGGGGCCTGAGAACTCCAAATTTTTTCACCAATTCTTCCAAATCAGGGGCATTTGTCATCAAACAGACACAAAAACATTATCGGAAATGAAATCAAAATTTGTTATAAATTGACCTAATCAACACAAAATGATGTAAATCATCAAAATTCTCAAACATCTATCAATTTCATTTCATTTTTGAGGGGGCATACCACTCGGATAATCAACATCAATAGCAACATCATCGAATCAAGAGAATGACCATCAAATCAGAGCGTAATCTTTTATCATAAGATTTTTTGCTATCAATCAAAAGGGGCATCAAATATTGAACCACATCAAATTAGGTATTGCATCAGTAATCTAACATCAGATCGACCATCAGAGCAATCAATCAATCCTATCATCAGAACTACATCTCATATCAAACATTGAATCGACCATCGACAGAATCAGGATCTTTCATCAGTAAAATCAAGACATTCTTTGAATTGACATGCTTCACATGTCAACTCAAAGAGGGGCATTTGTAATCACTGAAAAGTGGACAAGATCATTCATATGAGTAATCAAGGTAGAATCAAGGCAATTGAATTGAAACAAGCATTTGGCCAATCAAAATTAAAATCAAGTCTTAATTCAATATAATTCAAAATCTAAAGCCAAAAGAGAAATTAAAAGCATTTAAATCAAGTGAAATTAAATCAATGTACAATTAATTCAATTAATTATATAGTTTGAATTAAATCAAATCAACCCATTCAAGGGGTGCACATGGATAAATAAATGAATTAAAATTAATTAGTTAAATCCTAATTTCTCTCAACACCACATGGGAGGAAAAAGTGTCAACAGGATTTAAGAAAGGAACTCACATGGATCAAGCCAAATTCAATCTCAATCACTCAAATTAAAAGAGCATCTTGTCCACTCATCTTGTCTTCTTATCCCAAGCTTTGAGGACACAATATTTAAATTGTCTTCAAAGGGTGGAACCAAAGACCCAAATCAAGCCTAATCATGATCAACTCTACCACACCCCCTACCCTTGCCTAAATCTATAAAAGGAAGACTAAATCACTCATAAAATAATCCACAAATCCTCTTGCATTTTACAACTAGAAAGGCAAATTAAGGCTAATTAGTTGTATTTCATTTGGAATTGAACAATTTACCTTGTTTATCATATCATTTCTCATTCTAGGACTGTCATTAATGGAGGCTTGCCGAGAGCTTCACATTAACACTCTTAGTTAGAGAGCCATACGATGCTTAATTGTTCATTCATTTGCTAAATAGATTGCTAGATTGTGGTTATTTAGTTTCTATTTCATTTATTGTTCAATACTAATTCTATGAAGGACAAAATCTTGTACACACTGATATACTCCAATCTGATCTCTTTCTCTTCTACCTTGTCTCTTAAGAAATAATACTTTATTGGTATATGCTTTATTTTAGAATACATAATTGGATTCTTCAATATATTCACTATCCTAGTGTTATCACAATGTATAAACACAGGTTCTTCAAAAATTATTCCAATGTCTTTCATCATCTGCTTCATCCAAATAATTTGAGTGCAGTTTATAGAAGCAACAACATATTCCAATTCAACAATAGACTGAGCTATACAGTCCTACTTCTTACTTAGCCATGAAACCAATCTTTTCCCAAGGGGAAATGCACCTCCACTAGTACTTTTTTTGTCATCCAAACTTCCTTCCGAATCAATGTTAGTATAAGCATGTAACACAAAATCATCATATTTTTCATACCATAATCTATACTCAAGTGTACCCTTCAATTATCTGAATGTCCTTTTCACATCAGCAAGGTGAGTCTCTTTAGTATTTTCTTGATATCTCACCAAAATTCCAACAACATTAGCTATATCATGTATGGTATGGATTAGATATTGTAGGCCTCCAATCATTTTTTTTACTTTGGCTGAAAAAACTTGCACTTTCATCATTATTAGTAAGCTTATAACTAGTAGCCATGAGTGTTCCAATAGGTTTACAATATTCCATTCCAAATTTCTTTAACATCTCTTTAAGATACTTTGTCTAAGAAATGAAAATTCTATCTTTATACTGATTAATTTGTAAGCCAAGGATAAATTTCATTTCACCTATCATTGACATCTCAAATTCATTTTCCATTTCCTTAGAGAACTTCTTACTAATCTCATCATTTCCTACAAAAAAAATGTCATCCACAAAAACTTCAACTATTAGAATTCCTTCTTTACTAGTTCTTAAATATAAATTACTATCATCATTACCTTTTCTAAAACCAAGACTCAGTAGATACTTATCCAATCTCACATACCATGCTCTAGGTACCTGTTTCAGTCCATACAATGCTTTCTTCTATTTACATACCATATCCTCATTATCTGTCAAAAGAAATCTATCAGGTTGCTCAATGTAAACTTCTTCCTCAAGATCACCATTCATAAATAAAGATTTAACATCCATCTGATATACTTTAAAGTCTTTATGTGTAGCATAAGCAAGAAATATTTTTACTACCTCTGACCTAGCAACAAGAGAAAATATTTCTTCAAAGTCTATGCCTTCTTTTTTAGAGTATCCTTTACAAACATGTCTTTGTTTATTTCTTACAACTGTCACTTCTTCATTCATCTTATTTCTGAAAACCCATTTAGGTCCTATCACATTTTTGTCTTTAGGTATAGGAACCAATTCCCAAGTATTGTTTTTTTAATTTGATCCAATTCTTCCCGCATTGTGTTAGTCCAAGATTCATCCTTACAAGATTCATCAGTAGTTTTAGGTTCAACTTGAGAAATCAAACAAATTTCATTCCTTAATCTAGATCTTGTCGACATTCCTTTATTAGCATCACCAATGATTTTATTTTTAGGGTGGTTTTTCTTTACATACCTCAGTGTATTTTCAATATCAGTAGAGTCATTCAAACATATTTCCATCTCATGATCAACTTCAAAAGGTCCTTCTTGATTTGTAACAACTTCTCTATTATTTGAATTCTGACTATAATCATAAACTGTTTCTAGAATCTGAAACTTCTCATCAATTGTCACATTATAACATTCAATCATCTTTATCAATCTTAGATTAAAAAATTTACAAGAATTTATCTTAGTATAATAACCAAGAAATATCCCTTCATCACTTCTAGCATCAAATTTTCCTATTTCATCATCTCTTTTGATATAGCATTTACTACCAAATATTTAAATTTTTTTTATAGTAGGAGTATGATTAAACCATAATTCATAAGGAGTCTTACCTGTACCTTCTCTGATCTGAATTCAATTTAAAGTATAAACAATAGCACCAACATCTTCTTTCCAATGAATATGTGACACATTTCCTTCCAGCAACATCTAAATTGTTCCATTTCTTCGCTCTGCAATCCCATTCTATTGTGGAGTGCTAGGAGCTGATGTTTTTCTATATATGCCATGCTCTTCATAGTAGTTATTAAACGTATCTGAAGTAAATTATCCACCTTTTATTGATCTCAAATATTTTATCTTTAAACCAGATTCATTCTCAAGTTTCTCTTTAAAAATCTTAAACTTGTCAAAAGTCTCATACTTTTCTCTAAGAAATGCAACCCACATCATCCTAGAGAAATCATCAACAAAAAGTATAAAATACCTCTCACCATAATAAGATATTGTTCTTGTAGGTCTACAAAGATCTGTATGCACAAGATCTAACTTCCCTTTAGCTGAGTAAGATTTTTTGGGAAAACTACTTTTAGTCTCTTTCCACATTACACATTCTCTACACATGGTGTTAGATGGTTTTAAAATATTTGGTAGGTCTCTAACAACATTTTTCATACTTTCCTTCACAATATTATCAAAATTCACATGAAAAAATCTTCTGTGCCATAACCAACTATGATCAATCTTCACAACAAAACAAGAAGCCTCAGATGTGTTTAGCTCAAATACATTACCTCTTGATTTAGTACGAGTTGCAATCAAATATCCTGACTTTCTTCTGATAGAACATCTCCCATTAATGAACTTTAGTTGATAACCCTTGTCTACAAGCTTTCCAACACTCAAAAAATTATGCTTAAGTCCATCAAAAATAATACATCATCAATATTAGTCTTACCATCCAGAGAAATTGATCCTACTCCAATGATAAACTTAGGAACATTATCACCAAATAGAACTACACCACTATCATACTTTGTTAGCTTAAAAAAAACTTAGTTTTATCACCAGTCATATGATGTGAAAAACCACTATCTATGATCCATTCCAATTTCTTCTCAACATGTGAAACTAGAGCTTTTTCTTCATGAATAGGTTCATCATCTTTAATAGAAATAAATACAATGTCATCATAGTCTATTTCATCATCATCATAAACACCTCCACTAGCATAGTAACATTCTTTATCCTTTGAGTAATTAGGTTTGTGAAACTTAGGTTTGTGCTTAGGAACCCTTGTAGGAAATCTAGATGCAAAATGACCAATCTTATTACATGAAAAATATTTTAGGGGTTACTTTCCTTCAAACTTACCTTTACCTCTCTTTTGTCTTCTTGCGATCAGGGCCATAATCTCATCTAACTTCTTTTCTTCTTCCTGTATCTTTTCCCATTCATCAATGTAATCACCTAGCTCTTCTCACACATCATTTTTTCTATTACTTGCTAGACTTGATAAAGTCATTTTGTCATTACGCACAATCTCCTTAAATGTTGATTCAGGCTTAGGTAATGAATCTTCAAGTTCTGCAGCCTGAAAGGTATGATCTCCTCTATCGCTTGCACTTTATAGTTATACACAGGTGTCAAAGATCTAAGAATATTTGGGATCACTTCCTCTTCATTGCATGTGCCTCCATAATTTCTAATGCCAATAGAAACCTCTATAACCCTCTTTACATATGCTCTAAAATTTTCATCATTTCTCATTCTCAAAGTTTCCATCTTTGTCTTCCAATTCTGGAAATTTTCTTGTTTAGTAAATATGTCTCCTTCATATAGTGCTTCCATTCTCGACCAAATTTTGTGTGCTGAATCCAAGTCCTTAACCTTAGTAAATTCACCTTTAGAGAGTGCACTAATCAATTCTTCCCTTGAAACCATGTTACTATTAGGAATAGTCCCAAGAGATAACTGAGAGGGGGAGGGGGGGGGGGTGAATCAATTATCTACCAGTTTCAATTCTTTATCCAATTAAGTATACTTAAACATTAAGAATAAACACAATGAAATTACACTTGAACACAACACCAATATTTTGGTTATGGGGAAACCCAAATAGGTAAAAACCCCGGTGGGAATTGACACCCACTAATAAACTACACTAGTGTATAATGATCCTTGTTAGAAGATCTTACAACCCTGTTAGGAGTTGATCTTTACAATGCAATAAGTAAAGTGACTTGGTCAAAGGTCGGACCTTGTTAGGAGTCTTTTATGATTGACCCTGTTAGGGGTGAGGACACACTGTTCGAGAGCTCACTGCTCAAAGGGGTGAAGGTTGCAACCTTCTGAATAATAGATACACACTATATCTGAATCTTGATGAACTGCAAGGTAGACCTACTATCTTGATTAGTTCCAATGAATATCATATACTCTTTACTTGGTCACATAGACTTTTTTTTGATGGCTCAACACTTCACACTCTCTACTCTACTTTTCTCTTTTAACTCTGAACCACACTTAGCAATCACAAATGACTTCCTATAAATATCTTTCCTCTAAATGATATAATCAATTCATCCTATTAGAACCATCTTGAAATCATATTAGAGAAACAATAATAGTCTCCAATCATATCTCCATCAGCTCTACTAAGCACACATCACAAACTGGGACCTGTCCAAATCAATAAGTGTAGATGCACACTACACACTGTCGGCTCTACCAAAATAACTGATACTTTCTCCTCAAGATGAATTAAATTATGCACTCTTAATAAAAAATTAATAACTCTTCCCCAATCAATAATCCAAGCGCGTATACCATAATGATAGGTGCAACTCCTGTACCAACATAATCTCTGTCGGCTCTTATGAATAAACACAAGAAACTGCAACCGGGAATAGTGACTTCATAACTTCACTTCTACTACATATTAGAATCTATGTCCATGAATGTAACATCACTAATATGTCTCCATCACATATCCAAATGCACAAGGCTCCTTGATGACTGTACGAACAATCACTCACAGAACACTTCCTGTAACTCTGTCAAGAACATTGCTGACACAAGTTGCTATATAACTATTTGTACTTATAATTAACCTTTACATCCATGATATCATGCTGATAATATGTCCATGCTTCATATACTCAAAGCTTACTATATAAGTCTTCCACGCATCCTACTTACCATATGTTGTCATCAATGACAAACATATAGTCAGCACTAGCTTGCTGGAAAATCTCCAACAATCCCCTTTGGCATTGATGGCAACATATGGAATGAAAAACACCACCAATCCAAATGAAATTTTTTTATAACATTCTCCATTTCCTCATCAAAACCCCCCCCAAGGATGAATCCTCCATTTGTTGTATTAATCTTTAATATCCTCCATTTGCGCAATTGAACTATTTTTAAGACTGAATACTACTCCCCCTTTACTATTGTTTTCCGTGACTGTATACTACTCCCCCTTTGAAATAAAAGGCAAAGGGCACCAAATAATTTAACCACTGGTACTACTCCTAAGGTAGAGTAGCCAACCCTTCATCAGTCACTGAGGACTGATGCTCTTTCCACTTTCTCTAAGAAGAATCAAGGAAGGGAATTACTCCCATCTTCTCCCTGAGATACTCAAAAGTATCCTTTGGTAAAGGCTTTGTGAATATATTTGCTAGCTGTTCCTTTGTACTAACATAATCCAATCCAACTTCTTTCTCTGCCACTTTTTCTCTAAGGAAGTGATACTTGATCTCTATGTGTTTTGTCTTTGCATGCATCACAGGATTCTTTGACATGTTAATTGTACTAGTGTTATCACAATGAAGAGCAATAAGATAATCAATCTGAATTCCAAAATCCTTTATCATCTTCTTGATCCAAACAATTGTAAAACAATTTAAGGTTGCTACAAAATACTCTGATTCTACTATTGATTGAGAAATACAGTTCTTCTTCTTGCTTGTCCAAGTGACAAGTCTGTCACCAAAAAACACTTCTCCTCCTGATGTACTCTTTCTGTCATCAACGCATCCTGCCCAATCTGCATCTTTATATACATGAAGCTCAACATTTTTAGAGTTAGGATACCATAGACCATAATCTATAGTTCCCTATAAGTTTTTGAATATTCTTTTTACTGCCATGAGGTGACTTTGTTTAGGCTCTGCTGCAAATCTTCCAACTATGCCAACTGCATTAGAAATATCAGGTCTAGTTTGAGTAAGATATATAATTTTACCAATCATAGACTTGTACAATGTTGTATCTACTATTGGAGAATCATCTTCTTTGGTAAGCTTGCATCCTATTATCATAGGTGTACCCACTGTCTTGCAATCATCCATCTTGAACTTATTTAATATCTCTTTCACATACTTAAACTGATTAATGAAAATAACTTTCTCTATCTGCTGCCCATTTAATCCCAAAATGTATTTGATAGGACCAATCATGCTCATCTCAAACTCGCTCTGCATTTCCTTAGCAAATTTTGCACTAAGTTTGTCATTACCCCCAAAGATAATGTCATCAAAAAATATAGCTACAATTAGTAAACCTTCAGATGTCTCTCATATGAATAGGTTACAGTCTGCTGCTCCTTTCTTGAATCCAATTTTTGTTAGATATCCATCAAGTCACTCATACCAAGCTCTAGGGGCTTGCTTAAGTCCATAGAGGGCTTTCTTCAATCTACATACCATATCAGGCTTGTCTGATAAGGTGAATCCTTCTGGCTATTCAATGTATACTTCTTCCTTTAGCTCTCCATTTAAGAATGCTGACTTAACATCCATCTGATAAAATTTGAAGTTTTTGAATGTTGCATAAGCTAGAAACAACTTGATAGCTTCTAATCTTCTCATAGGTACAAATGTGTTTGAATAATCAATACCTTCTTTCTGTGCATATCCCTTACATACTAACCTTGTCTTGTTCTTTACTACTGTATCATCTTCATTCATCTTGTTTTTGAATATCCACTTTTTTCCAATCACATTCTTATCACTAGGTCTTGGGACCAGTTCCCAAGTATCATTCTTGATAATCTGATCTAGTTCTTCTTTCATAACATCATGCCAATTTGAATCATTACATGCATCTTCAACACTTAAAGGTTCTATCTGAGATAGTAAAAATACAGCTTCATTTCTTGATGAATTGTTTTCTTTTGATCTTGTTGTGAATTTGCTGCTCTGATCTCCAATGATTCCATCCTTAGAGTGATATCTAGATGTAAACTTTGGAACTTTAGGTGATACTGTCTCATCTTCCTTCTAAGTTTCTTCTTCACTTGTTTTAGGGTCATTGAATAATACATCAATACTGTCAAACATCTCTTCAACAACTATCTCACTAGTGGAAGGACTAGGTTTTTCTTCAATCATAGGTGAATAATCATGATATCTTTCTTGAACCATAAACTTTACATCAATCTTAACATGAGCACTTTCAATGATCTATTTCAGTCTCAAATTAAAACATCTATAATCTTTTCTTTTAGTAGAGTAACCAAGGAAAATACCTTCATTGCTTCTTTCATCAAACTTGCCTATTGCTTCATCCCTCTTAATTTAGAACTCGCTTCCAAAGATACTGAAGTATTTCACTATGGGAACATTGCCAAACCATAGCTCATAAGGTGTCTTATCTGTGCCAAGCCTCAATTGTATTCTATTTATGGTATAGACTCTTGTGTTGAACACATCTCTCCAATAGGTTTGTGCAACTTTTCCTTCAATCATTATGGTGCACGCTATATCAAGGATGATCCTATTCCTTCTCTATGTAATCCCATTTTGCTGAGGGGTTCTAGGCACACTCAACTTCCTCTTTATGCAATGTTCTTCACAGTACTCATAGAATCTGTCAGAGGTGAATTCTCCTCCTCTATCCAATCTTAGACATTTTATCTTTAGTCCAGATTCATTCTCAACCTTAGCTTTGAATATTTTGAACTTCTCAAATGTTTCAGACTTATCTTTCAAGAATGCAACCCACATCATTCTAGAATAATCATCACCAAACAAAATGAAATACCTTTCACCATAGTATGATCTTGTTTGAGTTGGTCCACATAGGTCTGTATGAATAAGATCCAATTTGTTCTCTGTTGAATTATGCTTTCTTTTGAATGGATTCCTTACATGCTTTCCCATTACACATTCCCTGCAAATAGTATCAACTAGCTTTGCTATGCTTGTTAGATCTCTTATTGCCTTTACATTGCTTATCTTTACTATGTTATCAAAATTGATATGACACAGTCTTTTATACCATAGCCAACTATCATCAACTTTAGAAACAAAACAACTTGTTTCTAAATTAAGGTGAAAAAAATTACCTTTAGTCTTTGAACCTGATGCAATCATAACACCATCTTTTTTGTTAATGATGCACTTGTTGTCTTTTAACTCCAATTGATAACATTTTTCAAGCAACTACCCAACACTAATAAGGTTATGCTGCAAACCATCTATAAAGAACATCATCAGTGTTGTTCTTTCCATCCAATGTGATAGATCCTCTACCAATGATAGGTTTAGGAGTGTTATCTCCAAATCTAACCATGCCACCTTTGTATCTATCCAAATGAACAAATCTATCTTTGTCTACTGTGATGTGAGAAACCACTGTCAATGATCCAATCTATCCTAATGTCTACATGTGAAATAAGTGCTAACTCTTGTGTGTTCTTGTCATCTTCAAGAGAAATGAATCCAATTTCCTCTTCTATTGAATCTTCATCTAATACTCCATCACCAACATAGTAACATTCCTTTGTATACTTAAACTTGTAGTTATTTTTGTACTTCTTAACTCTTGTAGGACACTTGGATGCAAAGTGACCAATCTTGTTACATGAAAATAATTTGACTAGAAATTGACATTCATATTTTCCTTTTCCTTTCTTTTCTCTTTTAGCAATCATATCAATGAAATCATATAGTGCTTTTTCTTCATCATCATCATCAAAATTACCAGAGGTGTGCAAGGATTTCTTACCATGGACTGAGGCTTTGAAGGCTATTTCACTTTTAGGCTTTCTCTTCAAACTTGATATCTCAAATGCAGCAATCTTGCTGATTAAGGTCTCTCTTTTGAAGTCTTCTGAGAATTGCATAGTCTCATCAAGGATGTTTATCTTTCTCTCATATTCTGGTTTTAAGGTAGTCATCACCTTATGTTGGAAATTTGGCTGAGCTAAGTACATAAATGTTGTCATTATGGAAACATATGATCCACATGAAGATCGCAAAGGTCAGAGAGCAGGAATAGCAGAGCGTATTGCAAATTTGTCTAAGTGTGAGACAACATTTTCACTAGTGTACCCGAACATAGTTTTTGTTTGCGACATTGACTAGAGTAAGTTCAATGCTTGCACACTTGAAGATAGACTCTATGATGTCTAATGATGACCCATCTCAGAGCACAAGTCATTATGACATGTACAAAATTAGTTATGACAGTTTTACTGAAGACAGTGTTAAGCCGACAGGACAATTTTGAAGACATAATTGGTAAAGAGTTAAGGGATTTTTTTTTTTTTATCAAAATAACGTCTTAACAATATAAAGGGATGACATCCTAGATGTTAACCCTTAGATAAATATATATGGAAGTCGACCATGTAAAGTTATTAGCCTTAATAACTTGTATATATGTAATTGTAAATTGTAAGAAAAAAAGAGAAGTGGTAATATTGTAATGATATGATAAAGTGATATGATGTGAATGTAAGAGCAGTGAAAAGATATTGATGCAAGTAGCATAAGGTTATGTACCTTAATCCATTTTGTAATTAGTATACATTGTACATTACTTGTTTGGGTAGTGGGCTCATCTGGTAATCAAATTTTGTATTGACAACTCCTAACAAGGTTGAGGCTTCTAACAAGGCCTATAGTCCCTTAATCAGGACTGATACACTATATGCTTGTAATAGACTCCTAACAGGGTCAATATCCTTAACATGGTACTTTTGATTAGTGGATCTTTGTGGGTGCCATCCGCACCGGGGTTTTCCCTTGGCCAGGGTTTCCTCAAGAACATATCATGTGTTATGAGTTCTTTAGTTTTATTGCTATGCATATTGTTTAGCTTCTTATGTTATGCATGTGTAAAGATAATCTGTTATATCCATATTTGGGAAAAAAATAAAGTTTGTAGAATACTGATTCACCCCTGCCTCTCAGTATTCCCTATTTCTAACAATTGGTATCAGAGCTTAGTTACTCAGAAAAGAATCATTCAAGGAAAGCCTAACAGCTTGAGTAAGATCTCTATGGATATGGATCAACTACAAAAGAATCTTGAAGAAGCTCTTGAATAGATTGATATGCTTACTGATGAAAGAGACATTCTGAAAGGGAAATATGATGATGCAAAGAACCTCATTGAGAAACTAAAAAGAAAGTTGGAAGATCTGAAATCTGAAAAGCAATCCAAAATTTTTATTGAAGATTGCGATGACAATTTAGAAAAAGAAAATGTGATCCTTAAGCATGAAATGAAGATAGAAAAACTAAAATTAAGTTTGAAAGATGGAAATAGCAAGAATGAAGAAAATTTGAAATCTAAGAATGAAAAGTTAAAGATTGAAAATGAAGAACTGAAATCTAAACTTGGCAATGTAACATCTGAACTTGAGAAAGTCAATTTGCAGTATGCTGAACTTGAGAAATACAACAAGATTGTGAAAGGTGAACTGACTCAATCCAAACAACAACTTGAAAGGCTATATTCAAATAGTGAGAAGATTGATGAACAAGTATCTTTTGGGAAACCATCCTATGATAAGACTGGACTTGGATTTAACATATTCAAAACAAATGACGAGAATAAGGAACCAGATCTGAAAATCTAGATGAGAAGAAGTCTGATGAGATCAACAAATTAGAAGAACCACCTAAAGGAGAAGAACCACCTAAGAAAGAAGAATCACCCAAAGGTATGCAAAGAGAATTCAAAGGTAGATGTTTTGGTTGTAATACTATTGGTCATATGAAGAGAGATTGCACAGGTAAGCAATTTAAACCTCTTAATGGTTATTGTTATAATTGTCATGGTTTTGGACATAAAGCTATTGAATGTAGAAAATCTAAAGTTATTGAAAACAATTATGGTAGTAGAATGTTTAGGAATACTAAAAATGTAGATAAGAGACTTACTGAAGATATGAATAGAAGAAATGGATTAGTATGTTATAGATGCAACAAGGTTGGACACATTGCTAGAAACTGCAAATCACAAATCAATCAGCAAGGACCAAGATATGGAAACAATGGAACTGTTTGTCAGATATGCAACAAGATTGGACATACAACAAGATTTTGCAGAATGAACAATGGAGTTTTTCATCCTAACCCTAATCCTAGAAATTATGAAAGAAGAAATGAAGATGCAAGAAACAGATAGAAAGGTTGCTATAGTAATGCAGATGAAGTGAAGTTTGTTAAAGGCACAGATCAAGGAGACATATTCAATATTGAAGGTAATCAAAAAGGTGAAGTATCAAGTGGTAAGAATGAATCCTTACCTGACCTATCTGGAAGCACTTGATTTATGAAAATTATAGTAGATTAGGAACTTAGAATTAGTGTAGAAATAGATTTATGATGAATTAAGTCTTGCACAGTTAATGTAAGGTAGTTTATGATGTACTGATGCTATGGTTAAGAGCACAAAAGAAAATATTATGTTTTGCGAGATCACAAGAAGTTTTAAGTTTTTACAGGTTAACAGAAATAACTTTTTGGAAAGAAGCAGCAAAAGAATTGAATGCGATGTTAGACTGAAGTGAGATTGAAGTAATAAAAGGTTATGATTGATGTTATTTGATCATCAAAGTGAGTTGAAGTGTTTAGGAGAGCAAAGAGCAGTGATTGGAAGCATTTTGCAATGATTTGGTGAAGGATTTAAGTGTTGAATCTATGCAAGCCCTAGAATCATGAATTTGAGGTATTTTACTTGGCAGATCTTTGAATCGATATAAAGAACTAGAAGCAATCATGGATGTATCTTTGATTCATAATGTCAGAGACAAAAATAGACCTAGAATGAAGAGGGAACTAGTAGAACCCTTGGAAGAAGATAACCCTAGTTTAGTATTATCATCCGTACCAAATGAAGTTTTGCATTTGGAGAATGTGAGAAGTTATCTTGGATGCAAGTTAGAAACCATCAGTGATAGTGATTTTACCAATGAATATCAGAAGATTTTCAATTAGGATATGTCATTGAAACAAGGATATGAACATTTGAAAGAAAATGAGATTGTTAAGTATGCATTGCAGTATGAATTTGACAATGAAGAATGCACTAAGATTATTTTGAGTAGAATTCACAATGGAAAGTTTTGGCTAGAGGATAGAGTGATAGACATTACAACTGACGTGATTCATGAAGTCACTGGACTATCTAAAATTGGTGCTATTCCTTTAAATGAAAAGAATATGAGGAAAATAGTCATGGACAACACAGAATCAACCTATAATGGCAAAGGAATTGTGATTAGCAAGATCAAACAACATGATGTTAGATATTTATGCAAGTTTCTAACCACTAAGTTTTGTGAAAATTCTAGAGAAGATGACATGGCAGCTGGAATAGTACACATAGCCTATTTAATGTGTATTGACAAGGTACCAGTTGATATGTGTGAAATTTTGAGAATATAATTATTTGAAAACTTGGAGAAGATTAAGCAAACTAAGTATGCACAATTTAGATTTTCATCCTTAATCACATACATGTTTTTCCACCTATTGAGAAGATTTCTGAACACCATTGAAAATGATTGGAATGATGGTCAATCTACTATGGAAAGGATAAATAAAGTATATATGAAACATGTTATTGACAAAGTGAATGAGAGTGCTATGTTAGTGATGAAGACATTTCATAAATTGGTAATCAATAGATCAAGGATTCCACAGTCTATTGTGGAGAAATATAAAGATGATATATGTTTTATGGTTGACACTGACTTTACCTATATTGAAGTAGTGGAGCCTAGAATTGAGTTCATAGACCCTCTTGGCTATGAGATATCTGAGATAGAAATAGAAGAATATGTTGGTAGGTTACTTAAGTGTAAGTTGGACACTCAGTGCAAAAGGTTTGGAACTTTTGAAGAGAATTTCAACTCTGCAAAAGCTATAATTGAGGAGAAGCAGTCTAAGAAGAGAGTTGACAGCAGTATAAAGAAAATATTGAAAGATTCAAGATTGACACAATATGAGTTTGAGATAGAAAAGAACACAATAGTAGAAATCAGAATGAGTGAACAGAAAGAAGTTTTGTCTACCCCACCAATTGCAGTACAACAAAAAGAACCTCAAGTCAAGGTGAAAGTAGAGGAACCAGAGATGGAACAAGAAACAAGCAGACCTACTAGGTCTACCTCCTCCACTCCTAGCAAGAGAATGAAAGAAATTGCTACTAGACCTGGTAAGAGATAGAAAACTTTGGTGCCACCAGTTCCTAGGAAAGTTGCAATAATTAAAGATGATGACACTACTTTGGTTAAGAAGAAAGCTTGGAAACCTAAAGTTGAAAAGCTTAATGAGTAGATTATTGAAGATGGAAACTTTACCAGAATGAATAAGTACTATAGTCTTTATGATTATTTAGATAGACTTAACTTGGAGAATGCAATTGTAAAGCACATGATTTTTGCAAATAAGAAGTTTGACACTATTCAGGGTCAGATACCTGATGACTTGTATAAAAAACTTGTAAATAGAAAGAAGAGAGCACAAGAAGAAGACACTTCTATCAGAGAGAATCTAGTAAGAAAGATTTGTGATGTGAGAGATGATGCACACCTGAAGTAGATATTGAAGGCCTTAAGCACCCATCTAAGAACCAAAAGGAGAACCATTCTAGTTATGGGAGGCAGATATGAAGAAGTTAATTTTGATACAGAGCAGGCAATAATCAAGGTTATGGCAGAAATGGTTGGAGAACCATCAATTGCAGCCGATCAAGCAGGTGAAGAAGAACAAGAGGATATTCCCTCTCCTCCAGCTATTAGCATTGAAGATGAATCAATGAATATAGAAGGTACAAAGGTCACCTTGGATACTGATGAAAATGTATTCAAGAATTTAGGAAACATTGTTGACAATTCGACTCTTGATGAACTAGATACAAAAGCAGAGAAAACACAAACCACTATTGAAGAACCTAAAGCAACAGAGATTCAAGCACCTATTCCTATCAAAGAAGACATCAGTCTTACTCCTGAGACTGGAAAGAAGAAGGAAATTGGATCTTTATTTGAGGATTTAGGAAAAGAAGTTGATGGTGATGATGATCAATTGGAACTGATCACTTCTTTGAATAAGATTATTGGCAAGAACAAGAAAGTGAAGAATCTTGAAGGGAGTCTGAAGGAACTAATTGAGAAGTTACAAAGCATTGTAACTACACAAATTATAGGGGCAAACCCTTTGGAGAAAGCTAAGAAGGTAATGAGAACTTTTGATAATGAATTCACTAATCTATCTGATATCGCAAAAGTGAGAGCTCAAGCAGCTTATGAAGCTAAAATGCTTTTGGATATTAGCCAAAATATCAGGAATGATATTAAAAGTCTTGATATCTGTATCAAGGACTTGAAAAAGCATTTGGGAATAGGAAAATCTTTGTCATGCCCATCAAATTACAGTCTAAAAACACACCAATTTTTTTTTTAAGGAGATAATAAGTCCAAACTATTGTTACGGGTTATCAGGTGTCACTGACAATAGTTCGTAAAGGGTATGAAGAACCAATTCTTTACAACGTTGGTTCCCAAGGGTTACTAGCTGATTAAGTTTTAACAAGGGATTCTATCTAGGTGGAGAAATTGTAATTTAAAGTTTGCCTAACATTAAAGTTTGTTTATGAGGGTACCACATTTAATTTCAACTATATTGTTATCGAACGAAAGAGTTTATAGACAAAATTGTGCTATGCTGGGTCATAGGGTTCAATTCATAAATTGTCGTGGTACTATAACAAATGAATATTTAATAACCAACATATTGGCTAGACCAATTCGATGTTCGAGAAATTAAGTTACATTTTATTTTAAAAACATTAGCCCATTTTGCTCATCCCTAAAAGCAACATTGAAAGACAACATATTATACAAATCTTTCTTTTACAATGTTGATTTGTACTAATTATTATTGTGTTTGATAAGCATTAAACATCGTTATAACGGTTAGCATATAATAAAGTATTAAGTGGCACTAACTAAATTAGTTACCATTTAATACATTTATTAGTGTACAAAAGTATTTAATTAAAGGCCTAAATTTAGTGATTACCCTATAATCCCAATTTAATACTCACTAATAATAATTTACTAAATTATAATTGTATTAATTAACCCAATTATTAAATAATATTAATTATAAATTATTAAATAATTATTCAATAATTATTATTAAATATAAATTATTAACTATTATACAACAAATAATATTAAAACAATTAACAAATAAATTAATAAAGATTATTTATTTCAATTAGTAGAATTTCTATTATTTATTAACATGATATTTGTTATATAATAAAACAACTCACTTAATTCCTAAGCTATCTTATTATCTACACACCTACTCATTAACCTAAACATTCTACCGAACCTACTCATCATAACCTAGTCTCCCATCACAACCCCTACAAGGCTAGGGTGTGAAAACCAAGGCCAAGGGAGCTAGCAAAAAGGTGGGGAGCAAGTTTGGAGGCCCCACTAAAACCTGTGCCCAAGACTTAGTATGTATTAAGTCTTCCAACAAGGCCAGCGCATAAAGAAGGAGTGGAGTGATTGAGGGGACATGGGGATTTGGGCCCCACTCCATTCCTCTCCCAAATGCCAAGAAGAAGCTAACTCACGCAGGGCTGGAAAAAGGTAAGAAATAAGTCAAAAACAAAAGTAACCAGGACATAGGATTATCTAGTGCATTAAAGACAAATGTAGGACATAATTTATTATGAAAGGTGTGGTCTCCCATGCTTTGCACCCCTTTTGGGAAGTTATGAAGATGTGGGGTAAGACTTAATATTTTATTGTTTAGAAAATTAAATAGATAAATTTTATTATTATAATAATGTCTGTGGCATGGAATTGTATGGGATTTTTTTTTCCCATACAAAATCCAGAGACCTGTAGGTCTCAATTTGCCCATTCATTTAAATTTGTATGTGAAATTTTATTTTCTCTACACATCTACATGGTTTATAATTTTGCTTATTTGGTTTAGGAACATTATATATGATAAAGTTGGTATATCAATTTATCTAATTATAGCATATGGTCTTCTATGGAAAAGAATCTAATGATCTAAATTGATCAATATACACAACTAAATTGAATTCTTCTAACACAAATACAATATCAAGCTATCAATTAAAAATTTGCAAGGATAGATAGGGATAGAGATTAATCCTTTGTTGTAAATCTATTAACACTTACATACAATGATCTTACTATAATGTTTTGATAACTCTTTTTTTTTTTTTTCATTTTCTAAAGCCTTATCAATACAATATAAATGCCATTATTCAAGAGAGAAATATTACTCTACATTTCTCTACATAAGTTAACAAACCTCTATAAAGTCAAGAAATGAAACACATTTTTACCATCCTTATATTGATATCTACTTGAACATTCATAGCATCATTCTTTGAACAACATTTCAATTATATCAAAAAAATATGATAACACTACAACACTATGATACAATTACATTCCTTGGAGTGATAACTCCATGACAAAATACATTGAGCTCTTGGATATCATCAAGATATCCTTATAAGGACTTAATACACATTGCAAGGATGATACAACACAAACTAAGAAATCATTATCAGATTTCTTCAAGAATCCTTCTCCATCATGAAGACTTCTTTGGCTTCCATACCTGCAAAGAAAAACTCATAGGCCAAGGAGTGCTCACCTCCCAACCTAGGATTCTACAAAGCCACCCCCGAGCTAGGGGAACCATCAAAAGAGAAGGGGAAAACACTCATGCAAAACTACAACACAACATCATAAAGAAGATTACAACAAGACTCCCTTCCAAGATTTTCACAAAGAGTCAAGAAAAATGACTCAAATAGGGTGAAGGTGGAACCAAATACAAGAGGAGAAGCTCATCTCTTGATGAGAGCTAAGCCATCACTTGGCTTCCTCATCAAAATCTCTCTCCACAATAGAATTTCTACAACTCCTTATGACCCCCAAAATACAAAGCATAAAATAGAGATGGCTACATGGAGCCCATACTTCCATGTTGCATCCCTCTCCTATCCAAGGAGAGACTTTTCGCTCTTGAATGTCCCAATAAGATCTTCACCCTCAAGGCTACTCTTCCCTCCCAATGGTGAGTATGGCCTTGAGAACTCCCTCACAAAATACTACAAACACATTCATAGAAAGCTTCAAGAAACAAAAATAACACTTCACATTCACAATGCTAAGAGAACCATGAACACAACAAGCTCATGAATCCCATAGCATACACAAAGACTACATTATCAAGAAAACAATACAACAAAGACATATGAATCACAAATCCTCCATTGCTACAACATAACAAGCTCTCAACATTTACACTACAAGAAAGAAATCTACATGATGCTTTCAAACAATTAACATACAAGAGAGCTCTTTCTCTCAACAAGAAAACTAGAAACAAAACAACAAGTGAAGAAGGCTACCATCCTTGATCCAAGAAAAAAGGAAGATAATTGATGAAGAGCAAATCCACTTTCCAAGGTTCTCCAAAACTAGCTGAGTCTCCAAAACTAGAGAGTGGGTGTCAACCCAATACCTTCCCCAAAACTTCTACTAAAAGGGATTTTTCACCAAACCCTCATTAATGGGTATGGTTCATGGAGTTCTTCCATCTCTCCTTGTCTCCCTTCATAAATGAGGTGGAGACCAAGAATGTGAAAGAGGTATGGGTTTGACCTCCTTGCCATCCCTTCATTTTCGAAATTTTCTTTGAGGGGTACTTTTCAAGGTCCATAAATGAGTTATGGGCCTAATTTTGACAAAATTTAAACTCCCATACCATGGTACATCTAGTGGGGTGGCTAAAAGGGACCCTAATTACACCCTAAGGGCTCATTTAACCTCCCTAAACTACACTAGAAATCTGATTTCGGGTTCAAACATGATTGACCTTCTCTAAGGCTTCCTAATCAAGGTTTTACAAGGAAAATCCTAAAGGTGGTACCATCTTAGATTGATGACATCAAATCACAAGTGGACATGTCATGGCCTTAAGCACATACACATGTGTCAAGTGACACAAACACAAAAAAAACACTTCACAAGCCATGTGGCATATCTACTTGGGCATTCCTAAACATAAATAACAATTACAATTACAATTACAATAAATCAATTACACCCATGCATCATACTTTTACAAATAAGAAACATCACAATGAGGTTATTGGCTTCTCACTAGAAGCAACCTTGGTTCAAATGGATTTAACATAGGTCTCTGTGATGATTCCTCAAATTTACCCTGGCCTATCTCCCTGCACACTCAAATCCAATAACAGTAGTCCAAGGAAATAAAACATGTAAATTCATAACATTATTAATCAAATAATTCTCAAACAATCATTCATAACTAAGTAACATAAATCTCATCCTGGATATATATAATTCATCACTAAATTCACTAGAAACATAATCATTGCATATAAAATTCAATTGCAATTAAACATCATCATGATATTGTATCCATTCATTAAATCCACTTAATACGGTTCCATATAGATAAAACAGTCTTCTCAAAATGACATAACTGAATGTGCAACTAAAATCTAAGGTGATAAGCCATAACATAAAGTATCAGTAAAATCCATAACATCAAAATATAATCATAAAATATGTCTATCTCATATGCAGAATTGAATGGCTATGATAGGCTCAGGGTGAGGCCTCACAATCTTTGTACATACAGTGTACAAAATCAGAGACTTTAACAATAGAAGAAGATCAGAAGATGAAGTTGAAAGAAGCAGAAATTCAGAATGAATGTAACCTTCTTTCTAGCCCCAATGTGAAGGTATTAGATATTGAGAAGAAAGTTAGGAAGCTTTATGATGAAATTAGAGTTTTGCAAGATGAAAGGAACATAAAAATGAGAAGATTTACTCTTTTGAGAGAGAACACTTCTATGAAGTTATGCGTTATTGAAGAATAGTTGGAAGAATGTCTTTCGGCAAAGACATCTTTTCAGAAGTTTAACTTTGAAAACCTTGAAGCATGTCATATAGCAGCTTATGGACTAAGCACTTTACTCAATGTGGTAGATTCCATTAAGAAGTCATGGGAGAAGGAGATAGAAGCAATGAAAGTTGATTTTTTAGATTGTGTTGCAAGCCTACTAGCTTTGAAATAAGCAACTAAGGTATAATCTTTTTTTGTGACACAATTTTGTAACCCTCCCTACTTTATTTTGTCATTGTTGTCAAAGGGGGAGAGATATAGAGTAGAAAATTGTTGTATATGATATGGATTGATACTCTTAGGGGGAGTATTGTATTAGAAATTATATTTTGAGGAGTTATAAGGATAGTATATGTATATGTTATACTATGGCCAATTTTGAGACAATTTTGAGATTTTGAGTTGTACACTTAGCCAATTTTCTCATATGTTGCCACCAATGACAAAGGGGGAGATTGTTGGAAATTTGGATGAGATAAGTACATAGATGTTGTGATTATGGAAACATATGATCCACATGAAGAGCACAAAGGTTAGAGAGCAAGTATAGAAGAGCACATTGCAAATTTGTCTAAGTGTGAGACAACATTTTCACCAGTGTACCTGGACATAGTTTTTGTTTGCAACATTGACTAGAGTAAGTTTAATGCTTGTGCAATTGAACATAGAATCTATGATTTCTAATGATGACCCATATCAGAGTGCAAGTCAGTACGACATGTACAAAATTAGTTATGACAGTTTTACCAAAGACAGTGTTAAGCCGACAAGACAATTTTGAAGACATAATTGGTAAAGAGTTAAGGGATTATTTTGTTTATCAAAATAATGTCTTAAAAATATAAAGGGACATCATCCTAGATGTTAAACCTTAGATAAAGATATATGGAAGCCGACCATGTAAATTTATTAGCCTTAATAACTTGTATATATGTAATTGTAAATTGTAAGAAAAAAAGAGAAGTGGTAATATTGTAATGATATGATAAAGTGATATGATGCGAATGTAAGAGCAGTGAAAAGATACTAATGCAAGCATCATAAGGTTATGTGCCTTAATCCATTTTGTAATTATTATACATTGTACATTACTTGTTTGGGCAGTGGGCTCATCTGGTAATCAGATTTTGTATTGACAACTCCTAATAGGGTTGAGGCTTCTAACAAGGCCTATAGTCCCTTAATCAGGACTGATACACTATATGCTTGTAATAGACTCCTAACAGGGTCAATATCCTTAACAGGATACTTTTGATTAGTGGATCTTTGTGGGTGCCATCCCCATTGGGGTTTTCCCTTGGCTAGGGTTACCTCGAGAACATATCATGTGTTATGAGTTCTTTAGTTTTATTGCTATGCATGTTGTTTAGCTTCTTATGTTATGCATGTGTGAAGATAATCTGTTATATCCATATTTGGGCAAAAGATAAAGTTTTTAGATTACTGATTCACCCCCCCCTTAGTATTCCCTATTTCTAAAACCTTATCCATGTCTTCTTCTGATATTTCTCCACCATTGTTTTTGATTCCACCAACTTCTTCATTGATCCTTTGATTGTAGGCTCTTATTTTCTCTTCAGGTAGCATCTCTAATGTATTGTAATTTTTCTTCCATGTCTTTCTGCATGCATTCTTTGCTTGTTTATCCCCTTCAAACATGTCTTCTAGGTGCTTCCATTTATTGCAAGCTGTGTCAACTTTCTTTATCTCTTAAAAATCACTATCAGACAAGGCACTGATAAGGGCTTCTTTTGCTATTGCATTCTGATGGAATAAATCTTTTTGTTTTCCAGTAGCATCATCCTTTGCAAGATCTGCTAGAGAGGGGATCTGAACTTCTTTGATAGCCACTTCAAAAACTTCAAGTGCAATGCACTGTAAGTGTGTCATCATATTGTTCTTCCAATAAAGATAGTTCTCTCCATCAAACTTAGGACTATCTTTTCTAAAGAATTCCATCTAATCAACCTCAAGCTATTATACTTTCTCTCTGAAGCACTTGGCTTTGATACCAATTGTTAGGAATAGTCCTAATAGATAACTGAGAGAGGGAGGGGGGGGGGGGGTGAATTAGTTATCTACTAGTTTCAATTCTTTATCCAATTAATTATACTTAAACATTAAGCATAAACACAATGAAAGAAAACTTGAACACAAAATGAATGTTTTGGTTACGAGGAAACCCAAATAGCTAAAAACCCTGGTGGGAATTGACACCCACTAATAAACTGTACTAGTGTATAATGATCCTTGTTAGAAGATCTTACTACCCTTTTAGAAGTTGATCTTTACAATGCAATAAGTACAGTGACTTGGTCAAAGGTCAGACCCTATTAGGAGTCTTTTATGATTGACCTTGTTAGGGGTGAGGACGCACTATCTGAGAGCTCGCTACTCAAAGGGGTGAAGGCTCCAACCTTCTGAATAATAGATACACACTATATCTAGATCTTGGTGAGCTATGAGGTAGACCTACTGTGTTGATTAGTTCCAATGAATATCATATACTCTTTACTTGGTCACATAGACCTTCTGCTGATGGCTCAACACTTCACACTCTCTGCTCTGCTTTTCTCTTTCAACTCTGAACCACACTTAGCAATCACAAATGACTACCTATAAATATCTTTCTTGTAAATGATATAATCAAGTTAGCCTATTAGAACCATATTGAAATCATGTTAGAGAAACAATATAATTCTCCAATCATATCTCAGCTGGCTCTACTAAGCAGACATCACAAACTGGGACCTATCCAGATCAATAAGTGTAGACGCATGCTACACACTATCGGCTCTACCAAAATAACTGATACTTTCTCCTCAAGACAAATTACATTATGTGCTCTTAATAAAACATTAATAACTCTTATCCAATCACTAATCCAAGCGCGCATACCATAATGATAGGCACAACTCCTGTACCAACATAATCTCTTTCGGCTCTTCTGAATAAACATAGGAAACTGCAACTAGGAATAGCAACTTCATAACTTCACTTCTAATACATATTAGACTCTGCATCCATGAATGTAACATGATTAATATGTCTCCATAACATATCCAAATGCACAAGGCTCTATGATGACTATATGAATAATCACTCACAGAACACTTCTTGTAACTTTGTCAGGAACATTGTTGACATAAGATGCTATATAACTATCTGTACTAATAATTAACCTCTGCGTCCATGATATCATGCTAATAAAATGTCCATGCTTCATATACTCAAAGCTTACTGTATAAGTCTTCCACACATTCTACTCACCATATGTTGTCATCAATGACAAACATATAGTTAGCACTAGCTTGCTAGCAAATCTCCAACAGCTACAAGAGAACATCTTCTTCTCCTCATTAGTAGAGCTATCCAATTAATCTTCAGGATTGATCTTCTCTTATTTCTTTGTTATCATCTAGTGGTCAATACCCAAACACAACAAATGTGTTCTCATCTTGTTCTTCCAACTATCAAAATTATCAGGTTCAAACTTTGGACTTTCCTTGCTAAAGAATTCCATCTCCAAGATCACCTCAAGATGTTAAGCTTTCTCTTCAAGGACTAGAAGCTCTAATACAAATTGTTAGGAATAGCAGTCCACCAACACAAATGAGAGGAGGGGTGAATCAATTATGAGATAAAATATTACTAAATCAGAATATCAACAAAATGAATGGAATACTTGTATCGTCTTAAAATGGAAGCACTTCCATGTTTAGAATGTTTAGCCCTCTGAGTAAGTGGTTTGGGGTCATGTCAAATGCCTTGAATGGGTCTTTGACTTGGATCTATATTTTTCCCTATTCTGCCCCATTTTCCACTTCTTCCTGACATAATTCTAGCATCCTAAATTGCAAGCCTGAGATTCTTGACCTCAGGGTCAAGGTCGACCTCGAATCTGACCTAGGTCAAAGTTGACCTCAACCTTGACCTAGATCAAAGTTGACCTCAAACTTGACCCAAGGGTCTGGGATCCTCGAGGTTAGGTTCCAGTTTCGGGGTTTCATCAAAATTTTATCTTTTCCCTCTTCGAGGCCGCTATTTATTGAGTTAAGTCTCAAATTCTCAAAATAATATTTGAGGTGGACCTTTCTTGAGCTTTGTGTAGTATTCCTAATTTATTATTTATTAGCCTTTCTCAATTTTTGTGCCTAATGCTCAAATTAACTTTGGGGTTGGCCTTACCTCAAATTTTGTGACAAGACTCTTAAATAATTATTTTTATTTCTATATTAAGGGTGGTCTGCTTCTATAGTTTTGTGTCAAGACTTTAATTTAATTTCCTCTCCATGTGCACCTCTCTAGAGTTTTGTGCCATGGGCCCTTAATTATTGTTTTCTATGTGGCCTCTCTAGAAGTTTGTGCCCTAGATCACTATAAAAGGGAGCCTTCCTCTCTCATTTTCTCCATCTCATCCTCATAATATCTCAAGCTCTCAAGAAAGAAAGAAGGAGAAGGAAAGCATTCATTCATCTTCAAGCCTTCAAGCCTTCAAGCATTCAAGATCCAATTCATCAAGGAGATCCATTGTTAGCCATTGAAGAATTCAATCTCTATGGAGCCCTCTTGTTGAAGATTTCTCTATCTACATTCATCCAAGCCTCTTCCTATTCCAAGATCCATTCAAGATTGGTGTTGAAGATCTAAAGATAATTTATTTGAGACATCCTACATCCAATTATACATTCATTTGGAGCATCCATACTTGTGGATTCAAGGATTCAAATCCTCCACAAGGGTTTTCAACATAAGCAAGGTGAATTGTTCCATTTACTTTGTTTATTACTGCAATTTCAATTCAATTTCAAGGTTAATTACTAAATTGGGGTTTGGCTAAGGCAAACCCCTCCCCCCAATAAATAAAACCATTTTTCTTGCAGGTATAGGTGCAAGATGGTGACTTACAGTGTATATCTAGATACCCTTTTCGTCAAACTTCTGGGATCCACAAATAGAATTTCCATCAGAGCTATGTAGGTCAAGGTCAACTTTAGGTCAAGGTTGACTTTGTCTACCTAGGTCAATGATGACCTTTCTCGAAAAAGAAAAATATTTCTGGGTTTTGTAGATCTCGCATTTTAAATTTAAGATCTTGGAATTCAATAGTTTCTGAGATTGTTTGACAGGGTTTTCAGCCGATTCTTTTTCAGAGGTAAGTACTTTTATTTCTTCATTTCAATCTTAGCCTTCTATATTTACTTTCTATATCATTCTAATTTCATGTATGTGTAAAATATTGGTTTTGAGGTCTCTTTTATGTGAAAACCATTATTCTAGGACCCCATCCATATTTTATATGAAACAATACCATAACACAATATTTTGTTGTCCAGGAAACCCTATTAAAGGTAAAACCCCAATAGGAATTAGCACCCACAAATGATGTACTAAAATTATAATATCCTTGCTAAAAGATTTAGCCCTGTTAGGAGCTTATTAATGTATATAGTACATAGTCCCTGATAAAGGATAGATCATGTTAGGAGTCGAGAAAAATGGTAGGCTCACTGCCTAGGTACACAACCTAAAAAATGTTAAATCCACCTTCAGGATTCATTATCTTGAATACAATTGTATACAAGATATAAAATCTAATGAACTGTCTGCTAACAACTATCTTGGTTTGATTAGTTCCAATGAAGCTCCTCAATCAAATCCTTTGCACTACATCCAACAGACTTAAAAAATACAAGCTCACAACTTACATACATCCACCACACTTTATTGTCCAAAAACAACTCTTCTTTATACCCTATTATAGTAATCAATTAGGTCGGCCAATTAAGACTTCCCCAATGAACAAATAATTAAATGGAACCTTGCAAAGATACACATGGTACCTTACACAAGTATACAATAGTTTCAATACATCAAATACACTCTAGGATCCAAAATCCATGCTCACCATATTCACAACACGTTACACATCTCCAGTCAGCTCCAAATAGGTCTTTGCAAGACCACATGCTTCAACTGACATCAACATGAACATAGAAACTCGACAATCATAAATAATATTCTCCAATATGTCTTTTATCATGCCTTAATCTCGCAAGTTACAAATCATACTCGCATAAGAATTATCTTATAAATACAGAGACTAACTCTGTCACTATCCATTGTCACAGTCCAGTAACCAATCTTCACTAAAATAATTGTAAATCACTCCATATGAAATATTAAGCCAAGAGAACTTAGACATAAGGTCAAAATTCATCCCTGTACATATTCCTATCTTTGCATGCTTTGAAACAACCGTACAATAGCTGTACACTTCTGTCAGTCATCCATATATTGTTGTTAACCAGCCTGTCTGCCTTTATTTGAAACATATGTTGACAACAATGAAAAACAATGAGAGTCAACACATATTACAAAACCAATTCCAATAGTCTCCTTACATGGGGGGAAAGGGCCCTATTTCACTCTAATATTTATCTCATAGGTTCCATTATCTCTCCTTTTTGACTTATTTCTTTTATATTATGAAATTATTTCTTGCACGCATTTATTGTTTTACATAAGGATTAACATCTCGAGTGAAATCTTATGCTTTTTTGAAAACACTTGTCTAGTATAAATATAAACCACTTAGGGAGCATAATGTGTCCTTCTTCCTTTTCTTTTTGCATCCAACATCTCTTGGTACTTGCATATTTTATAGTATAATGTTCTTTCTAGCATGGATTTGTTGTTTTACACAAGGGTTTTCTCTTTTTCAGGAGATTTACATCCCAATTAGCAACCTTATGTTTAATTGAAAGTGCATTTTTATTACAAAAGATCTATCACTAAGAGCATATATTGGATTGTCCTTCCCTTTCTCTCAAGGATCAATTATATCTTTGTTGTTCATCCTTTTTATATTATGATGTCCTCTCTAACTGTGAGTGCATATCTTGTATAATTAGGTTGACCATTGAGTTGAGATAATGTGGCATCCTTCCTCCTTTCTTTCATCTCTCTATGGATTTACATTATTTTATTCCTTATTTGGTATGTGATACTTTGTTTCATTCATGACATGATTTTTTTCTTAAAAAACTCTCTTCATACCATAAAGGGGAATGCTTATAATTTATGATCATCCATAGCATTGTTTTTCCCTCTCCTTGATGATTTTTTACTTTCTAGATGATATCTCTTCAAGCATATATGTTATTTTTAAGATATTTTATTACAACTTATTCTTGGATTAGTATATCTCTTGCAAAGTTCTTATCATTTAGGATTTCTCTTGCCTTTAGCCTTGGGGGGCGAGGATTGTTTCTCTCTCCCTTTGTCTAAGGATCTACTTTCCTTAGTATAGTGGCCTTTTTTTTATTATGTGACATTTTTTTCTCATAAGGAATTCTTTTTTTGATTAGTATTCCCTCTTATATACAAAAGGTGTATGTCCTAAGTCATCACCTATTCTTTATTTGCAAAACTATGTTCATAATAAACATTTTCCCTTACTTTGTGATTTAAAGTTTGTCATCATTCGCCAAACTATGAGGCCTCACCCCGAACCATCATTTCATAGCAGACTACTTCCACCTTATGATTATCATGTCGATACATTATTTTGTGATGTTGGACTATTTGGACAGGGATTTTATATTTTTGATACTATGTGATGAACTATGATTATGTGGATGATGATTTAGGACTTATTTCCATGCTTTGATTATTAGGACTTGATTTTATGGTAATTGATGAATTATTTAATTTAGAATATTATGCCTTAATTTCATGTTTATGCAAGAAAATTTTATGTGAGATGATCATGGTTAATGAGTTAGGTTAATTGATATATTTATGTTCTTGAATTAACTTTCTTTAAAATTAAGAAATGTATTATTGGAGATTAAGTGATTTTATTGTGATAAAGTGTGGATGCAGTTGGATTATATGATGTATTTGAGTGTGATTATTTATGATGTATTTTATATGTATATGTCAATTGATCTTTCATGAGCTACTGATATTTTATCTAGTGTGCAGGAAATGACCATGGATTAAATAAAGGAAAATTAAAGATGGATGCATGTGAAAAATATTGTGAAGCCAAGGTTATCTCCAAAGGGAGAAATAACCTCATTTTTATGTATAATATTGTAAAGTAATGTTTGAATGTATTATTTAATTATGTTTATTTTTATTTTAAATTAATGTCTACTTGGCATGCCATGTATGTAGTGATGTGTTGTAACTTTATATGGTGTCAATTGACACATGTGTTTGTGATTTGGCATGGCCAAGTACATTGTTTATTAGTTGTCTTCCACCTTTGAGTCACCTTGTAGAGTCCCAAGGTTAGGTATCTTGGTTGTTGAGACTTGGGAGGGAATCTTATTTTAAACTTCATGGGTCAACTCTTCATGGACTTTTGAGAGGTTAAAAGTATCCCTAGGGGTTAGTTAGGGTTAAAATGAGATAAACCCATAGGTGCACTTTGGGTTGGGGGTTAAATTTTGACCAATAGGAGATTTTTAGCCTATTTTTGTCTCTTCTAAAAATTCCTTTTTAGAATGTGACAAAATTGGAAAGTGTACCATGTCTTCCTCTCTTTGCAATTTTGAATTTCCCTCATGTTGGAGGGAGAGCCCTTGGAGAGTGTCCAATCATCTTTTAGGTTAGGTATGACTTTCCTTTTTAGTGGGATAGAGAGGAATTTGGTAGGTTGATTGTGCACTCTCCAATTTTGGAGACTTTTAGTGGACTTAGTAGGTTTTGGTGGACTTAGCAAGGAAGGCTTGTAGGAAGGGAGCCTTTATCAATCCAATTTTCTATAGCTTAGATAAATTTTGTTTGTCCTTTCATGGAAGACTCTTTTCTTTACTTGTTGTAAATGAAGATTTTTGTGTGTTATTGTATATGGTTTTGTGAAGCTTTGTGCTTTCCTTTCATGGCTTCTTGTTTATGTCTATTTGCTAGTTTTTTTTTAGTGTTCTTATTTTATTGGGGGTGTGCAAGGCTAAACTCACCCTTGGGAGGGAAGATATCCTTGATGGGTGAAGGGATTTAGTTGGGAATTTCCATTTAGTGTAGAGTCCTTCCTCATGGAGGAAGGGGATGAGGCATGGATGTATGGGCTCCATGTTGCCATTTTTGTTATATTCATATTTGGGGGTCATAAGGGTTGTACTCATGTTATGGTTTTTGGGCCTTGTTGAAGGAATGGTTTCACATTTGTATGGCTTCTTCTACTTGGGTATTTTCCACCTTCACCCCTCTTATGGGTCCAAGGTGATCCATTGTGTTATGTACTTGCTGGTTTTTATGGTGTATGTGTGTTTAAAGATTGTTTTTTACCCTCATCCATCTTGGTTTCCCCAAGCTCAGGGGTGGCCATGTAATGGCCTAGGTTGGGAGGTGAGCCTCCATAGTCTTGTGGTTTCTTTTTGTAGATTTTCATTGGATAAAGCTTGCTGGTTTTAGTGAAGAAAAAGAAGACTTGGTCAAACTTTACTTGCATATTTGTATGTGTAAAAGGGGCTAAAATGCCATGTGTAGGAAGAAGTGTAAAAAAGATATGTAAATGTCTATTATCATGTGATATGCTTGTCAAGATTTGTACTTAAATGTGAAATGTATTTCCTATAATTTCTATGTATTCTAAAGCAAGAAAATGAAAGAAATCTATTCCTTAAGCTTGAATGATATAAAATTAGTTTTCTGGTTTGTTTACCTTCATGCATGAAAAATTTAAATTTCTCATATGAATGCAAATCTCTTTCCTATGTATGCAAGTTTATTTCAAGCATGCTTTGAAGAAAAAGGGAAAAGAAAATGTAGTTTTTACTTGTTTATAGCCTAAGTAGAAATTATTTCATTATCATGTTATGTTTGTTTTTAAAAAAAAAATGTATATATTGTTATCTCTATTTGAGCATTAAGTGTTTTCATTAGTATCAACTAAACTTAGTTGGTAATCTATGCTAATCAATCAGTAAAAGATTGTATAAGAAGCTATACATACAAGTCAGATGAACTATCAAAGCATTCATACCGAGAAGTCACAAGGAAGAACCAAGAGCTAATTGTATACAGGTCTAACCGAGTATGTTTACTGAGCATCAGAGTATACTAAGCATCGAGTCAGTAAACACCGAGCATTATACACACTGAGCATTAGGTTATTCACTGAATAGAGAATGTGGTGTTTACCGAGTTGTTCAAGAAATGGCATAGTAATCAGTAATGACACATTTATCTATGCAAATGAATTACACAGATCTATAAATGTTTTACCAAGATTGAGGCACATTTATTATTGATGTAATCATTAAATGTTGTAATGATTCCTATGTAATAGTTAGATATAGGTTATTTTTGTACACTGTAGATCTTAGGTTTTCTAAGATGTTGTAAATCCAATTAGTTCAAAGAAATTCACTATATAATTGTAATTGATGTCATTTTGACTTAAAAATCAAGGAGTTCATGAAGAAGTAGCCACCTTCAAGACAGCAAAATTTAGACAAGGTTTACAAGACAAAGCAATTATCAGAGATAATATTCAATTTATTAAGAAACATACAAGGCTACCGAGAAGAACAGAGAACAATATATACACATCAAGGTGAAATTGAATTAGTATTTCATTGATCTGATTCAGACAAGTCATAGTTGTCATTTATAGATATTTTCTATTATCTTCTAATCATTATAGTAGGATTGAAAATCTCTTAACAACGTAGACTTAACAGTTTGTTGTAAATCTCTTAGTCGAGTGCACACTTATTTGATGTTGCTAAAATCCTTTGACAAGGTAGATCTAATTGATCTAAAGTTACTCCTAACCAGGTAAGATCACCAGAAGTGATCACATGTGTATCCTTAACCGACATACTTTATTTACTGCAGTAGTAAAGAATTTGTGGGTGTCATCCCCATTGCTATTTTTAGCTTCTAACGAGGGTTTTTGCGTAACAAAAATACTAGTGTTATGTGATTATATTTCATGTATGGTTTATTGTTTGTTTTCATACACATTACATTTGCAAATATATTTGAATGTATGTTGCATACAATGGAATCAGTTGGTTAGATAGACACTACTATTGCAGATTGTTTATTCAGTAAAAGTTTTTGAGGATATTGATTCACCCCTCTCCTCTTAGTAATTTATCTTTCCTATCCCAAAAATTGGTATCATAGCTAGATCTCTTATTTGGAAGTTTAATCACTGAAGAGGAAAGATCTCAAGGTGGAAAGCTATAAGTTGGACAAGATAATTGATAATCAAAAGATTCAGATGCAAATCTTCATTGAACAATACAAGAAAACAAAGGATGAATTGAAGAAGTTACTATTTCAGAGAAAAGAAATGGCTATTTGGCAATGTGAGACTCATTATCATGAAGAAGACATTGATGGCATATTTGAGATTTGTAGATCCAGTTCAGGCAGTATTTATGATATATCTGAAGGAGAAATTTTTGATTTATTTGATAAAAATCTTCATCTAATTGAACAAGTTAAAGCCCCGTAGATCGGTCAAGAAGCACAAATGGTAAGAATGATTGATATGATGAATAATGCTAGACAAGTTGAACAAGAGAGAAATTTGGCTATTGAATACATAAGATAGATGACTGAGAAACTACAAGAGAAGGAGTCTGAGATACTGAGACTTATTGAGCATCATTTTGAGATATCCAATTAGATGGTTGTTGTTAATCAGGAGATCAATCGAGTGAATAGTGAGATGAAAAGGAAACTTGAAGACATTGGTGAGCTTAGAGAAGAAAATGAGATACTGAAACATGAAGTGAAGATGTAGTAACAACACAATGAAATGATGAAGAAAGCTGAAAATAGTTCCAAGAAAATTGATGATTTTCTGATAAGTCAAAGAGGACTTGGAAGCACTACTGGATTAGGCTATACTAAGCAAGGATAATCATCTAAGCAAGCTGAACATGTGAAAACCTACAAAAGTCAACAACCTAAGAGACTATCATGCTATCACTGTGGTAAACCAGGCCACACATCAAATGTTTGTAGGAGTAAAGAAAAAGGTAATCCTAAAACCACTCCTAAGTTCAATGATCACTGCTATAGTTGTAACAAGTATGGACATCAAGAACATGAGTGTAGATCTAAGTTGAATATGACTTCTAACAAACCCTACATGGAGAAACACTGTCACACTTGCAACATGCATGGACATACTTCAAAAGAATGTTGAACAAAGATGAAGCAAGTCTAGACACTGAAAGGACAAAACAAGACCTATCAGCCAAAGAGACAAGGTAATGCTTATACTTGGGATTATAAAACATGGGTTAGCTATACAACATGTGGAAGATATGGACATATTGCAGCTAACTACATGAGGAAGAATTGGAGAGGAAGATCTCGTAGCTAGACAAGTACTAGTATGGGATGTTTACACTATCACAAAGTTAGTCACTTAGCTAAGGATTGTAGAGACCGAGTACCACAGACACAAGTCTATGAGAATGGAAACACAATTGAAGATATCATGAGAATAATAAACACTATGTGGAGAAAAGCATTAGGAGATAATGCCGAGTCAAGAAATGCAGTCGGTGAAACCTCGTCTATTGGATTAGGTGACATAGCCACCTCCACCTAAGCTGAAAAAGTATGTATGGAAATGATAATCCTAATTGATCATATTTATCATACAGTTCCTTCTACTAAGTGTTCTCATACCAAATCTGCATGAATCAAGATGCACTATCGTATTACTAGTTTTGAGCTTTAAGAGTTTATAGTCGGTATATGCTAGACCAAGTGGAAAGTCACTAGTAGGTAACTATTAGAAAGGTTAACTGAGTGTCAATATTAACCGAGTGAAAATTTCATGTATTAACTGAGCTTATGTTATTTTGTGGTATCCACTGAGTGTGACAGTTGTCATCGAGCTGTGTTAGGTTAAGCATTTATTGTAAAAAGGTTTGAGAGGGAATTTGAAAATCCTATAAATACATGGCGGACTTAGCTTATTTTTCACACTACGATCATGAAGAGCTAAGAGTCTACAAAGAGGATTCAAGCAAATAATTAAGCTGATAGGCTTTATGTGGGAGCTTTGCTCCCGAAAATGCATTTTTCCTGCTAGATAGTTGTTAGCCCTCTTCCCAGATAGTTTCTTTTCTGTTATAAAACACACTTAAATTTTTCTTCCCTCTTTTTCCTTTGGAAATTAGCAAAAATCGATTTGAAATAGTAAGTTACCTTGTTTTAAATATTTATTTTGTTTTATCTATGATTTCTATTTTTCAGATTTCTCATTAGAAAGTTTTGTTTGGAAATAGTAAATTCTATTTTTTTGAACACTTTTTACAGATTCACCAAATTCTTTTTTATCTTCTATGTTGCCCAAGACAACAAATTACTATTATGATAATTATTATTACAACTTTTTCGCTTTGTCATAATGGACATTGTAGGTTTTTTGCATTGTCTCTGTCATGTTACATTTTTTTAATAGCGTTATTCAATCCATAACAATCATTTTTATCTCTCATGAGTACCAAACAAACTACTTTCAGATTTGGTGCAAGACACAATAGTTGGTTAAAAAAAATTATTTTTCAATTGTAAATAGTTCTATATTTTGGCATATCTGTAAATATTTTGTATAAGCTTCATAGTAAAGGATTGTGTGATCTTTATGATTTTTTATCAATATTTGTATTTTTTAAAATTTTATTTTTTTAGTTTGTACAAATTTTTATTTTGCTTCTACTAGCCTCTGCTATAAAAAATCTGCTAAGTAAAACCCCTAAATATGAAGATATATATAGATTTTCATATTTCTTTTCATGCAATAAATAAATATATAAGGAGCTAGAAATGAAAACAAAATGTATTTTTATAGGTAAATCTAGAGATTAACCTCCTTTGGTGTATTCGAATCCACGTACATTGAAACTTTGTGATCATTATGGACCAGTTAAATGAACACAATAATGTTTGTGCTATAAAAATTGAATGTAGTAATAATACATAATGTCATGGCAAGATCTTAGGTTATTAGTTGTTTTGCAAACATTATTGTGTTTGATCTCTAGACTTGTAGATCTTTGTCTGGTTTTAACAAAAAATCCTTAGACTGCAGAGCTTCACCAACGTTTCATTGATGTAGTTATTCAGTTGGGCATTCTTGAAAGTGAATGTATTGTAAATTTATGTCCTATATTGTAAATCATGTTGGTTTTCTGCCAATTACAAGCTGTTACATTGGGATGGTTTTTGACTTCCTACATTGTAGAATTTGTGGAAATGATACTTTATTTTGTTTTGGATGCTTTGGATTTAGGTGAATTATATATATTGTATATATAATCAAATAAGCAATTTTAGTGTATATGATCCTCATTTTATTTTACAATTTATAAATTCGTAATATTTTTTAAAAGAATATTTTGCAAATCATTTTAATGGAGCATTTGTTCTCAGAGTAAAATATTTTTTTCTTCTGAAAAGTTAATTACCCTTGCAAGGCATTGATTGAATATTGATCTCCGCATAGAGTCTGATTGAACATTGATCACTGTATAGAGTTTTAGTTTTATAATGATGCATAAAATTTTGTTCTACTTTCAAATACAACTCTGTATTTAAGTAATAATTGGCTTTGGAATTTAAAATTTAGATTTTGGAGTAATCTTGTAGGTCATTTATATCAATATACTTAATTGGAAAAATTAATAGGACTAATCCCTCTAACCTTTGTTAGAGAGTCAAAATCCTTAAGGTACAAATTTAAAACTATGCTAAGTTTAAGCTTAAATGTTTCCTTCGTCCTATCACTTTTTTTTATACACTTCAGACATACTAATAAGCTTTGTCATTTGAACGAACACAATAATGTTTGCAAAACAACTAATAAGCTTGCCATGACATTATGTATCAATGAGCATCTTTCTTAATTTGTTAACATTTGTGTGAGTGGACCAAACTAACATGTACATTGACTCAAAACTAAGTACTTAGTATGGCAAACCTGACACATGTTTTTTCCTTAATCTTATAACTTCTATATTTTCTATTTTTCAATCTAAAACATGTCTCAAATATAACAGTAGTAGAAAGATTACAAATTGACAAAATGCATGCATGTTTAGAGTATAACAATTCACATTAATTTTTTATTCTAATTATTAGAATACTTATTATCTCTATATTGTAATTAATCAATACAAGGACCATTTTCTCATCATAATGATTAGTAAAGATTAATGTTGTTAAGATTGGTCATTTTGTCATTAAATACAAGGCATCACTATTGTACTATTACAATTACAGATAGGAATATAAGTAAAATTACAACTTTAATTTATAAATAATAAGAATTTGATTGCAATGATAATGAGGATTATAAGTACAAATTTAATTAATAAATTGGTGAAATTGAGGATTATAATATTATTTTCACACTTTGACTAAGCACAACATCATTAATTTCAAACTACCATTAACCAATCTCTATAGTCTACAACGACAAGTACTAGCCACTACGTGGCACTTGTCTTCAATGGCTACTGCTTAGTTTCATACTTTTTTTTATGTATTTTGAAATGGGTGCACTGTATCCTTTGAAATATTATATTAATTTATTATTTATTTGTTTTGTGTGAAAACTCCTATCGGCTCTCCGTTGCATGCACAAAAGCATGCAACTGCTAGTTTTTAGAGCATTTGAGCAAAGATTTAAAGGATTCTGAGCAATTTCATTGTTGTTATGAGTAAGTTCCAATATTACCGAGCTATTTATTTGTTATTTTTCAAAACCCTAAATGAAGAACAATGGAATCTGCATCAAAGGTTAACAAATCCAAGAATGTAGATGAGGAGGAAGTGAGATTAATTGTTTTTTCCACTTGCAATGAGCCGAAGTACAAACTTCATCCTAAAGTTGCTTCACAGATTGACAAAATTGGAGCTTTTTTGAGCATATCACCTAGGGTTTTGCTGGTTGAAGACATATGCTCCTATATTCACTGCAAAATTGGATAGATTGGTGATTTTGAGCTCATTTCTACATACCAAGAGATAAGTGTCAACGGAAAATTGAAGAGTGATCATAAGAATTTACAAGTCAAGGGTTTGATTAATGCCCCACATTTTTTGAAGGTTTTCAGGAATGAATGGATAAGAATTGTTTTGAGTTAGTTTCATGATGGGAAACTATAGTTGGATGAACCCATAAAGATCAAAAAAGACATTATACATGTAGTAACTAGATACCCCACCACTGAAAAAGTCAAAGCACTGAGGAGTGCACCGAGAGCCAAGCTAGAGAAAGAAACTGGAGTAGAATGGGATGACAGAGGATTGAAAGTGAACACAATCACAGATCCTGAAACTAGGTTCGGTGCCTATGTAATTTTCTCAATCAAGTAGACCAAATAGTGTACCATGTGGTGCAATTGACATTACATTCAAAATGGTGAAAAAAGGATTTCAGTTGGATCTTGCCGAGCTGCTGCTGAGACAAATAGTGGAGAATATGATAACTATTTAGTCGACAAAATCCAAAACCTATAAGTTTGGATCTCTATTACTTTGCATATTCTTTTATGTGAAAAACATTTTCCCTTCAATTGGTAATGTGGACTGGACTACCGACAAGCCTGTAAAACTATAGATCACTGATTTGATAAAGAGTTTGGGAGATAAATTTGTTAGCATAGTAGACATGTATTTTGAATAATTCAAGAATAAGATGAATGTCAGGAGTAGGATAATGAGGCAACTAGTAAAAGAATATGAACATGCCATCTGTTTCCTAGTGGATACATATTACACATTGATAAAGTCAGTAGAGACCAAGACAAAATGGATAGCCCCTATGGGCTATAAAATAGATATTGACCAAACCTCAGGGTTAATCAAGGATTTATTGGCTGAGCCTAAGCATCTAAAATCTGCTAGGTTTGGCACATATGAAGAAGCTAAAACTAGGATAAAAATAGACCTAGTCATTGGGAAAATAACCAAGAAATCAAGGAAAATGATGAGCAATTTGGTAAAGAAATTTGGAGATGATGCTAAAGCATCTGAGGACATTCTGGTTGAAGCAACAATCGAGGGTCAGTTACTTCTCATTGACAAGGCACATGATGCTGAGGCAATTGAGTCAAACAAGGATGTAGATCCTGTTAGTGCTCAAATCTGCAAATTATCAAATACTCCTATAATCCCAATGGACATAATCTAGCAAGATGCAAACACTAAGGTAATAAGGTTAGAAAACCTTCTTCACTTCGAGTATGAATACTCGGGTGGGTGTACCTATTCCAATTCACAGTTTTGACTGAGCTCTGAATTGGGAACTAGCTCCTTCACTGTTCTGTCCTCACTTCCAAACTCAACTCAATAAGATGAGAGAACTCTAAGTATGGCCCATATTATCCTGATACACAATATTATGATGGAAATCATGAAAGCAATAACATGAAATAATGGCTTAAGGATATTCATCCTTCTTCTTTTTAGAGTTGAACTCAAGGAAGGTTAACCTCATTCAGTGCTTCTACAAAGCATTACAAAGCATATCTATGAACTTGTCACAGAATGATTCAGGTTTGCGATTGTACAAATAAAATAAAATGAAACAATTATTTAGATTTAGGGTGGCAAATCAGTGTAAATAGATTTGAAACCGGTGCCTTATCCACTTGGGCGGTAGAGTCAAACCCTACCTCTACATATAACTATCAAAACTAATTTCTTAAAACTCAAATGACATGCCTAACATACCATCCTTTTAATTCATACTACTGCTATCAAATTCATACATGGATTAGTTGTTCCCAGAGATCTCCCCTAAGATTTTACTCTTTCCTTGAAAGAAACTTAAGCTTAACCCCTATATTCACCTTGTGAATAATGCATTTAAGAAAGCCTTGCAATTTAAATACATAAGAAAACTAACACACTCCATACATAAAGACAACAAAATAGTAGTAACAGAGCTTCAATGTTTTGTATTAATGGTCAAAATGCATAGATACAATATCCTCTCACTTTTTGAAAATAAGGTTTTGTATTCAGAACCTTTCTTACAGAGTATTTTCAACCACCTTTGAAATGAACAAAGACTTGCTACTTATACCAATCAGCCATCTTGGAATCCTTGAAAGGATGCAACAAGCTTCAGATGGTTGTTAAAAGATCTTGCACTAAAAACAAGATTTCAAATAGAGAAAGTTTTTTGCAACAACAAATTACAAATATCTATTTCCAACAATTCCGCAGGTGGCATCTTTGTCTAAAGATATTTTAGAGTAGTTGCTAAATTCGTTGCATGAATGATGACCACCATCTGGCTAATTTACATCATCCTCTATTTGAAACCATTCTTCCTCCAATTCCGTATCAAGTTCCATGTGTAATTCAATTTTGGCCAAGTGTCACATTCATGTCTATGATAACTTGCTTGACATCTTTGTCCTTTTTCACTTTAATCTTCAAGGGTTTGGAGTACTAACACTTGCCGCTTCTTCACCTAATTGCCCTTTCTTCTGAATCTTCTAATAGATATGTGGATTCCCAAGTCATGTAGGTTTCTTCACTTGGCCAATGAAAGGCAAGGACCTCATCTTTCTTTGGGGACAACTTTTCCCACTCAACAACCAACTGGTGAACCTCTATTCTTACATTAGCAAAGTACATCCTAGCATCCTGAAGGAGTTCAATAAAGTGTATGAATGGGGTATTATCATCTATACATAGAATGGCATTTAATTTAGTCAGTACTTGTCTATCTATTTTCTCCATTCATTGATCTTTATCTTTGATTACCCCATCTACCTTAATAAGACCAGGGAAAATTTGGAAATCATCCTAGAAATATCTTATCCTTAAGATTTCTGACCTTCTTCTCATACTCTCCCTATTTACCTCAAAGTCAAAAAGATCCTTGACAAACCCATAAGTATTTGCTAGCTCAATATTTACAACACATTTATCCTTATTTTGATCAAACCATGACCTCAGACTATCTTTTCTTGCAGACCATCTTTCCAAAATTTTGTCCACAGTAGCCACCTCTTTCTGAAAAATTGCTAAGACATCTGCCAATTGTTTTGCAGATTTGTATATTTCCTTAGGCCTCACCTTTGCAACAAAATGTGACACAACATCTTTTATCTTCTCACCTAACCCATCCTTTACTTTTTGATCAATATCCTCTTCATCTATGGAAGGAGGAAAAGGCGAAGGGGGAAGTTCAATAATAGGGCTTGATGAGGAAGGCCCAGTAGAGGAGGAAGCTATTTGAATTTGCTCTGATAATTGTATTGGGCCATGTTCTCCCAATTTCTTTCTTAAATTTGCAATCAAAATATCTCTCTCAAGAATCCCCTGTTTCATCTCACCATAAACCTTCAAAACTGTTTCCAGTTTTGCAGTGAGCTGTTCCTTCTCTTTAGCTTCCTTTTCTGCCACTTTTGCTGTTAATTGTGTCATGGCCATTACCATGCCTGATGCTTCCACCAAAGAAGTATCAGTAACTCTTCTTACAATTAGACTCCTTGAGAGGTCATCTTTGACAATTTGTTTTCCTTTGTCACTTTCATTCTTTCTCAAAGACCACATTACCAACGCTTGATGATTATCACTAAAAGTGACTCCTTTAACAGCCTGTTCTGCTTCCTCTGGAGTTCTATGGAGAGGAGTGGTCTATTTTCTGACTGCATCAAACACTACTGCATTAGCTATATCCCATTCTGGGAGGATTAGTACTCCTAACACCTTTACCATATCTCTTCCCTATTCTGGAGTGATTTGTTTAAACTTTGCAGTCATCTCTATTTTAACTTCTTCCTCTATGACTTGTAAATCCTTCTCCAGATTCTCTTCATGTCTCTTCTCATAGATTTCTTGAAATTGTTTGATGTTTAATTTCCAAAGAAATTGCATAAAAGGCCCTAGTTTTAACAAAAGTGTCATCAACCAAAAAATCTTCACAAGCTTGCTTGATTACAGGGTCCAATTCTATACCTACCAATTCCCCTGCTATTAAATCCAACTTGGGTTCTTCTGGTAGCTCTGGCACTCCCTCATTTACTTCTTCATAAGTCATAAAGATTTGACCTAGAGAATCTACTTGTTGTACTTGTTCTACAATCTCTTGGCCATAAAAAATTCTTAGAGGAGACTGTGATGGTGAGTAATCCTTTTCAACATGAGTAGGTCTTTCTTCCAATCTTTGCCTTTTTGATGGGGGTGGAGAATCAATTATATCCTCAGAAGTTTGAGGATGAGGAGAATCAGGGATCTCCACAATCTCCTTTTGTTTTCCAACCTGTTGTGAGGTTGATGGGATATCCCTTTTATCTATTTGATTTTGCTGGCTCTGTTCTGGTATCACCACATTGTAACCAGTCTTCTTTTGCACCATGTACCTCCCCAGGTTTAACCCTTTTGCAAACATAGGCTTGCTCAACAATTGTCTAGCCTTTTCTGGATCATCCTTCATAACCTTTTCCTTCTTCTCATTTAGGGTCTGAAAAATATCCTGAAAACAATTCATAAGAGTATCTATTTTCTTCCCCATTGGAGTTATGCTTTTCAGGGGATCCCATCCCAAATCAAATTGCCGGATAAAATCTAGTGTCTTCCTGTATACCAACCATTTTTCTTTCATAACCTCTTGTTCCTGTATCTTTGCTACATTCCTGACAATATCTTCAAGGAAATTAAAAATATGGTTAATCATGGCACACTTGGCTCTCTTTTTAAACATTTCATTATAGAAACCTTCTGGATCTACTGTTCTGGCAATTGCAGTAGCCATATGGTATGGAGCTAGAATTTTATCCATGTAAACCCATCCACCCTTGGTAATTATGAATTGATGGGCAATGGTAACATTTGGGAATAAAGTTCCCTTGCCTTTCCCAGTGAGGGCACACTCTTCAATATCTCCTAATTGCCTCAAGAACTCTACAATTCCAATCCTAAGGGGTACCTGATAGGGCAATATAAAAGGAGTCCCCTTGAAACCATACAACTTGATAATAGTTGATACATTATAGAAAATAACATCTCCCCAATTGTGTACAATGTTCAGGTTCTTAGCAAACTGGTTAGGCCTAACAAGTTGTGCCAATACTATTGGGATTCTTGGGTTGTCTAAGACAAACAGCTTCCCGAGTCTAGCTACAAAATGTTTATCAAAATTGATGAAACTATGATCCTTCTTATCCTAGGTCATTGTGAGGCTCCATAGTTGGACTGGCATATCTTCACCATCCTTCTTTCTCACCAATTCCATTTCTTGTTCAAAATAGCTTGCTCCTTTGAACAGAAACATGTACATTATGAAAGAGTACAAGCAAAAGGGCCTGTCACCTTCATTCTTTTGAATCTTTACTAATCCATTATGGATTAATTCAGCAATAAAAGGAGAAAAATAAAAAGTAATAGACACGTGTGCATGTAAAATTTGGATCATCATGCACATCAAGTGTATTGGCATCCTTTCACTAACATCTTCTCCAAAAATCTGACATAATGACCAATATGCACCCTTAGCTCTGAGATCAAAATATTCTATTTTAAAAGGCTCCTGAGTGTTCTGCCCTACAATAACCATTTTTCCAACTTTGGTGTAGAAATCCTTCAACAACTTGCCTCTGAAATAGTTCCTTTGTGCATTATACACTTGCCTTAGTTCTTCAAAATCAATGCTCTCCAAACTTTCTAAGGGTTCACTTAACCTGAACACCTTCTTGATTTCTTTAGTAGAAACTTTAATCAATAACACTCCCTTTGCATCCCTAACTTCTTTAGTGATTGGATCATAATTCTTTGCAACTTGGGTCATCAAATCTACATCTAAAAAGACACCAGGCACGACAAGTTTTCCTAGGTCAGACTGCCATATATTGCTTGTAGGGTGAGGGGCATTTCTTTGACTAAAACCTACTTTGAATAATTCCAATCCTGTGGTATCAAAGTCATCTCTTGTGTTGATTGTACCAATTTTGGCCTCTCTAATAAAACTTGCCGTGTCATATAAACCTTCTGCTATTTTTACCCTAGGATCTTTGGGAATCAAACTCTTGGTTTTCACTGGGGTAGTGGAAGAGCCGGGAAGTAATTGCAATAAATCTTCATGCAAACCTCTTTCACTATACTCTATTTTACCCAACAATTCTTTCCTTGGTGCCATTTTAAGGTTTATCTTTAAAAGAAACCTTTGCAAGATAGACAGAATACAGAACTGTGATTCTTTTAGTAAGGAAGCAAATTGCACAAGAATTTCACCAACCTTTTTTCTCGGAAACCACCGAGGAATAGCAGCCAAACCTCAGAATTCTTCATGCCCGAGTCTCTGCAAATTTTTGATCTCTTTGTGCTTCTGAAAGTGCACGAAATTTTGATATATAAGCCATTAAAGTAGTCATGTTAACAATTAATTTAGCACGATTGAAACAATTACTCCTCCGGAAGAGAGAACTATCACTTCTTCAATGGGAAGCTTCAACTTTGCACCATTTTATCTTCAGTTTGAAAAAGAACCGTCGATCCTCATTAGCAGATGATCTAACGGCCTATCGCATGATCGCATGGCATGAAAAACACTCATGTGAACATGTGACTAACCATTACGTTACCTTTCTATTTTTGGCGGTCTCTTGTAACTTCCACTGTTAATACAAAATGTTATTCGCATGATCGCATAGCTTAAAAGAAGCTTATGCGAACATGTGAAAACTCGTTAGCATTCACCATCATTGTCTTCCTTCAAATCGCCAGTCCCACCTCACCTTTGTCAATAAAGAAAATCCACGCTTGCAACACCTGGTAGAATGTCAGGTACTTTCTTTCTTTCTGAGCACTGGTGTCTGCTTATACTAACCAATGAGAAAACATTATTCATGCACATCTGTCAAAGGTTTCACCAGAGAATCACACTTGGTTTAATGCAAGATCAACGACCTGTAGCATGATCGCATAGGCTTCTAAGATCCCATGCAATTATATGACAGCCATCCGATCTTCCCCTTACTACTTTTCAAACTTTGGAGATTCCTCTATTACCGACCCCACTGTCCTTGGCAAATAAAATGCCGCCACTTGTGAAATACTTGTCAGTGGTCCCACCTTGTTTCCGCATCAAGCTTCATTATCGAATCAATGACTATTTCGCATGTTCACATGGCTTGGAAATATTCCATGTGAATACGTGATCGCCATTAGATCTTCTTTAAAGATTCACAGTTGGATGAAACTTGAAACATTAGACTACAAGGTAATTAGGTCATAGGAAATGTTATTTATATCATCAGGTTTCTAGACTTAGGAAGAGATATAACCCCCGTGTGAAAAATAAATGCATGTGCTCTTTAATGGACCTAAGTGACTTAAAAAGTAACACTCGAAAAGAAATGAAGAGATTGACTTAGGGTTTATTTTGAAATGGCAAACATTTTAGGGTTTTTGACATGAATTCAAAATTCTTCAAGGATAAGACCTAGGGTAAGGATTTTTGAAATGGGCTATGACAATTTTTTGAAGAAATTCCAACACCTGTACCTAGGAAATCTTCACAGACCAGAGGACTAAACCAACATTTGGACAAAAACCTCAGAAAATTAAGAATACTCCCAACAGATCCTACACCGGTTAAGCCCACACCTAAGAAGAAGCAGGAAGTAACACAAACTAGAGCACAAAAAAGATCAACCACTGTAGCTTCATGTCCACCAAAGAAAGGAGTTGTAAAAATATCTAGGCCTACACCGACAAAAACATATCAAAAGAAAAGAGGTACTCAAACTACCTCCTAGGCATCAAAGAAAAGATGGAATTTAATAAGAAGAAAATATGACATTGATGATGAAGAAGGTGATGCAAATCAATTCAAAGTTGTTGTGAATAAGAATCAATCTATAGATGAGGTTGCATAATCTATAATAGACACTGGAGGTCTTAGCAACCTGAAAATAAGTCAGTTTGAACACTTATCAACCAAGGACCATAATAAAATTGAAGAAGTAGTAATTAAGATGATGGTCAAGTGCAAACAGGTACCAATTGAGTTTTCCAAATATGTACCCAAAAGTCTATATGACAGGATATCAACTAGATGGACTTATGCCTTAAGTACTGAAAAGATAATGAGGGAACCATCCCTAGTATTGGTGATGCAAACATTGATAGGACTTGAGATCGATGAATTGATGAAGAAAATATCTAAAATATTTATAGTAAAGGGCTGAGCTCTATAGATACTTGATGAAAATATGGTAGAAGTTTATGAGAATAGTTAGTTGCTATGGACTTCTATTCTCCAAGCACAAGCTAAAGTAGATAAGTTGGCTTTGACCATTATACCTGAGAAGAAATCTCGAAGAAAAGGGAAAGGAATCCATGCAGATGATGCAGATCTGGAAAAGGAAAAGGACCCCATTAAGCTATCAGACACTGAGGTGCCTGATACTACTACTGATGCCACCAAGTACATAAATGTACAATAGGATGCACCCAAGAAAGTGATTATATATGGAATTGATGATGGATCAAATGATGTACTCATTAAGGACATTACTAATGGAGACCCTGATGACATCAAGGATGATGAGGATGTCACAATTGTTGGAGCTCAACAGAAGAACAAGCCCCTAATATTGAGTTAGTAGTAAGTATGATACCAGGTGACCTTCCTATACTAGTTCAACCAGTTGATATACTGACACAAAAGGAACTTGAAGACTCAATCCCTGAGAAATAAAAGGATACAATTGGGGAACAAGAAGAAAGTACACAAAATACTATAGAGTCAAATGAGCCTAAAGAAAAAGAGGCTGACACAAAGGCACAAGAAGATCCTAAGCCTACAGAGACTACTGAGACCAACCCCACTAACACTACATCAGAGGCTCCAACTGTATCGATTGAGACTCAGGTCACCGAGGAGAAGACAAAGGAAGAAACAATGTTGATCAAGCAAGAAAAGACAAATGTAGAGGTAAAAGCTCTAGTTCCATTTGTTAAGATTTCTCCACAAGAGTCTAAGAAGAAGAAGAGAAAACATAGTAAAGGACCAGTCACCCTAGATGAAGTAATCATTATTCTAGAATGTGACCCAAGAACCTTAGACCTAGAAGAATTGAGGAAATATGGAGAATTATGTACAAGAAAAGCTAAATTCTATAACTCAGAAAATTATACAAATTTTGTTTAAACTATGCACTATGGAAACTTTCATTGCCGAGGTCAGTGAAAAGGTCAAAAAGATAGATGCAGATATCTTATCCAGTGCACATGCTTCTCAAAAAGAGCCAAATTCTTTTCATAGGCATATCCTAAAAGTATAAGAATTAAGGCGGTTGAGAGAAAACCTATGGAAGTAGGTAGAAAACATAAGTGACCAAGTCATCAAGATACAAGCCGAGTTGCTTCCTCAACTCAAAATTATAGAGTGACATATTGAGAAGGTAAAAGTGTTGGTAACTACACCAAAGATATCAGTTTTAGAGAACATATTTGATATGTGTGCACAAGTCTGTCTTGAGCACATTTTTATCACCAACATGAAAGAGGAATGGGAAAACCTCTTAGATTCATTGAAGAAAACCCACCAGAACATTTTTGACAAGTTGTAAGTACATTTTTTGTTTTTGGCATTATTTTCAAAAAGGGGGAAATCATGTATATATGCCACTGTACTTCACTACTACTGGGAGCATACATCGAGGGGGAGTTTTTGTAGAAGAGTTAGTATATGTATACATATATATGGAGTTATAAATTTTTGATTCGACATTTATACATTATGGTTTTGATAGTAATGCCAAAGGGGGAGATTGTTATCTCTATTTGAGCATTAAGTGTTGTCATTAGTATCAACTAAACTTAGTCGATAATCTATGCTGATCAGTCAGTAAAATATTGTATAAGAAGCTATACATACTAGTTGGTTAAGCTATCAAAGCATTCATATCAAGTAGTCACAAGGCAGAATTGAGAGCTAATTGTATATAGGTCTAACTGAGTATGTTTACTGAGCAGCAAGTCAGTGAACACTGAGCATTCTACACACTGAGCATCAGGTTATTCACTGAATAGAGAATGCAGTGTTTACTGATTGTTCAGGAAATGGCATAGTAATCAGTAATGACACATTTATCTATGCAAATGACTTACATGGATCTATAAATGTTTTACAAAGATCGAGGCACATTTATTATGGATGTAATCATTAAATATTTTGATGATTCCTATGTAATAGTTAGATCTAGGTTATTTTTGTACACTGTAGATCTTAGGTTTTCTAAGATGTTGTAAACCAAATTAGGTCAAAGAAATTTTCTATATAATTGTAATTGATGTCATTTTGACATAAAAATCAATAAGGAGTTCATGAAGAAGTAGCTACCTTCAAGACATCAAAATTTAGACAAGGTTTACAAGACATAGCAGTTATCAGAGATATTATTCAGTTTATTCAGAAACATACAAGACTACCGAGAAGAACAGAGAACAATATACTACACATCAATGTGAAATTGAATTAGTATTTCATTGATATTATTCAGACAAGTCATAGTTGTCATTTACATATATTTTCTATTATCTTCTAATCATTATAGCATGATTGAAAATCTCTTAATAGAGTAGACTTAACAGCCTATTGTAAATATATTTACCGAGTGCACACTTATTTGGTGTTGCTAAAATCCTTTGACAAGGTAGATCTAATCGATTTGAAGTTACTCCTAACCGGGTAAGATCACCAGAAGTGATCACACTTGTAGCCTTAACCATCATACTTTATTTATTGCAGTAGTGAAGAATTATGGGTGTCATCCCCGCCACTATTTTTACCTTCTAACAAGGGTTTCTGTGTAACCAAAATACTAGTGTTATGTGATTACATTTCATGTATGGTTTATTGTTTGTTTTCATACACATTACATTTGCAAAGCTATTTGAATGTATGTTGCATATAATGGAATCAGTTGGTTAGATAGACACTACTATTGCAGATTGTTTATTCAGTAAAAGTTTTTGAGGGTACTGATTCACCTCTCTCCTCTTAGTACTTTATCTTTACTATCCCAGCATATATACCTATGTATATATACTTGAGTATATATGTACATAGATGCATATATAATCTTTTGAATAATATCTCTATTTTGATGCTTTAGAAAGAAATAGATTTTCCATTTTCTTCTATGTCTAAATTTTTACCTCAAGGAGGTATATACATCCTAGTGTATATATATACATGTATATATATATGATAATATATATACCTATATATTAAATATATAGATATATGTGTGTATGTACAAGTCACACACACACACACACACACACACACATATTAAATTAACAATTAAAAAATTAAAGCGATATAAAGCGGTGGGACTGTGGCCACCGCTTCCCTTTAAAGGGAGCAATGACACAACCCCTGCCACCATTCCCTTGCAGGAAGTGAATAGGGGGCCACTGCATACCCCAATGGGTATGCGGGAGGCTTCAGCCTCCGCATACCCCTTGGGGTATGGCAGTGGTGTCCACCCATTTGTAGGGGCTGAGGGGGGTGCGGCTGATCTACGCATGACAGTCGGTTGCCCCTGAAAATATTTTGATATTATTTTTTAAATTGTTTAAAAACTATACAAACAACATGTTGTGTAAAAGATACATAATATAATATCTTAAAAAAACTTAATCTATAATAAAATAAATGATATCCACAACATTATCATATAGTTAATCAAATAAAAATGTCTACAACATTTTATATAAATAAGGGAAAGCAAAAAAATAATAAATGATTGTAAAAAGAAAATAAATAAAAGAGAATAACTCTATTGATTAAACAAAGAAATAATTTTGTGATCAAACATAGATTTTAACTCTGATATTAATTTTAAAGAAATAGAGGCTGATAGATTAAATAGAAATTTAATCTGAAAATAAAGTAGGAATATGACATTTTAATAACAAATTTTCTACAACTATAGTTTTAATCACATCTATTATTATACCTTGCTAAAGTAGTTCATTCCTTGAAGACTTTTAAAGATGCTTGGAGAACCTTTGTAAATTTGAATATTACCTCTTTTGATTGAATCCCTTGGCATATATACACAAGTATATATGTGTGTATATACACACTTGTGTGTGTATATACACACTTGTATACTTGTGTATATACATCCTTGTCTATTTCTTCATCCATGCTCCAAGGCCAAACCTGCAAACACCAAATGGAGAAATTAGGGTTTTGGCCAAGTTTTATTTTAGGGCCTAACCCTAATTTCAAAATTAGGGTTAGGGTTGGCTTTTGGAGCCATTTTTAATTTTGAAATTTGAATTATGATTTTTCATTTAATTTTGGATTAACATTTTAATTATTGGTTATTAGTAACTAATGATTGTTGACTTTACACAGTCCTCTTTTAAATTTGATTTTATTTTATCTTGAGATTTCAAAAAGATTCCCCTTTTATTTATTTTATTGGGTTTTTAATTGCTTGGTCATTGGATGAATGTATTCACTTTATTTCAAATTTATTACTATTAAAATATTGAATAAATGAACCTTATTAATATTTTAATATTATTTCTTCAGATTTGTTATTTCCAGATTTAATATTTAATATTTATTTTTTATTGATTTTTATTAATGTTTTATTTTAGAGTGGTTGATTATTTTAATATTTATTATTCAAAGTGGTTTTATTATTTTCAAATTAACTGGATTATTTAGGGGAGATTAATTTAAAGGTACTAGGTGGGACTTAGGTAAATTATTTCTCCCTAGCATTATTGTCTTATTTAATATTAATGATTTTATATGGTTTTCAATTACTTTTTAGGATTAAATTAAATTGATTTATGGACTTTGGAACTTTATATCTTAATTAAAATTATTATATTTTAATTTAAAATATTTGAATATTATTATATTTTAATAAGTAATAATTTCTTAACCATAGTTTTCGCTTAGGGTTATTACCTTGTTCTATTTAATCATTTTATTTGTCTATCGATATTTTGCGTTTTGATCCTAGTTGGTAACTTGGTTCTCGTTAGGAACCATTAGGGTTACGATTATGATTGAATTGTTCTTTGTTTTGAATTGAACTTTTTTGGGAGTGTTGACCCGACCTTTAAATTTTCTATATTTTCTAAGTTTGAATTTTCACCTTGTGTTATCCCTTTTATTAACTCCATATTTTATGCTTGTTAGGGTTTCTTAGAGACCTAGTTAGGGTTTCATAGACTGATCCAATTTAACAACCAAGGGATGTTAGCAAGCCAACCCATTCCATGATACCTCTTGTGAGTTAATATGTGTTGGTTATTGTGTTTTGTTCATGTTGAGTTTTCCTTAGTGTGTAACCTTGTTGATTATTTGTCCTTTAAAAAAAATTGTTGTGTGTATTTTGCCTTAATTTTTGGGCATGAAATTTTAGTATCAGTGCACAGTTTCATCTCTAGGAACCTAAACCTATTACATTTTCAACTCGTCTTTTGTTTTTACTCTTGTGTAGGATTCCTCTAGTCACATGTAGTGGTCATCACCGTGGGTGAGGTGCTAGAGTTTGCCGTGGGCCAACAAAGGATATTGAGAAGTCAGTTGAGGTTGTAGGTGATGAGCATGGACATCCCCATATGCCACCACCGAATCCCAACCAAGAATTCTAAATGCACTTCAGAATCTCCCTGGTATTATCATGGATAGATTTCCTCCAAGAGGTTAGTAGACTGGGATCTGAGAGGGGAGTAGGATCCCTCCTCCTAGACACGTTGAGGGATATGCAGATCTAGAGGGTGAGTTAGTTCACATGCCAAAGTCACCACCTGAGGTAGTGCATAGAGTGCCCTGGGATGCATTGGATCAGATTAGGGAGCTTCTTTTCCTATAGCCACCACCTTTCATAGGATCTATAGATGGGATAGAGGTTGAGGCATGAATTTTGATCCTTGAGCATTACTATGGGTTACATCCTTATGAGAGAAACCTAAAGGCATACTTTGTAGAGCACATGCTGAGAGGGATTACTTCTATATGGTGGAGGCATGAGGAGTATAAGAATCACTTGGTGATAGATAATCTCTCATGTAAGACCTTTTTAGAGAGATTAAGATCTAGATACATGTTAGAGCACTTTAGGAAGTGCCAAATTGATGAGTTTCATGACCTTCAAGAGAGGGGTCTTTCAGTGGCATAGTATGAGAGAAAGTTTCTCGAGCTCCTTCCATATGTTGATTACATGAAGGATGAGAAACACTAGGTCAAACTCTTTATTAAGGGGTTGAACCATGCTATTTCTAATAGGGTGCACATGGTACCTCCAAGAGATCTACATTACACCATAGAGAGGGCCATGATAGAAGAGGAGATCCATAATAAATCTCATGATGCTCGAGATAAGTCACAAAACTATAATCTCATACCCCAGTCTTATGGTTTTCAGAGATCCCATTACAAGTGAAATCAAATGAATTCATCAGGATCATTTAGAGCACCTCAGCCACAACAACAACAACATTCACAACAAATTTAGAGACAGAGACCTCCTCAGGGTCAACAGGGCTCTAAGCCCAAGCAGTGGCAGTCGCAGGGTCCTCGACAGGACTAGAGATCTTAGATATAGTATGCACCTCCAACTAGGACTCAGTAGTCTTCTAGAGGTAGTTTTAGTGGATCCAGTATGAAGGGTGGACAAAATTAGTCTAGGCCATAGATGATTTAGATTTAGGCTCGAGGTCCATGTTATACTTGTGGTGCTATGGGACACATTGCTAGAGATTGTCCATCAGGTCATCGAGCTGGTAGTCAGAGGGCAGAAAATTTAAAGCTTATAGTGGGAGATATGGGGAGATATCACTGAGTATTTGTAGTGCTTGATAACTACTAGGATGAGCATCAGGCTATAGTTATTCAGGCTGCAGGTAGGATTGGAGGTAGTAGCATTTCCATTCTTTTTTATTCAAGAGATACTGATTCTTTCATTACTCCTTTTATAGTGGAGCATTGTAGGCTCGTAGAAGCTAGGAAGGATGTGAGTTGGGAGGTTGAGTTAGCCTCTTGTTCTAGGGTTTCAGTTAGTTCCTTGGTGAGAGGATGTCAAATGTAGATTGGGGACATGACCACCATAGTTGACCTTTGGATTACACCACTTTGATCCTATGATGTTGTTCTTGGCATGGATTGGCTTTATGCCCATAGTGCCCAGATGGATTGTAGGAAGAAGAGAGTTGAGTGTGTGGATGATTTTGGTGTGTTCTTAGTGATTTCAAGAATTCAGAGACCCATATCTCTTCATGTGATTTCTTCTATGCAACTTAAGCGGTTCATGCGAAAGGGTTGTCAGTTGTCTGCCATCACTATCAGTGATAGAGAGGAGGTAGAGAAGGAGCCTTCCCTTGATAACCATCCCATTTTGTAGGAGTTGGAAATTTTTTTTCCTTCAGAGCTATCTAGTATGCGACCACCTAGAGTAGTAGATTTTCATATTGACCTTGTACTAGGAGAAGAGCCTGTATCTCAAGCACCTTACATGATGACTACCCACAAGATCAATGAGCTCAATATTCAGTTGGAGGAGCTCTTTTAGAAAGGGAACATTCATCCTAGTATATCACCATGGGGAGAAATTTTCATCTTTGTTACGAAGGAAGAATATGTTAGGTTGTGCATGGATTACTGACAGTTGAATAAAGTGACCATTAAGAATTGGTATCCACTTCCTAGGATTGATGATTTGTTCGATTAGCTTCAGGGTTCCCGTGTATTCTCTAAGATTGATTTGAAGTCAGGGTACCACCAGTTGAGGTTTTTGGAGAGCGATGTCCACAAGATTGCATTTTGTATATGTTATGGCCACTATACGTTCACTGTGGTTCCTTTTGGACTCACAAATACTCCAGCTATATTCATGTGTCTCATGAATGGAGTATTTCACTCATTCTTAGATAGATTTGTGGTGGTGTTCCTGGATCATATTTCGATCTACTCTTGAAATGAGCAGGAGCATGAGGAGCACTTGAGACAGGTTTTGTAGTTTTTAAGGGATAATCAGTTGTTCGATGGCTTGTCAAAGTGCGCTTTCTTCAGGTCAGAGGTTCACTATATTGGCCATGTGATATCAGGGGATGGGATCATAATTGACCCATCTAATATTAGAGCTATCATGGATTAGCTAGCACCTACCATTATTACCAAGGTAAGGAGCTTCATGGGTCTTTCAAGATATTACAGATAGTTTTTTGAGGGGTATTTTAGAGTGGCATATCCTATTACTTCCCTTCAGAGAAAGGGGAAGAATTTTGAGTGGACAAAGAGGTGTGATAGATCTTTTTAGGATCTCAAGAGAGCACTCAATAGTGCACCTATCCTTGTAGTATCAGATCCTTGAATAGAGTTTGTGGTTTGTACAGATGTATCATTAGATGGGATTGGAGCAGTCCTTATGCATGGTGGTCGAGCTATTACTTATGACTCTAGGATACTCAAGATTCACAAGATTAACTACCCTACTTATGACCTTGATCTTTCAGCAGTGGTACATGATTTGGTGAGATGGTGGCATTTTCTTTTGGCACATTGATTCAAGCTTCACTCAGATAATCAAAGTTTGTAGTACATATTCACTCAGTTGAATCTTAATGGTTGATAGAGGAGTTGGATGGAGTCCCTATGCAAGTATGAATTTGATGTTCATTATATCAAGGGTAAGGAGAATGTGGTTGTAGATACCTTGAGTAAGAGACATCACAGACTTTCAGCTATTACTTATAGCAGTGATTTGAGAGGGCATATTTTTTTGCACTTTCCTGAGGATGAATTTTATTTAGAGGTTTGTCAGATGGTTCAGGATTAGAGACCCCTTGAGGGGAAGTTATCAGATTATACCCTAGAGTCTGATGGTCTTCTTTTTCATACAGGATGCATTTATGTATCTTCTTTTAGTGGGTTGTGTAACTTCATTGTTCTTGAGGATCATAGAGAACCCTATGAAGTGCACCCCAGAGTCAAGAAGTTACATGCAGATTTGAGGCAACTATTTCATTGGCTGGGTATAGGGTTGCACATTGCTAAGATTGTGGCTAGATGCTTGGAGTGTCAGAGAGTTAAGGCAGAGCACCACCATCCAAGTGGGCTTCTTTAGCCACATGAGGTACTTGAGTGGAAGTGGGATATTATATCCATGGACTTTATTATTGGCCTTCTTATGTCATCTCATCGCCATGATGCTATTATGGTGACATTGGATAGGTTGAATAAGGTAGCCCACTTCTCACTCATTTGTATTACTTTCACAACACTTATAGTGGCATAGGTATTCTTGTGAGATATCATCAAACTCCATGGCGTTCATCGTAAGATTATATCTGATAGAGATTCTCTCTTTACTTCTTCCTTTTGGAGAGAGTTGTAGTCAGCTTTGGGCACTAGGCTCAATTTTAGTATAGCTTATCATCTTGAGATAGATGGTTAGATTGAGAGAGATGACTAGGTGTTAGAAGATATGCTTTGCATGTATCTGATGGATCATCAGACCAAATGGGAGGAGCAATTGCATTTGGTGGATTTTTCCTATAATAATGGGCATCATTCATCTTTTGGTATGCCACCTTATTAGGCCTTATATGGTAGACCTTGCAGGACACCTTTGAGGTGGGATAGGATTGAGGATAAAGTAGTTGTGGGGTTGCAGTTGGTCAAAGAGATGGAGTAGTAGGTAAACCTAATCAGGAAGCATCTTAGAGAGGCTCGGGATAGGCACAAGAAGTATGCAGATTTGAAGAGGATTGATCATGTCTACATGGTTGGTGACATAGTATTCTTGAGAGTATGACTACATAAGAGTCCAATCTATTTTGGAAAGGGTTCTAAGCTCACACCTTGCTTTGTTGGACCTTTTGAGATCTTAGAGAGGAAAGGCCCAGTTGCATATCGTCTAGCTGTGCCACCTAGCCTATCTTTTATCCATGATGTGTTTCATGTTTATGTATTGAGGAAATATATCTATAATGAGTCTCATAGTATTGATTGGGATGCTTTACATGTGGAGTTGGATGGGTAGCTAGCACTGGAGCCCATATGTATTTTGGCTCACAGGACGTTGGCCCTTCGAGGTTGAGAATTGGACCAGGTTAGGGTCTAGTGGGATTGCTATAATGAGGTTAAAACATCATGGGAGGATGAAAAACATATGAGAGCACAATATACCCATATTTTTGATGAACTCCAAGATGAAGTTCATGCCTAGGGGGGAGGATGTGAGGCCTCACCCCCGCACCATCATTTAATAGCAGACTATTTCCACCTTATGATTATCATGTTGATACATTATTTTTTCATGTTGGACTATTTGGATGGGGGTTTTATATTTTTGATACTATGTGATGACCTATGATTATGTGGATGATGATTTAGGACTTATTTCCATGCTTTGATTACTAGGTCTAGATTTGAAGGTAATTTATGAATTATTTATTTTAGAATATTATGCATTAATTTCATGTTTATACAAGAAAAGTTTATGTGAGATGATCATGGTTAATAAATTAGGTTAATTGATATATTTATGTCCTTGAATTAACTTTCTTTGAAATTAAGAAATGTATTATTGGAAATTAAGTAATTTTCTTGTGATAAAGTGTGGATGTAGTTGGATTATATGATGTATTTGAGTGTGATTATTTATGATGTATTTTATCTGTATATGTCATTTGATCTTTCATGAGCTACTGATATTTTATCTAGTGTGGAAGAAATGACCATGGATTAAATAAGGGGAAATTGAAGATGGATGCATGTAAAAAATATTGTGAAGCCAAGGTTATCTTTAAAGGGAGAAATAACCTCATTGTTATGTATAATATTTTAAAGTAATGTTTGAATTCATTATTTAATTATGTTTATTTTTATTTTAAATTAATGTCTACTTGGCATTCCATGTGTGTAGTGATGTGTTGTAATTTTATGTGGTGTCAATTGACATGTATATGTTTGTGAGTTGGCATGGCCAAGTACATTGTTTATTAGTTGTCTTCCACCTTTGAGTCACCTTGTAGAATCTCAAGGTTAGGTATCTTGGTTATTGAGCCTTGGGAGGAAATCTTATTTTAAATTTTGTGGGTCAACTCTTAGTAGACTTTTCAGAGGTTAAAAGTAGCTCTAGGGGTTAGTTAAGTTAAAATGAGATAACCCCATAGGTTCACTTTGGGTTGGGGGTCAAATTTTGACCAATAGGATATTTTTAGCCCATTTTTGGCTCTTCTAAAAATACCTTTTTAGAATTTGATGAAATTGGGAAGTGTGCCATGTCTTCCTCTCTTTGCAATTTTGAATTTTCTTCTTGTTGGAGAGAGAACCCTTGGAGAGTATGTCCAATCATCTTTGAGGTTAGGTAGGGTTTTTATTTTTAGTGGGATGGAGAGGAATTTGTTAGGTTGATTTCCCACTCTTCAATTTTGGAGACTTCTAGTGGACTTAGCAAGTTTTGGTGGACTTAGCAAGGAAGGCTTGTAGGAAGGGACCTCTTCTCAACCCTCTTTTCCATGGCTTGGAGAAAGGTTGGTTGTCCTTTCATGGAAGACTCTTTTATTTTACTTTTTGTAAATTCAGATTTTTGTGTGCTATTGTATATGGTTTTGTGAAGCTTTGTGCTTTCCTTTCATGGCTTCTTATTTATGTCTATTTGCTGGTTTTGTTTTAGTGTTCTTGTTTTATTGGGGGGTGCAAGGATAAAATCACCCTTGGGAGGAAAGATAACCTTGATGGGTGAAGGGATTTAGTTGGGAATGTCCATTTAGTGTAGAGTCCTTCATCATGGAGGATGGGGATGAGACATGGATGCATGGGCTCCATGTTGCCATTTTTGTTATATTCATATTTGGGGGTCATAAGGGTTGTACTTGTGTATGGAAATCAAAGGAATGATATTTATGGTTATGGCCTTGTGAGGGAATTGGTTATGGTTTTTGGGCCTTGTTGAAGGCATGGTATCACATTTGTATGGCGTCTCCTACTTGGGTATTTTCCACCTTTACCCCTCTTATGGGTCCAAGGTGATCCATTGTGTAAAAACTTTGGGATGAGAATTTTATGTGTTTATATACTTGTTGGTTTTTATGGTATATGTGTGTTTGAATCTTGTTTTTTACCCTCATCCATCTTGGTTTCCCCAAGCTCGGGAGTGGCCGTGTAATAGCCTAGGTTGGGAGGTGAGCCTCCATGGTCTTGTGGTTTCTTTTTGCAAATTTTCATTGGATAAAGCTTGCTGGTTTTAGTGAAGAAAAAGAAGACTTGGTCAAATTTTACTTGTGGATTTTCATGTGTAAAAGGGGCTAAAAGGCCATGTGTAGGAAGAAGTGTAAAAATGTCATGTAAATATCTATTAGCATGTGATATGCTTGTAAAAATTTGTACTTAAATGTGAAATGTATTTCCTAATATTTCTATGTATTCTAAAGCAAGAAAATGAAAGAAATGTATTCCTTAAGCTTGAATGAAATAAAATTAGTTTGCTGGTTTGTTTACCTTCATGCATGAAAAAGTTAAATTCCTCCTATGAATGCAAATCTCTTTCCTATGTATGCAAGTTTATTTCAAGCATGCTTTGAAAAAAAAGAAAAAGAAAATGTAATTTTTACTTGTCTATAGCCTTAGTAGAAATGATTTCATTATCATGTTATGTTTGTTTAAAAAAAAACATGTATATACACCTATGTATATATACTTGAGTATATATACATAGATGCATAAATAATCTTTTGAATAATATCTCTATGTTGATGCTTTAGAAAGAAATAGATTTTCCATTTTCTTTTATATCTAAATTTTTACCTCAAGGAGGTATATACATCCTAGTGTTTATATATACATGTGTATATTTATATATATATATTATATATATAGTTATATATACATATATATACAATGTATATATATTTTGTATGGATACTTATGTACTCTTTCATATCTTCCTTTTGTTTAAATATATATATATATATATATATATATATATATATATATATATATATATATATAATATATATAATATTATACATATTATATAATAAATTAAAACTCTATTAAAAAGTTAAAAAATGAAATTTAATTAAAAAAATTAAAAAAAAACCAAAAAAACTAAAGCAATATAAAGCGGTGGGACTCTACCCACCGCTTCCCTCTAAAGGGAGCGGTGGCACAACCCCTGCCACTGTCCCCTTGGGGGCGGTGAATAGGGGACATCGCATACCCCTTGGGGTATGGCAGTGGTGTACACCCGTCTGCAAGGGCTGAGGGGGGTGCGGTCGGTCTGCGCACGGCCGGTCTGTGCACGACAACCGTTTGCCCCCAAAAATATTTATATATATATATATTTTACTATTTAAAAACTATACAAACAATATGTTATTTAAAAGATACACAATATAATATATTAAACAAACTTAATCTATAATAAAATAAATGATATCCACAACATAATCGTATAGTAAATCAAATAAAAATGTCTATATCATTTTATATAAATAAGGGAAAGAAAAAAAATATAAATGACTCTAAAAAGAAATTAAATAATAGAGAATAACTCCGTTGATCAAATAGAGAAATAATTATGTGATCAAACAAAGATTTTAACTCTGATATTAATTTTAAAGAAATAGAGGCTATGAGATTAAATAGAGATTTAATTTGAAAATAAAGTAGGAATATGGCATTTTAATAACAAATTTTCCACAACTATAGTTTTAGTCAAACCTATTATTATATCTTGCTGGAGTAGTTCATTCCTTGAAGACTTTTAAAGATGCTTAAAAAATCTTTTTAAATCTGAATATTACCTCTTTTGATTGAATCCCTTGGCATACATACACAAGTATATATGTTTGTATATAAATACTTGTGTGTATATTCACACTTGTATACTTGTGTGCATACATCCTTGTCTATTTCTTTATCCATGCTCAAGGCCAAACCTACAAACACCAAATGGAAAAATTAGAGTTTTGGCCAAGGTTTATTTTAGGGCCTAACCCTAATTTCAAAATTAGGGTTAGGGTTGACTTTTGGAGCCATTTTTAATTTTGAAATTTTAATTATGATTTTTTCGTTTAATTTTGGATTAACATTTTAATTATTAGTTATTAGTAATTAATGATTGTTGACTTTACACAGTCCTCTTTTAAATTTGATTTTATAATATTATTTTATTTTAACTTGAGATTTAAAAAAGATTCCCCTTTTAGTTATTTTATTGGGATTTTAAATGCCCGGTCATTGGATGTCTATTTTCACTTGATTTCAAATTTATTAATTTTTAAAATATCGATTAAATGGATCTTGTTAATATTTTAAAATATTATTTCTTCAGATTTGTCATTTCTAGATTTAATATTTGATATTTATTTATTATTGATATTTATTAATGTTTTATTTTAGAGTGGTTGATTATTTTAATATTTATTATTTAAAGTGATTTTATTATTTTCAAATTAATTTAATTTTTTTAGGGGAGATCAATTTAAATGTCCTAGGTGGGACTTAGGTAAATTATTTCTCCCTACCATTATTGTATTATTTAATATTAATGTTTTAATATAGTTTTCAATTACTTTTTAGGATTAAATTAAATTGATTTATGAACTTTGGAACTTTATATCTTAATTAGAATTATTATATTTTAATTTAAAATATTAACCCTAGTTTTCTCTTAGGGTTATTACCTTGTTCTATTTTATCATTTTATTTATCTATCGATATTTTGCATTTCGATCCTAGTTGGTAACCTGGTTCTCGTTAGGAACCATTAGGGTTATGATTACGATTGAATTTTTTTTTGTTTTGAATTGAACCTTTTTGGGAGTGTTGACCCAACCTTTGAATTTTATATATTTTCTAAGTTTGAATTTTTACCTCGGGTTATCCCTTTAATTAACTCCATATTTTAACCTTGTTAGGGTTTCTTAGAGACCTAGTTAGGGTTTCATAGATTGATGCAGTTTAACGACCAAGGGATGTTGGCAAGCCAGCACATGCCATGATACCTATTGTGAGTTAATATGCATTTGTTGTTGCAATTCATTCATGTTGAGTGTTCCTTAGTGTGCAACCTTGTTGATTATTTGTGCTTTAAAAAAAAATCTTTAGCGTGTGTGTTTTTCCTTAATTTTTGGGCATGACACAAACATTTATATTTCACTTAGCAATACGGGGATAAATAGATGAATTTATGTTCACCTCTTTGTTCCAGAGATGTTATCATTGTTCAAGTGCTCCTCTTGAAGGTAGATGTCTTGTAAGAAATATTTATCCCTTTCAAGGATTCTCTTCTCATAAGAGATATATCCTTTCACAATTATCTATGTTCTTAGTTTATAAGGGTCAATGTTCTTTATTACATTGTTTCTTTAAAGGGTATCTCCTTTTGATGGAAGTAGGTATCCTTGATTATCTTCCTTATAATGTCTATTGTGTTGACATCATAAGGAGGGAGGCATACACACGACATCCCTTGTATTATATAGTTATGTATTTTTTTTTTAACCATTTTTATTTGTTTGCAGGGTGCTAATTCCCAAATAGGGTATAAGTGACACTTCTTCATCTCTAGGATATGCATTTACATGCACAAATACACACCATGGTGATAAGATGACATTGATTTGGGGGCTGCACAAAGCCTCCAGAAAGCATACACATACACCAAGTCATCAAAAGATGCACACACATATACATACATGTACACACACAAAGCCGCTAGAAGGTGCAAAGTTTTATAGGATTGACTATCAAGAAAATACACATGTTAGAATTTTCAATCCTATCCTTTTGTGTTTGACGGTAAGATACACACATCTTACTGGGTGAGGTAATCAAACCTCTCTCTCTCTCTCTCTCTCTCTTGATTTCATGATAGTAGGATTAGATCATGGAGTTTATATCATCTATGACATTTCCTTTGTCTTTTCTACATGATCATTTATGCTCTTGCAATATCCTTCTAGACATGATATTAGTGGATGAGGCATTTCTAGTTGAAGTCTCTTTCACTAGTTGATTTGGAGTTTGTTTTGTTACAATTAGTGGTTTCGTTGCATCAAAAGGTCAACCTGTTAACACCTGATACAACCACTAGACTTATAGAATACATAGGAAGTAGTTAAGCTATGTCATAAATCCCGAGGGGAGCATTGACCATTTTTCTAACAATATCCCCCTCAGTGTTACCCGAGGGGATTCAAACTTGTGGCCAAGCTCTGATACCACTTGTTACAAGGTTGCCATTGCATCAAAATATCGACCTGTTAATGCCCGATACAACCACTAGACTTATAGAAGACACAAGAGGTGGTTAAGCCATGTAACAAATCCCAAGGGGAGCACTGACCATTTTTTCAACATGTTTCAATACTAACCCCTTTTTCTTTATCTTTTGATTTTTGATTTTTTCTTTTGTTCTTTTTGCTTTATTTTCATGCCCTTGTGCATGGATGTGGAGTTAGGATCCTTGGTTTGGGGGCTTATGTCCTTAGACCTTGTGATTTTGTATCTCTTTTCAATTCACTAGAGTTTCTCTCTTCTTCTCTCTCTTCATTTACTGTGAGTATGACTTGCCTCATAGTCTTGCTAAAGTGGGGGATACATGTATCATCTTAAATGTAAGAACCCATGCTAAGACCCTTTATCCCTCCTTAGTGAGATGTCTTGGGCCCTTTTGAGTGCCTTCATAATGATTGGATATCCCTTGTTTTCTATTTGTTTCCACTTCTATTTTCTCTTTCTCCAAGATCCTGAGCACAAATTCCCATAGTGAAACCACCCGAGGGTAGGCCAAAGTTGGCCTAAGCCCTTGGGGGTAGACTAAGGTCAGCCTAGCCCCTAGGGTGAGGCCAAGGTTGACCTCTTTTTGGAACTATTTTTTTTTGAGATTTTTTTTAAAAAAAAAAAAAAAGCAAAAGTGGGATATCCACCATATTTTATTAATAATCTGATTCAATAACTCCCCCGTGGAAGAACCATTAAGAAACCCCAGGATCTTAGTTATATACAAGAAAATAAAGTAGATAGATAATTACATGTGCTGATGCATAAGATGCCCAAAAAGAACTTAGTCATGTTACAAAAATATCCCATATACCAGGGATTGCAAGTGATATGCTATACGTGAGTTAATCGACTGGACTACAGCCCTAATCACATGTGAATGGCATATGAACATAGAGGAGAAAGAAGCCTCATCAATGTGTGCTAGCAGAGCCTCCTCCAAATGCCCAAATCACAGCTGAATTCTGAAATTTTGTGGCATAATTTCATGGTTATATCTACCACACTGCCAACTTTTCATACCCTGCAAAACCCGTGCCTCCATGACTGTTAAACTTGATCTACCAACGAACGGTAAATGACATAAGAGACCAAATATTTGAAGCTACAGAGACACTTCTGGTATACAAATATTTGTATATTTTTTTGTTTGAGATGTTGACATTCATGTTTTCTCATTAATGTCAACATATGTTTCAATTGGTTTCATCAGGAGTTTCAGATAGACTGGTTATGACAGTAACATGAAGGTCTAATAGGGTTCTAAGGATAGTGTATGACGTTTCAGGATACGTGATCTTAGTTTTTTGAAGCTGGAGGTGTGTAGGACTTATGTCTAAGGTCACATATTATTATCTAGTTGTTTTCATGATTTATGGCTGATTTGGTGGAGATTGGTTATAGTTCAATGATACAAGATTATGAAAGAGATGGTCTTTGAGTTTTCAGGATAACTTGGATGCGATCATAGATTGTGGTATGTGACCTTGAGTCTTAACAACAGACACATGGGAGAAAATTCTATGAGATTCTTAGGTCACTGGGATCGTGGTGATGTCAAATGTGGTGTGAGATCTTGCAAAGACCTATTTGGGGCTGACCAGAGGAGATACCTTGTTCAGAGGGTTTCTAGCATGGATTGTAGATATTGACATGTATTTGATGATTTTTATATTTTTTAAACTTGTTTAAGATACTGTGCGTATCTTAGCAAGGGTCTATGTATTTATTTGTGCATTGGGGAAGTCATAAAAAGACAACCTAATTTCTTGTTGTAACTTGTATAAAGGAAAGTCATTCCTTGGAGAGTTGTAAGTATGGTTTTAAGGGTTGTGAGGTTGTTCTTGTGACGTCTACTAGATGTAGAGTAGAGATCATTCATTGAGAACTTCATTGGAAATGTATAGGCAAGGCTAGTTTCTATAAGTCAATTCATTACTGTTATTTTATACTCGTATATATTTATTTGGGCAATGGATCAAGAAGGTTGGTTTAACCTTTAGAAGCTAGATTTAGACTTCACTTTAGGCAGTGTGCTTGGGTAGTGATCCTACCTTTGTAATAAAATCCTAACAGGGTTGGAAAGACTCCTAATAGGGTTTTTCCTTTAATAGGGACATGTATTGGATGCAATAATCAGATCCTAATAGGGATAGGTCTCCTAATAGGGACATAATATTTATAGTTCATTATTTGTGGGTTCCATCCCCACCATCTTTTCCCCCCTTAACAAGGTTTTCCTCAACAAAAAATCCTTGTGTTATGGTGAATTGATTTTGTGGTGTTCTTATGGTTATATTATTTTTTTAGTTTGTTTAAAGTGATTTAAGTTTCAAATTTGGCACCCAATTGATTCACCCCCGCCTCTCAATTGTGTTGGTGCATTTTTATTTCTAACAATTGGTATTAGAGCCTTTGGTCCTCAGATAAAAAGCTTAACCAATTGAGGGGATCCTACGATGGCTTACTATAGGAAATTGAAAATTTTGATAGCTAGAAAAATAAGATGAGGACTCATTTGATCTGCATGAGAATTGATTACTAGATGATTAAAAAGAAAGATGAAGAGATCAAGGAAGAATCTAAGATAGCTGATGGTACTGATGATGAGAAGAAATTGTTTCATTGCAACATGATTGTAAGGGAAGAATTGGTCAATGCACTTTTAAAAGTAGAATTCATAGACGTTAAGGAACTTGATTCAGTGCACAAGATTTAGACAAGGTTAGAAGTTTTATATGAAGGAGACAAGTACACTGAGAGGGAAAAGTTGTAGAATTTGAAAGAGAAGATGGAGAACTTGAGGATATGAGATGATGATAATGTATAAGAATATGTACAGAGGATAACTGAGGTTGTTACAACAATTAGAAACTCTGGAGGAACATACACCGAAGAAGAAGTGATCACAAATATTCTGAGATATTTAACACCAACTTATAAGAAAAAGGTTTAGGTGATTGAGGATATCATTCCACTCACTCGAAACTTTAACAAAGAGATGTTGATTGCTAAATTAACCACCTTTGAGACCATAGAGTGTTAGAAATTAAAATTGAAATAATTGTTATATTATCATTGATGTCAAACCTTAATTGGTAAGACAGTTTCTATCTAGTAGAGTACCATATCTTTTGATTGATGGAGAGGATTTGAAAAGAGGAGATAACAAGAGGACCTAGGAAAAGGTTGAGTTATGTGATACTCCAATGGATACTTGATTAGTTAGCACATTGGAAAGGTAATGTGTTGTTTATCTTTAACACTAAGTGAAGAAGTTAGTTGATTTGAAGAATAGGCTTAAATGAGAAAAAGAGAAGAAATTCAGTTTAAGCCGACTGACGCTAGTGTCGACTGAGCGCCAGTATAAGCTAAGTAAATTTTAGTGTCAACCGAGCATCATTAATTGATGAGTATCAGAGAATTAACCAAGCGAAGATAGTGTTTTTTGAGTAGAATAGTTTTAGCAATGACTGAGTTATTCAGTGATGACTGAGTAGATGAACACAATATTGATCGAGTGTTAGTATTTTACAATTTATGTAGGAATTGAGAATCCTAACCGACATAGTTGAATTATTGGGATATGTAAAATGTGTTGACATTAAAGATGAATGACCTGGAGCATTTAATGCATGGTAAACCATTTTCTTATGGATTCAAGGAGAATTTTGGAGAAGTATCTAGAAAGATAAGGAGGAGAACAAAATGATGGAAGGATTTGATGAATCTAACCTAAACCTAAGATCTACGGAAGAGATTAAACGGAAAAAGATTAATCTACCCAATCAAGGAGGTATAAGGGTGACTTAATTGTGGGTTATGAAGAGAAGTGGAAAGAGGTTGATGTTATTGACTAGCGAACCTAAGAAGAAGGCTAAGAAGAGTTGAGAAGAGATGAACATAGTTGAGGTGATTCCTTGAAGGGATTTTTGAGTAGATCAGACATGGAGACGATAATGAAGGTAAGTCAATAAATCAACATATGAGCATATGTATATGTATTTGCAAAGTGAGTTGTATATTTTAGATTAGAACCTACTGTTACTTTCTAACCATTGCATTAGTTAAAATCCTTTAATCAAGGTTGACCTAACAGTCATTTTGTAAACCCTTTAATCAAGGTGACATTCTAATGGAATGTTCTTAAGCCCTCTAATTAGGCCACTCTTAACAGGGTGATTAAATCCTTTAATAGGGTCACACCTAACAGTGTGTATTGTAAACCTTTAACAGGGTTGGCTTCTCACAGAGCTCACTTCAGAAGAGTGAAAATTAGTAGCATGTTACTGGTGGTTTTTCCCATATTGGGTTTCCATGTTAAATCCTAGTGTCATACTTGTGTGAATGATATTTAATATGTTATATTGTTGAAAGTTTTATATTCTACTTGAGTTGATTACTTTTGGACAATGGACTGCAAGTTTTGTGTTATTGATATATTCTATAGAGACCGAGTGAATTGCTAAATAGATCTAAGTTTGTTGAAGATTTTAAAATTTGAATTGGTACATCTTGACTTGAGGATAATTGATTCACCCCCCTCTCATTTATTCTAAAATCATTCTTACAATTGGTATCAGAGCTAGTGGTTCTTGTAAGGAGAAAGTTTAAAGGTACTTGAAGTTAATGATCAAGATGTACAAAAATGAGGTACCAAAGATGAACATGGAGAATTTCCTTGCATGGCAGATATTGATGAAATCACACCTAGTTGGAATTGGCGATTCAAAAAAATACTATGTGGAACATGATTATGTACCAGTTGCTGCACCTATGACAACCAAGAAGATGAAGGAAAAGAAAGAACACAATCAGGCAATGTTGGAGATTACATCAGCCCTAAGTTACCCTAAATTTAAAGACATCAAGGACTCTACAAATACAAAGAAAATGTGGGACACAATGACATCTTTCTATGGATGGGACGAAAATGTGTTGAGAGCCAAATATGAAAGATTGAGAGGTAAGTTTGATGAAATGAAAATGTTAGAAGGTGAAAACATTGTTCAATATTATGGCAAAGTTAAAGAGGTAGTGAATGCTATTAGAGGAGCTAATGGAAACATTGATTATGAAACTGTTATTAGCAAATTTTTGAGAACCCTGCTCCCTATCTATGCTATTAGAGTTTCTGCAATACAAGAATCAAGATGTACTCTTGGTAACATCCTAACTTTGGAAGGTCTTGTTGGTAGGCTTACTACTTTTGAGTTGTCAAATTTTGATAATTTCACTACTCATAATATTGAATCTGCATTCAAGTCTCAAATGGTTCTTCACAAGTCTAAGAAATGAAAAGAAATATGTGTGAATACTGATAGTAACAACGGTAGTGATAGTGACACTTCTAATGATGATCTAGATGATCTTGAGGCACTTATGGCTAGAAGGCTACCGAGAGGAAAAGGAAAATTCAAAGGTAAACTTCCTATAATCTATTTTTCATCTAACAAAGTTGGCCATATTGCAGCAAGATGTCCTAACAGGAATGACATGGATGAAAGAAGGGAAAGAAAGTATAAAGACAAAAGGAATGAAAAAGATCACATAATGTCTAAGGACTACAAAGATAAAGGTAAGAAGTCTTGTTATATTGCTGAAGAAGAAACTAACAGTGAAACTAGTGAATGTGATGATTGTGATGTAGAAGTTGTTTATGTTGCTATGAAAGATGATTGTGATGAAGATGAGAAAATTGCACTTATTTCATACGTGAGTAAAGGTGATAAATGGATTATTGATAGTGGTTTCTCACATCACATGACTGGTGATAAAAGTAAGTTTGAAATCTTAAATCATTACAAAGGTAGGAGTGTTAAGTTTGGTAATGATGCACCATGTCATGTGAAGGGAAAATGACCAATAAGATTGACTAATAAGATCAGATGTGATAATGCTTATTGGGTTGAAGGTCTTAACTCCAATTTTTTTAGTGTTGCATAGTTAAAAAATACTAGTTACCAAGCTGAGTTTCATCACAAGAAGGATAAAATATTTGATGCCACTAGTGAACTAGTTGGAAGTGAAGAACAAACAAGAGGTAATTTGTGCTATCTAGACCTATCTGAAGAAACATGTTTGTTTGCACAATTTGATGATGTATGGTTATGACATAAGAGGTTGTGTCATTTGAAATTTGACAATTTGGTAAATATTAGTAAGATGAATAAAGTTATAGGTCTACCAAAATTGAAGAAACTTGATAATGTGATGTGTAAACAATATCAATTGGGAAAAATGACAAAGTCTAGTTTCAAGAGCAAGACATATACTTCTGATAATATTTTGGAATTGGTTCATACTGACCTTTGTGGACCTATTGGTGTGCAAATTTACTGCAGTGATAAATATTTCATTTTGTTCTTGATGACTATTCTAGAATGATGACTATGATGTTTCTGAAAGAGAAATCTGATGCATTTCAATTGTTTAAGTGGTATTCGGCAAAAGAAACAGGTAAAATATTGAAATGTTTGAGATTTGACAAAGGAGGGGAGTTTATATCAAATGAGTTCAATATATTCCACAATGATAGAGGAATAAAGAGACATGTGTTTGCACCTAGGACACCTCGACATAATGGTATAGCAGAAAGAAGAAACAAATCAATATGGATTGTGCTAGAACACTGATGATAGAGAAGAATGTTGCACAAAAGTACTGGAGAGAAGTTGTAAGTACATTTATTTATGCCTTGAACCAAGTAAAAATCAATAAAAGTACAAATGCTACACCTTTTGAGTTATGGTATGAATATGCACCTAATGTGAAATACTTTAAAGTACTTGGGAGTAAATGTTGTACACTGAAAGACAATAGGAATGGAAAACTTGATGCTAAAAGTGATGAATGAATATTCCTAGGATAGTCCACTAAGAGAAAAGATTACAAGTATTTGAATTCTAACACTAATAAAATTGTGGAAAATACAAATGTTAGAGTTGATGAATATGCATAAAAGAATGAAGTTGAGTGCAAGCAAGAACTTGAAGATTACAGATCTTTTGTATACATGGAAGAAGGAGAAGTTGGTAATGCACCTAAACCAGATGCCGAGGAACAACATGAATTTACCGAGCCAGAACAAGAAAATTTTGAGCATCAAGAGGATGCTTCCAAGCAATCAGAAGAAGAGACAAAGAATCTACAAGTGAACCTGAAGATGAAGATCAAGGAGAAAGGAAATCTGAACCTACATTGGGACAATATGTAAGAAGACATCATAAGCTTGAAAAAATCATTGGATATAAAGAAACTGGAGCTATGACAAGAATTAAGTTGAAAGATCATACATGCTTACTATGTGAATTTGAGCCTAAGACAATAAAATATGCTTTAGAAAATAAACATTGGATACAAGCCATAAATGAAGAAAAAAATCAAATAGAAAAGAACAAAACTTGGACACTAGTGCCAAGACCAGAAGACAAGAATGTTATTGGAACAAAATGGGTATTCAGAATTAAGCTAAATGAACATGGAGAAGTCACTAGGAATAAAGCCAGATTGGTATGCAAAGGATATGCACAAGAAGAAGACATTGACTATGGGGAGACATTTTCCCTAGTTGCAAGATTGGAAGGAGTGAGGACTCTACTTGCATATGCAGCATATAAAGGATTCAAAGTATATCAAATGGATGTCAAATCTGCATTCCTAAATAGGATATTGGAAGAAGAAGTATACATTAAACAACCAAAAGGATTTGTTGAACCAAGCAAGAAGAATATGGTTTGTAAACTACATAAGGCACTGTATGGATTAAAGTAAGCCCCTAGAGCATAGTTTGAGAGATTTCATAATTAGTTGATAAAGATTGGATTTGTAAGGACAAATGACAACATCAATCTGTATTTGAAGACTTAAAAAGGTAAAGGGATTTTGTTTGCTGAAATCTTTTTTGATGATATCATATTTGGAGGACAAGATGCCCTATGTCAAACCTTTTCAAATGAGATGCAAACTGAATTTGAAATGTCTATGTTTGGTGAGATCAATTTATTTGTTGGTTTGCAAGTTTATCAGATGAAGAAAGGTATCTATATTACTCAATCAAGTATGTGAAGGAGATACTAAAATTTTTTGGTATGGAAAATTTGAGACTAGTAAGTACACCTATGGCTACTAGAAAAAATTTATCAAAAAATGATGATACAACTAAAGTGAATCAAATACTATATAGATCTATGATTGGAAAGTTACAATATATTTCCATAGTAGACTAGATATTTCTCTAGTAGTTGGGATTGTTGCAAGATTTTTTGCAAATCCTAAAGAGAGTCACATGATGGCAGTGAAAAGGATATTGAGATATATAAAAGGAACATAGGACTATGGAATGTATTACAAGAAGAATGATAAGTTTGAACTGAAAGTTTACACTGATGCAGATTGGGTAGGAAATGTGGATGACAAAAAGAGTACAAGTGGTGGCGCATTCTTTCTAGGAAAGAGATTAGTCTCTTGGACAAGAAAGAAATAGAACTACATGTCCCAATCTACAATAGAAGCGGAATATCTAGCAGCATCAATGAATTATTCAAATTTAGTGTAGATCAAGCAATTGTTAAAAGGTATGAAGGAGGAAATCACTAAGATGATTGTTATTTTCTGTGATAACATAAGTGCTATTAACATATCAAAATTTCTTGTTATGCACACTAAGACTAAGCATATTGCTATCAAGTATCATTACTTAAGAGAGTTAGTTCGAGACAAACAAGTGAGAATGGAATATGTGAATACAAAGGAACAATTAGAAAATATATTCACAAAAGCATTACCTAAAGATGCTCATGAATACCTTAGAGGTAAATTAGTGGCAATTCCCCTAACTGAGGCTATCTAGAAACATATAGGAACATTGCATCAAATGTGCTAATCATAATATCTGATAAATTGATGCAGAAGAGGTCACACTTTAGGATTTTCCTAGACTTGTGATAAGTAAAGAAAAAGATGTTAATCAGTCTACACAAGATGACAAAGGGAGTATACATCATATAGAAATGACATGAAGACATCTACATGGTAAAGATGCAAGTGACAGATACAAGTTTCTTTGGCATTGTTTTCAAAGAGGGAGAGATACAATATTGATGGAGAAAATCAGAAAGAGTTGTCAAGAGTAAAACTGAGGAAAAGATATAGAAGAGAGATTAAGAAGAAATGACCCTAAGAAAAGAGGGAGTGATTAAATAAGAAAGAGATTCAGTGAACAGACAAAGAAAAATTTATCCAAGAGGGAGCTAGTACTTGGATGTGAATTAGAATGAAGCTAAGGATATTAATGAAGATCTGATGCACAAAGATTTTGGATTGTATGGTAAATCATGTGGTGTTTATCTGGTGTTGCCATCAATGCCAAAGAGGGAGATTGTTGGAAACTACAATTGAAACAATTGTTATATTGTCATTGATGTCAAACGTTAACTGGTAAGACAATTGCTATCTAGTAGAGTACCATATCTTTTGATTGATGAAGAGGATTTGAAAAGAGGAGATAACAAGATGACCTAAGGAAAGGTTGAGTTGTGTGATACTTCAATGGGTACTTGATTGGTTAGCACATTCACAAGGTAATTATGTTGTTTATCTTTAACACAGAGAGAAGAAATTTGGTTTAAGCTGAGTGATGCTAGTGTCAATTGAGCACCAGTATATTTTGAGAAAATCTAGTGTCGACTGAGCATCAACAATTACCAAGCGATAGATGATTAACCAAGAAAAGATAATGTTTTCTGAGAAGAAATTTTTAGCAAAGACCAAGATATCTAGTAATGACTGAGGAGATGAACATAGTATTGACCGAGTGTCAGTAATTTATAGTTTGTGAAAGAATTGAGAATCCCAGCTGACATAGTTGAATTCTTGGGATATGTAAAACATGTTTACATTAAATTATTGAATGGTATGGAGCATTTAATGCATGGTAAACTATTTTCTTATGGATTCAAAGATAATTTTGGAGATGTATCTAGAAGGAAAAGTAGGAGAATAAAATGATGGAAGGATTCAATGAACCTAACCTAAACCTAAGATCTATAGAAGAGATTAAGCGGCAAAAGATTAATCTACCTGATCAAGGAGGTATAAGGATGACATAATTGTGAGGTTAAACAGAGAGTGTGGAAGAGGTTGATGTTATTGACTGATGAATCTAAGAAGAAGGCTAAGGTGAAGCTGTGAAGAGCTAAATAGAGTTGTGGTGATTTCTTGAAGAGAATTTCTAAGTAGATCAGAGATGGAGATGGAAATGAAGGTCAGTCAATAAATCAACATATGAGAGAATTGGATCTGTATTTGTAAAGTGAGTTGTATATTCGAGATCAGAACCTACTGTTAATTTCTAACCATTCTATCAGTTTAAATCCTTTAATCAAGGTTGACCTAACAGTCATTGTGTAAACCCTTTAATCAAGGTGACATTTTGATGGAATGTTCTGAAGCCCTCTAACCAGGCCACTCTTAACAAGGTGATTAAATCCTTTAACAGGGTCACACCTAATAGTGTGTATTGTAAACCTTTAACCGTGTTGGCTTCTCACATAGCTTACTTTTGAAGAGTGAAAATTAGTAGCATGTTACAAGTGGTTTTTCCCAAATTGGGCTTCCATGTTAAATCCTGGTGTTATACTTGTGTGAATGTTATTTGATGTGAATGATGTTGAAAGTTTTATATTCTGCAAGTTGATTACTTTTGGACAGTGGACTACAAGTTTTATGTAACTGATATATGCTATAGAGATCGAGTGAATTGTTGATTAAATCTAAGTTTGTTGAAGAGATAGAAAGTTGAATTGGTACATCTGGACATGAGGATAACTGATTCACCCCCCCTCTCAGTTATTCTAGTGACCAAATGCATCACTCTATTGATCAAATGCGTCATTATTATGACCAACTATGTCATTCTTGGGTCCAAGTGTGTTGATTCCTTATACAAGTGTAGAGTTTTCCTAAAAGGTTAGTTTTGAGGTCTTTTTGGTGTTTTAGTGGTTGAATGGGTAGCTCAGAGGATGTTAAGGCCTTTTCTATAATTTATTTAATCTTTGTATACATTTAATATTGTTTTAATATCATGTTTGATACATTTTGATCTTCCTTCTTCTTTTTGAGTCTATCTGAGTACCGAATTAGAGTTTAGGATTGTTTGGTGGGCTAGGGACAACTAGTGATCACCTAAACCTAATTCAATGATATTGTGATGTTATAACAAGATGTTTTATGATGTGATATGATTCTTTATGCATTCAATATGTTATTTCTGGGTAAAGAACTTAGGAACCCTAGGTGGGAAGCTTTGAATGGGTGTTAGGGCCTAAACTGGTTGCTAGGATAACCCATTGGTGGGTGGTTGCAAGAAGTTGAGTCCCACTTTTGGGAAAAAAGTGGAAGTGTTTTCCCTTTTTTTCAAATTTCCTGTCAATTGATGTCTAAATTTGAGGCACTTAGAGATTGAATCTCAAAAAACTTTAGTAATATAAAATGTAGATCTCGAAGTCTATTTTTCAAATATGTAATTTATTTAAATACCCACATGGTATAAATTTATTTTTAGTAGGAATGTTTAAAACCCATGTTTTTGAAATGCCTATTTTAGGACCATATCATAGCCATGTAGGACCACCATATTTTGACCTAAATAAATGAATTTTTACAAATCCTTCTGGAAAAATATACCTAAGACACCAAAGATTGATGAGCATATTTTTCCTTATTTTTTTGTTGAATGTATATTTTTTAATTAATTTGTAATTGACTATAAAAAAAACTTTTTAAACCTCTAGTGTACGACCACCATAATTTGGTGAAAATTTCATATTTTTTCAAAATTATTTTTTTAATCTTCAAGAGAATTGTATGCAAATTGATGTCATATAATTTATTTTCCAAAATACCTAAAAAAAAAAAGTTATTAAAGTTTTAGTGAACCTCACTATTTTACATTTAGGTACCACTTTTAACTAATAAATAATGCAAAAATAGTAAAAATAATCATATCACTATGAAATTTTCATATTTGAAATTAGGACACTGAGATCTCTAATGAGTTTTTCTTTCGTAAAAAAATATGATCAGGAAGGCCCTCAAAAAATTACAACAAGGAAGAAATCTGGCATTCCAGTGCCTTAACCAAATTTTTGGAGGTCAAGGTATAGGCTTGGTTCCACCAAGCCTAAACCAAACCTATTTTGAAATGAAATTCGAGGTGGATGTGTGTTTCCCGTTCATGTCTTAAGAAATAGGTGCCCATTATTTAAATTCAAAAAACGGGCACCCATTTCTTACAAAAAAATTTGAAGTGTTAAAATGCATTTTTACTATTAATTTTTTTTTAAAAAAATATAATTTAGAAACGGGCACCCATTTTGAAAAAAATGGGCACCCATTTTTTGAATTTTGGATCAGGCTCTCGAACCTAAATCAAGTGCCCATTTTTTGAAAATGGGTCCCTGTTTCGAGTGGCATCTTCCAATTCTACAAGACTTCCGCCAAATCAGTACCCAACTTCTTGCACTTACCCTGGTGAGTTATCTTAATGAAGTGATAACTTTAATAAATTAATTGGGAAAATGGGTGACAAACACACTAAAAAATATTCATCGATACCTTTCCCATGTTGCGAGTACTAGGACAGACTAGGGATGGGAGTTGGAGAAGGTGCCTTTGTGTGGCACAAACATAAAACCTTGTCTTCATGGAAAGGTGTTTGGTACTACATGTTCCTATTTGGAGTTCAAGGTTTAGAGAGATCAGCAGGATAACCCAAGAGGTGAGAGCTATGTGATGACTCTCACCTAGTGGTGGCCTTGAGTCCTTACACCATTTATTTTAGTTGCCTCTGGTAGTCATGTTTGACTTCATGTATATTTTTGTATCATGTTTGATTTCTTGGAAGGGTTTTACCACCTAAGGTATGTCCAAGTTGTTTCCTCTTGCATGTGCCTTGGTTTTTATTTTCTATCTTGTGGGAGTGGGCCTACTAGTTCCATGTGGTTAATCAATATTTTATCGAGGTACCGTTCGTGGTTGTGTGGATAATCCTTTCTTATGTTCCTTCCTAGATTTGTAGTTGGAGACTTCATATTGTATATTGAAACATGTTGAGATGTATTGATGTATATGTTTTCATGTAATTGTAATCTCCTGAAAGGATTCATATGTATATGGAATAATGATGAATATTGATGTATATTGATTCAAAGAAATGTAATTGGGAAGGAGTAGTTCTAGGTGAAAAGAAGAGGGAAAAGATTATATTTATAATTTGAATATTTTGTAAGCATTAAAAGAAGTTGAATATGTTACTTGTTCACATTTATTTTATCTCCTTATGTTATCCAACTATAAAGGAAATGAACTTCTACGTATATTTATGCTTTGACGTACATAGATGAATGCTAGAAAAGAAAGAAACTATATCAATTGATTTTAATGTTCAAAAGGAATTATTATGAAATTGAATTGGTGAACAATGGATAGTTGTGAATTAATGAAATAAGATAATAATTTGATTAATACTGATAGATGGTTGTCTTATGTTCATAAAGAATGAATTGAGAACTTTTATTTGGTGCATTAAAATGAACATAGATTAATGAAGTTCATAGGTTAATGCATACCTTAATGGATGATGATGATATATTAGATAATTTTGTTCAGTAGTGACATTAGGGAACCTGTGGGGGCATAGGTTAAGATGACAATTTACCTTCACACAATGATAAAAAAAATATTTTACATGCATTGAAATGAAGTAATGAAATGATGCATCTCATATTAGATAACTAGAATATAAGTAAAAAAAAATTTACTCAAATTTTTTAGAGGTTGGAAGTCTTGTCTCGTTGGGTTCCCTGGTGGGGCATTACATATCATATATCAAAAATATAAATTGTCAAGTTAATTCTTGGGAAGAAGACCTAGTAGATGAGCACCCTAACTTAATGCCTTTGAAAATAGTACAAGAAAAATAATTTTCATTGGCAATTGTTTAAAGGTTATATAGCAATGTGTTTGCTAATAACTAAGATTTCACGTGTACCTCATCAAATTTGATGTCACATTATCATGTGTTTTGATGAAATGTCCAAAATGATACCCAAGAAAGGGTAAACTAGTAGTTGTGTATGAAATTATAATAATTGTCTATAATATAATATTCAAATTTGATGTCACGTTATCATGTGTTTTTATGAAATGTCCAAAATGACACCCAAGAAAGAGTAAACTAGTAGTTGCCTATAAAATTTTAATAATTGTCTATAATATAATATTATGTGAATGCCTTGATGTAGCATCACATGATTTATCTGATTTTCTAGATCTAAATAATCCATTTGATTCAATTATGAATACTTATTATAATATTAACAATTTTAAAGTAATGTAACTACTAGCCTACTCTATAAAATAACTTCAACAGCAATTCAACGAATTCTATCATTACTATTAGGATACACAAAAGATCCTCCACCCACCCATGGTAAAAATTGGCATATTCATCTAAAGGTGGAATCAAATAGTTAGTGGCAAGTTGCCTAATAAAACTATAATTCCATATTGAATGCTATCACAACTATTCACACACACTAAGTATTGATGAATTGATTGATATAAATCGAAATAGATCAAAACAGATATATAAAAATATTATATTTTAGAAATCAATCTTTTTCTCTGCACGATTAGTTACAACATCGATCCTCCACGCAAGAGAATTTTTTTATATTCATCATTTGACCAACCCTAAAATTGTTCAGATTTAGGTCATTCCGTGTTTAATGAACGCCCATTCATGCCAGAGGTAGGCAATGAAAGGCCAACTAATCTACCAAACCCGAAAAAAGATCTAAAAAAATGTTCACATGATGTCTGATCTAAGAATTAAGAACGAAATTAAATTCTATTTCTTACGTCTTCTACTAAACATTTGTCTTCCACTTGTAAGCAATTCATGTCAACAAACAAAACCATTCTGAAAATGATTCATGGAATTTTGTGGAGTTTAGTTTTATTTATGAATCCCATTTTGACAAATCTACTAGAATTGTTTATTTAATTTCTAAACGACAATAGTTGATATCGAGCAATCTTGTCTTCATGTCATTTTTCCTCTGCATGTTAAATGCACGGCAGTACAGAATTCGTCTTTCAGACAATACTTTTGACAACCAAATATTCCCCTCCCTGGCAAATTGAAATCTATATTTCTTCTGATATCATAGTTTATAATTCGAATACCCACAAAAATGCCAGCAAATTTAGTAGACCTTAAAACGTCCGTTGGTTTTAGCCTGACGTGTGGATTACGTAACCCTAGTTTTCAATACGTAGAATATATAAGGGAAGTTTGAAAAAAAACTGACGTGTGGATTACGTAACCCTAGTTTTCAATACGTAGAATATATAAGGGAAGTTTGAAAAAAAAACTAAGTGTCCCCCTTTGTAAGATATGACTTTTAGTTTAAGATTTAGACGTTGCCGTTTTTGCTCTCTGTTTTTCGTTTTGGTAAGCCTACAATTTGGAACTTCAATACTTTCAACGATATTCTTTTCATGTAAACTATTGTTTATTTGTTTATATTGGGAAGATCGGTTTATATTGATTATTTGATGGTGGGAATCTTGAATCATTTAGCATTAATCAAGATCGATTAGAGGTACGGTAGCTGTTTATTCTTCAATAGAATCAACTTGAATGAATTGTTGTATTGCAAGGAAAGAAGACGTTACTGGGAAAAGCGGTGAATTGATTGACAAATGACTACTACACGATGTAGAATCAAATTATGAAGTTCAAAGCACTCGGGAGTGATTTCGAATATTAAAAGAACTACTCTACTCACGTCATCACATATCTAAATGTATTCATTTATAGGGAGTTTTGAGAAATACATAGATTTAAGACTAAAATTTCTTAAGATGAATCTTTACTCAATAAATTGAATGAATGAGATACATGGATTTGACAAGTACTAGATAAAAATTTGAATCGCGTGTACAACTCTAAAAAATTAAGTTGTCTTAATGTTCTTTTTCTTAATGATGCCAAAGATTAGCTTACATATTGTGATTAATAATCTTATCTTATGTTGACTTATAATTTAATTAAATAAAGAAAATTGTCACCATAAGATAGCAATAATGATACACAACTAAGCAGACTAAGAAAACATAGCGTGAGATTTACGTAGAAAAACCATTGTAGGAAAACCTCCACCTAGAAGAGAGGTCAAGTATGCATTACCAAAAGTAAATTTGATTACAATATATTCATTTATATTCTCCTCTTTAACTCCAACTTGGTAGCATGTATGTACATATGAAGAAACTCCTTATGCATCTCAGATGTCCTTGTACCTTTAGAGTTGTAGCATCATAAATTATATTCCTATATTATTTTATGCTTACCTAGGCATCATTTTAGTGTTTTTGGACACCCATGCCTCATCATGTTCAATTATGCTTGCCCTAGCTAAAAACCAAACATCTCCACTACATTTTTGACCTTTAGTCCTTGGCCTCGGCTGAGTCGGGTGATCAAGTTTTCCTAGCTCATCCTTTTCTGAGGAAAGGGTCACGTGGGGAAACCTTTACCAAGTATAGGGTTTCTTGATGAATACTTCACTTGATGAAAGCGGCCCAATTTTAAATCATCAAATGGCTAGTTTGTGGGAGTGGGAATACTTCTTCTAAATTATCTTGCTTCAACATTGCAAACATGATTCATGGAGAGCTCGGTATAAAAGAAAGTTCGCCACTTTCAATTTAAGCTCAATTCATTTTTGTCCATTTCAATTCAAGTTTGATTTAATTCCTTTGAATTAATCTCAAAATCAAGGTTTCACCTAGGCAAACCCCACATCAACAGAACGATTTCCTCTCTTTATCTTTGTTGGTCATACAATATGAAGATGCATATTTGGATTTAGAATGAGTAGACAAAGACATATAGATCAATCCATCTTTTCATTGGAATTATTCATGGAGGAGGAAGATAATTTTTTTCCTAGCCTCCTCTTTGTAGGGGTCAAGGTTTAGTGAAAGAACATCTCTCCCAAGCTCTTCCAGTCCTACTATTCTATAGTCTAGTCAAGCTCTCCTAATTATTTCATTTTAATTCTCTCTTTTCATTTAATTTTTCCAACAATTTCCTCTTTATGTGTGTAGGTGACAATATAAAAATAAATAAATTTGGATTTAGAATAATGACACAAAGACCTATAGATCTTCCTTTCTTAGATCCAAAAAAGTAGGGTCTCATTCACCCCATAAAAATAGTCTTAAACAATTTTGATGAAACTTTGTGGGGAACCTCCAAGTAGTATCATGATCCCATAATTTCTAATTATATTTTCATTTGTTTCTAGTAGGTCTTGGTCACCCGTACTAAAATAGCCCACATAATTTGAGCTCAATTTTTTGGAACAAGTTCCTCTATACCTTTTATTATTGAAACACCATGATAGTGAGAAGATGAGAGTTGAATCATTCTAGATAAGATCATAAATTTTTTCTATCACACACATGTACTAATTATCTTTAACCAAGTTAACCTTAAAGTAAATATATAGCAATGATGACATAAACACATGAACACCATGGTAGAGATAAGCATCATTTACACATATCTGGCCAACATAAATACTAGTTAGAAATAATACATTCTACCCCATGAGATAAAGGGGACCCAAATATATCACATCATGCCCCTTATGAATTATTTAATCAAGTTGCACGTGACACAACACTCTTCAAAGCGAGTCTCAAATGTAACATGTAGCCAAGCATAGGAACACATTAACCAGTTGACCCAAAAATAATCTTTGATGCACGTAACCCCATGCAAAGAAAAAAAACCATAGAAAGATCCATATCAACCTCTCATCTCTTCAAATCCTATTTTCTCCAACAATTTTTCAATTAGAGAAACATAAATTGACTTGTAGAGAAAACCAACATAAGGTATTTGAACAAGAACAATGCACAAACATTAGAAACATGTCCACAAAACTCCACATGTGAAAACATTAATGTGGTGAAATGAAAATAATCATTTCAAAGAATCCTAACTATTGTTAATATCCATTATCACTATCAACAAATAAAAAAATACATCTCCAACCATTGAACTTTTTTGGACTTGAAAGAAGGATACTACAACATTTATAGACCATATATGTTATAGAACCAAAACCACAAGTCACCAACTTCTTATATGGAGCAATATAGGAAATTATCCTATAAGGACTTTAAATAATCTTTATTGCATGTACTAGATTCCCATACTTGTCATTTTCTATATGTAAAACAAGTTAACTCATCAACACTAGTCATTAGAACAATATCTTCAAATTATCTTTCCTGCATATCAAACTTCAAATACTATTTCCTACATATGACAAAACTGAATACTTCCTTCTTAGACACTTCTCAGTATCACATATAATATTGAACTTATAAAGCTTTTCATTAGTTTGACATCAATGCATGAACATCAAGCTGATGTTAATGACAACATTAAAAACATAATGTTAACAATTATTTCTACATATGTCTCTATATAATTATAGTGCCATTTTCAACTCGCCACAAGGAGTATTGAATTCATTTTGTGTCCATTACATCTTAAGCCAAGTGGATGAATCTCCTTTAGTGGTAATAAAAGTGTAAATAGGTCTGGTTTCTTAGTTTGCATTCATAATCTAGTGAACCATATTTCCCTACATTACATTTTGGTGAACCTTATATATCTTACATTTGACATACATCTAATTTTAAGATCTAGTTTTTCATGATGGAATTCACTAAATATGATCTTTATTATTTATTTCAAATGTAATTACATTTATTCTTAGTGAAATTTACCAAAATTATGTGTTAGATAACGATTTATTTAATTTCAGTTTACTTTTATTCATTCATAGTACTTGTAGATATTTTATTAAATCTCTTATCCATGTTTGATGTTGTTATCTAATATTATTTTTAAGGAACTCCATTAAATTATGTGCAAAACTCCTAAAAGATTTTGGAGAAAATCATAATCCTAGCGATGACCTCAAATTGAATCACACATGTACCCCTCGTAGTCTATTTTTTTCTGAATGGGGGTAGAATCAATACTCTTATAAATGATCTATAAAATAAAGATAGAACATTAAAGAGTAGTAATAGCTCCTCTCCTAACAAAAATACTTTTGTGCAAGAGAGACAAGTTAAACATGTTAATCTTAGTGTTGATGTGCATAAATATAGAGAAGATAATAGAATGTAAAGGAAACCATAAAAACACAAGTTCAATGATTAGACCTAATTCAATCAATATAGAATGATAATGCAATCAAATGTAAAATAATAAATCAGTTCATATAAAAAGATATTGCACTCAATCTTAATGAATACTTCATTGCCTTTCTTTTCTTTGAGTTGTAATCTTGGCTCTCAAATTTGTGACCCCAATTTGTTTAGTGATCCCACAAAGATTCAAAGACCATGGTTCAAAATACTATGGTTAGCCAAGATAATAAATCAATGTTGATTTTATAGATTTCTAAATTTTAACCAACATTTTAGATTGAACAATTGAGACAAATAATAAGGTTTTAAGATCTAATGAGACAACTTAATTATGATAATTATGATTTAGAGCTAGCTGAATCAATTAGATAAATTGAGCTAAGTAAAGAGTTAAGTGGATTGATTGGGAGTTGACTGATTGCACCAGAAATATTGAAAAAAAGTTTTAATCAATTAAACTAAGGGTGAGGGACAGTGAAAGAGGTAGAAGTAGAAGACTTAATTGGTATTGAATAATTAACTAATAATTTAATTGAGCATGTGAGAGTAATGTATAAAATAAATATATTATTTACTTTTAGAAGAAGTATCTTTCTCAAAAAAGTGAATGATTAAATAAATTAAAGAACTCATTTAATTATAGAATATGTAGTTAACTAATTAAATAATAAAAATAATCTGTTAATCATATGAGAGAAATAGAAATTGATTTAATTAAATAATAAATATTACTCAATCAAAGTGCATGAGAGGAGTTAATTAATAATAAAATTATTTAAACAACATTAGATAAAATTAGATAATTAAAGAATTAAAATTACTTAATTATGAGAAGGGTGGAAATTATTGAATTTTAAATTATAAGAAGGACACTAAACTAATTACATTATTAGGATTATGATATTGCTATTAGTATTCAATTGTGTATTTTTTGACTAAAACTCATTGACCCATATTTCATGAGTAGTGGTTAACAAGAACCCATCTCTTAGGAGAATGAATGGAATACTTAGCACTCATTGCATCTTGGTGATGATCATAGAGGTGAAGCATCAAAAAATCTTTAGAGGTCACCCATCCTAGTACTACTCTATCTTTAGTGCACTTAACCATAAAGTTTCCTCCAAGGTTAAGGCCACTATTATTGTAACTTCATTTGAAAAATCTTCAGCAAGTATTATGCCTTATGAACCATTCATTTTAAATCCCCTTAATTTCATCAATTTTAAGGCACAATGATGGGCTTAAGGGGATTGATAATGAATGGTTCATAAGGAACAACACTTGTTGAAGGTTTTTGAAATGGGTTTGTTAGAAAAGTGTTCTTAACCTTGGAGTAAACTCCATGGTTAAGTGCACTTAAGATGGAGTGGTATTGGGATGGGTGACTTCTTGGGAAGCCTTGGTGTACTTCACTAAGTTGTGAGAATCACCTTAATGCAATGAGTGCTAATTTATGCATTCATTCTCATGAGAGATAGATTCTTGTGTACCACTACTCATGAAACATGGGTCAATGAGTTTGACTAAAAAACTACACAATTAAATGCTAATAATAATATCATAATTTTATTTGGTGTGGTGAATATCTAATACTTAATTATATTATTTGGTTAGTTAGGAAGAAATTCAGTAAAAATGTTTATTGTGGGTGTTAGACATTTTTTGGTATCTACACCTAGTACATCAATCAGTCTAGATCCTATCTATTCTCCTAGATCTTATTTTAAACATAAATATATTTTGAGACAATTCTGTGTTATGCATTTTGTACATGATCTATCTCGTAACATGACATTAAGAAAAGATGGAGATTTAGATGATTCTACTTCTCTGGGAAACCTATTGAAGTGGATAGGAATAATGATGATAATATTAAGAATATCTCTAAAAAGATCAAACCTCCAACTATCCATCCCTACAAAACACCTTTCAATAAGGCCCATGATGAAAGTCTTTCAAGTTCAAAACTAAAGACATGCTATGAAATAGCTTACGACATTATCTCTAAGAAAGGCTATAGTGGACATGGTCTTGGAAAGATGAAACTAGGAATAAAGGTTTGTATAAACTCTTCTCCATCAAAATGCAAGTTAGAGAAGGGTTAGGATTTGTAACTCAATAAAATATTATTTTTCTTTTCTTCATTCCAACTGAATCATTTATTTCTTGTTTCGATAAAGGAGAATGAATAATATAGGTTATTCTCCTTCTACCTCATATCCTCAAGATCAAAACCCAATATTGAATGAGCGTGATATAAATTTGTTACATACTATTTGGATATATGAAACAAACACTTCACCTCTTAAGATGATTTGAAATTAGAAAAGATAATCATTTGGAGACTTAAATATGAAACAAATGTTAAATTATCTTTTTGCCAGTTTCTAGAGAATAAAAAGCAAATAATAATGACCTATACTATATTTTTCATCATATTTGTTTTCATGCTCCTTTTTATTGCATTGGATTTAATTTTTTTTTAAAAGAGTTACATGATATATATCTCTTATTCCTATTATAATACATCTCTAACCTTGATTTCAATTGTTCTTTTATTGTAAACTAGGGCTGGGCAGGCGGGTGTGGTATCATCAAAGATAGATATAAATTTTTTTTACTGGCCTGTGTTGTTAATTTGGGGTCTTAAAATACCTAGATGGTAGAATCCACAACTACTCATCATGGATTGAGTTGGTTGTACACTAGGTTACCAAAAGTTTAATAATTGAGGGGGATGACCTCAACATCATCATGATGTGGACATGATTTTCTAAGCTTGGTTTGGAGACTCCAAATTTAGCCCTATGTATAAAAGGTTTAATAGCCATGAACTAGACAATGTCACATTCCAGCACACATTCAATGAGGGGAATAGATCTATTCATACGTTGGTAGCCATGGGTCTTTTGACTTACTCATTGAAAAACTACTTTAAGGATTAAGGATTTCCTCAAGAGATGTGAGACCATCAATCATGATATTGCCACACATGGAAAATGATGCCAAATACCTAGTACACATTTATCATGACTACTTATGAGTTAAGAGGTAATTATTGCACATTGGTAATGTTTTAAATTGAGATCTTATCTCTGGTTTTTCTCACTATCATTTTTGGTAATTTCATTTTCTCTACTTCCTTTTCTGTCTATGTGAATTCTTGCAATAAATCCATGGAGAGAGACCTTATACACATAGAGAGCATTATAATTGCATAGAGATCAAGAAAAATACAACTCTTTGGCATATTCTTGAAGTGGACCATATGGACAATTATATTGAAGGAATGAAAGGTTATGATTTGGTTTTATCATAAAAGTTTACTAATTCTTGGGAACAAGGAAAAGTGACTATTGGTAGCATCTCTTTTGTGGTCTCAGTTGAGTCAATTTTAGCTATTACTATATTATTGGTGGAAGGGACTTCCCTTCCCAAAAACTCTAATGCCCATTACAAATAGGGCTTTAAGAAATTCCTCAACCTTAGAGAAAAATTACCTTTCCTTCAAAATGACTTCAACTATATGAAGACCTCCTTGGTGAATAGAAGGATTTGGCTTTGGTGCTAATAAAATTTATCACTCCTGAAGGTAAGTTCAAACACTTCCACTCCCAACCCTTTCTTATGCTCAATCATTTTCAACATGGTATCAACCTTAATTACCCTTTTTGTATTTCATCATCCATATCTTACTCTATTATTAAATCCAAATCCCATGGCAGCCCACTCTAAACCAAGACGTCATCCTCTGCATCTATAACTTTAGTCTATCTCTAACACTAGAGGTAGGCCCTAAAAATTCTCCTATGATTGATCAACTTACCAACCAGTAGGATAGTAAAAGGGCTTCCACTTCTATTATAGTTACTCCTCCTCCTAACTTGACTAGGGTCAACCTTTAAAGGAATGACAAGATGGAAGATCTATACATAAAGAAGAGTATTGAAGAAATCGTCATTGTCTTTGATAATTCTTCCTTTTCTTCATAACCTGAATCAAGGTGGACCCTAGATAATACCCCTTTGAAAAATACCAGTTAGTCTCAAAACCTCTCTTCCCTTTTTTTACCCCTCATTCCCCTAAAGGTGATCCCAAGGTCCCATAGAATGTTTCTCCTCCCTATTCTTATAATCCCTCCCCTAAAGATGAGCTTTCTATTTACCCTCATGTTGTATATAAAGTGAATAAACTATATATTGGAGTTGATGAGTAAACAATCCATAGCTCCCAAGAACACCTGCATGAAAACACCAGTCACAGAAAGAGAGAAAAGAAGCAAGAAGCTATGGAGGTCTGAACACATTGATCCACGAGAGAGGAGAAATCATTCTTGATGTGTAAAAATAAAAGTTGCAATTCAATAATAAATAATCTATTTTGAATACAAAGGAGATCAATTTTTATAAAAGGAGATATGAAAACCTAAAAAGGTAAAACCTAGGTTGCACAGTAATAATTAATAAAGTAATTTTAATTATTATATGCCTAAAGTTTAGCTTAAGAAGAAAGAGATAATAAGTGACTTAATAATTAAATCATACATGATTTAATTAATAAGTAAATACTTTATTACTCTAACACCCCCCCTTAAGATGAACTTTGGGATAAGCTAAAAACCTAGAAAGAACTACTAAAAGAAAATGGGTCCCAACAACAAAAGGCATGATCAGGTACCCAAGTACAAAAGAGAGTCTCTATAAAGTGGAGAAATAGAGAAACCCACATGGGAAAAAATCTACTACAAAAAGAGACGAAGACTAATCTGAAGGACTGAAGAAGCCTCCAAACCTAGGAATGTTCCAGAAAATAGGAACAAGAATGAACATGTACAACATCACTGAAGCAAGAAGCTACAAACTCTATCAAGAAGTAACTAAATATCTGAAGATCCTCCACTAAAATATGACCAGGTAGAGAAGACTGTAATCTACATGAGTGCCCTCAAATGACACTACTCAAATCAAGAGGCAAACAAAGGAAAACAACTGAAGTCAAAGATATAGAATACTGTAATCCGCACGAGTGCCCTCAAATGATAGTACTCAAATTAGGAGGCAAACAAAGGCAAAACACCTCAAACCTAAGATAAAAATGGCATAAAAACACCAAAGTCTGAAGAGCTAATCAATCAAAGATGGAAGAGTGCTTCCAAAAAGTAGGAAAGAGAAGAGTGTCCATATGGTAAATGATCCATCTTACTAGAATGCATAGGTACCCAACCACTACATCTACCTAGTACATAGAATCAAATACTTACTACATAGCTCACACTATCGAACCAAGGATGTAGTAGAACCAAAAATAGAAACCCCCCCATAATGCTGACAAGGGAGTAATGACACCTGTACACTGAAAAGATCATCTAATATGAACTACATGATACCAGGAACATCAAAGATGCAGAGAGAGTATAAACACAAATAAAGATATCTCAAGCTAATTTCGTTGGAGGAACACTTAGATGAATAAAGTAGATAGAAAACAAAGGCAAACATCAAACCCCCCTGGCACTTTATAATGGAGTGCAAGTACATAGAGCACAAACATGCACAAAATTTCATACATGCAATAGAATGACATTTTATCTTAGTGCGTTTGCATAAAAGAATGCTACAAAAGTGAACTATACATTGCTCAAAGAAGAGCAAAGGTTGCTGAAATAAAAGAACAGCCTAAGACGAGCCATTCCTCAAAGGGGAGAGATCCCAGGACCTGTAAGATCCAAGCTATCCACTAGATTGCAAAAATGCAAGAATTTGAATAAAATATACCTAGAAAAGAATCTGGAAAAATGAATTACAGAATTGGAAAGCTCTCAGAACAAGCTTTCCAACAATATATTGTTTTCCCAAAACGGAGTTCAGATGTGCAAGATAGAGCTCATGGAGTGCAAAAATGAATATATGTCTTTGATAGTAAAAAATTCAAAAAAGAAAAATCATAAATTCAAACCTTCATATTTGGATAGAACTTGGAACCATCTTTCTGATGATATCTTGTTTGCCCGATTTTGACACTGTATGCTTTGGAGATATGAGCAAAAAACCATGGGTATGCTGATGGGCCCAAAAAATGGTGTCTAGATATGCTGACATGTGCTGACATCAACACTTCACGGGGCTAAAATTGACAGCCAAATGGCCGTCATAGCAAAAAATTCCAAGGGCTAAAAAACTGGGCCCCTGGTCGCCATATGATGAGGGGCCAAGACTACATCCAGGAGAGGCTTAAATTTGATGACCAAATGGTCATCACCTCGATTTGTGTGTCAGAGCATTTGATTTTTACTTAATTTACATGCCAAGGTAGTAAATTTTTTACCTCAATTTATGTATCAAGGTAGTAAATTTTTTGTCTCGATTTGTATGTCAAGTCTATACAATTTCAGCCTCAATTTGCGTGCCAATGTTGTATGACCTAGCATACAAAATTTTTTTGCCTTAGAATACAACAATGTCCAAATTTGATGTGCCTTATATTGACATAGGGGTTTTTGGGTGCTGCGAGGTCAATGGAGAGGACTGTTTGGGCCTAAAGTGCTCAAAAAATGTAGTGACCACCTTAGGATCCGTGCCAAGGTCGGTTGCAAAAAAGATTTTACCATAGATTCTAATTTTATCCAAAATGGACAAATTTTATATGGATCTAGGGGTTCTTGTATACTATGAACACAACCGTGAGGTCCATTTGAAGCCAAGATGACCAGAAAAAGAGGTTCCCCCAAGATCTGATAGAAAAGCCTTTGAAAATATAGATCTAGCGAACACGATGAAATCTCTCAAGAAGAGGACAGAGGCAAACAAATCTGAACCTCTGATACCATATTGGATTTGATGAGTAAACAAATGACAACTCACAAGAACACCTGTATGCAAACACCTATCACAGAAAGAGAGAGAAGAAGCAAGAATCTATGGAGGCTTGAACGCATTAATCCACGAGAGAGGAGAAATCATTCTCGATGTGAAAAAAAAAGTTACAACTCAATAATGAATAATCTATTTTGAATAAAAAGGATATCAATCCTTATAAAAGGAGATCTGAAAACCTAAAAAGGTAAAACCTAGGTTGCACAATAATAATTAATAAAGTAATTAATTATTATATGCCTAAAGTTTAGCTTAAGCAGAAAGAGATAATAAGTGACTTAATAATTAAATCAAACATGATTTAATTAATAACTAAACACCTTATTACTCTAACACTATAAATCCTCTTTAACAATCAAAATTCTATCATTCAATGGCTTACATCTTAGCTTCATATGAGAATGAAAAAATTTAGTAGGTTGGAATCTATCTAGGAGGCAGAGGCTATCGTTCCCAAATTCTAAGGCAAAAACAAACAAATTTTTTTATTAAAAAAGTCATTAATTCCCTAACGTTGCAGTGATAAATGTTTGATTGGTTACTCTATGAGCCTCAAGTATAATGAAATCAAGTAATCCTCTGAAAGAAGGTACATAAATGTGTCCTTTATGACACAGAAGTCCATTTAAATCTAATAAATAATACCCTCAAGGGGTCTATGAGATCATACCAACTAACAAATATTTTCATACATCTCATCCTCATGCTTGTGGTGTAGTATATGATCCCTTGAATATGTTATAGTAGTCATAGAAGAAAGCTCATGCCACCTCCTACTTAAAGCATCTGCAACCACATTCTCCTCCCCCTTGATATAGTGGACATCAAAATCATAATCACACAAGAACTCCATCCATATCCTCTTATGAGCATTAAGGTTTGGTTGAGTATATATATATTGTAAACTCTAATGATCTGAGTGTAACTCGAACCGATGTCCCAAAATGAAATGTTTCCACCTCACTAAAGAATGTACGACTATTGTGAGCTCAAGGTTATCGGTAGGGTAGTTGAGCTCATGAGTCTTAAGTTTCCTAGAATCATATGAAATCACTCGACCATTGTGCATAAGGACTTCTCCCAAACCATCTAAGGAATTATTTGTGCACACTACAAAATATGTTGAAGGATCTGGCACTGCAACGATAGGTGCATTTGTGAGTTTTCTCTTGAGCTCCTAAAAGGCTCTCTCACACTTCTTCGTCCACTCAAAATTATTTCCCTTTCACTGAAGGAATGTGATAGGGTATGCCACTCTAGAAAATCCCTCAACAAAATGTTTACAATAAAATATGTCTCAAATGATCCTCATGATCCTCTTCATCTTGTGAATACATCTATATATCATCCAGGAACACTACTAAAAATCTATCCAAAAAGGTACAAAATACTCCATTCATGAGACTCACGAATACAGTTGGAGCATTTGTGAGGGAAAAAGGAACCATAGTAAACTCATAGTGGCCATACATCATACGAAAAGTTGTCTTGTGGATGTCACTATCCACAATCCTCAACTGAGGGTACCTCAACATTAGATCTATCTTTAAAAACACTCAGACACCTTGAAGTTGATCAAAGAAGTCACTTATCCTAGGAAGTAGATATCGGTTCTTTACTATTAAATTATTTAACAGTCAGTAATCAATGCACAACCTAAGATATCCATCCTTCTTCTTGATGAAGATAACTGGTGCACCCCAAGGAGAAACACTAGGGCCAATGTTACCTTTCTCTAAAATCTCCTCAAATTGAATCTTGAGCTCATTGATCTCATTAGTGGTCATACTCTAAGGTTCTATAGAAACTATAGTGGCTCCCAAAAAAATATCTATGTGAAATTCCACTTCTCTCTTAGAAGGCATACTGGGTAACTCAAAATGAAACACATCTACAAACTTCTAAAGAATCATATGGTCATCAAGTGAAGGTTCATTTTCCTCCTCATCCTCCTTATCACTATTGGTAATGGAAAATAACTGACATCCCTTTCCCTTTCTTTTCTTAAGCTACACATTAGATATCATACGAAGAGATATAGGCCCCTAAATCCCAAAAATCACTACAGGAGTACCATGATCATCCAAACACTCAATCTTCTTTTGATGATAATCCAACTTAGCTCTCTAGACATAAAGCTAATCCATGCCAAGTACAATTCTATAGGATCCAAGAGGTGTGATATGAAGATCTAATGTGGTGGTCAAATCACCAATCTATATTAACAATCCCTAACCAAGGATTTGACTGACACCCTTGCTCCTGAAGCTAACTCAACCTCCCAACCGACATCTTACCTAGTTGCACTAGCCCGCAATGCTCCACAACTAGTAAAGATATAAACGAATCAGTATCTCTTGAATCAAACAAAATGGTAACACTCTACCTCTGATCATACTTGTGGCCTCTATAAATATAGTCCATGATGCTCCACCTGGAAGTTATCAACAACCTCAAATACCATGTGGGACTTACCCATGTCCCCAATTATAGGCTTTGATGTTGCCATGTGCTGACTACCTATCATCTGACCCTGTGGACAATCTCTAGCTAAGTCCCCCATGATACCACATGCACAAAAAGGCCCATGTGTCTAAGTGTGAACTCCCTATGGCCTAGACTACTATTTTCCACTAGTCCTAATATACCCATTCCAACCACCCCTAGAGGACTGTTGAGTCCTAGTTGGAGGTGTATCTAAATTTTGTAGCTTTTGATCTCTCCTAGGACCCTATGATTTCTATTGCTTGGACTTAGAGCCCTCCTATCCCTATGGTTTCCTTTGTCTCTTATTCTACTAATATTGATGCTAGTGAGGGTTCTTATGAGACCTTGATGACTACCTATTATTATTGTTCCAATGATTTTTCTGATATCTAGATCATGTCTGAGGTGTAGAGTTATGGTTTTTAGACCGATCCTGAGCATCACATGTCCTACCCCGTATCTCCTCTACTATCAATGCCATCTCTATGGCCTCTCTAAAGTTCCTTGGAGTGGTCATGTGAACCTATCCTTATATCTATTCATTAAGTTCCTTGACAAAGAGATTGACTCACAACTTCACATCCTTCATATAGTCTACATAGGGTAGAAGCTCAAGGAACCGAATCTCATACTGGGATATTGTGACCCCCTCTGATGTAGGTCATGGAAATCATCAATACAAAACTATCTAAAGTCCTCTGATAAATATCTATCCCTAAATATGTCTATAAAGGTACCACAGGTAATGGTTTCAATAACTAGATTTCTTTTAAATTCTTCCTGTCTCCACCATGTAGAGGTTGATCCTCTCCGGAGATGTATCAAAAAAATTTCTCTAAGATTTCTCCCATAGGGATGCAATCCAAAGCAACGCTCTAAGCTCAAGAGCCATGACATAGCCTCAGTCCCATCTGTAGATCTTGTAAACAAGGGTGGATGAAGGAAAAGTAACTCTCTGATCTGATTCCTTATATCTCGGGGTTCTCTCTTCACTACTTGGGTACTATCTCTAATGGTGGCTCTGATATATGCACTAACTCACCCTCACAGTCTTCCTGACCCTCTACAAGTCTCGGCGGAGGACTTATACTCTTCTCTCAGGCTATTTCCTGCTAACCCCCTAGTGGTAGTCTATCTATAATAATCCCGATGAGGTTCTGGAGTGCATTCAATAACTCCTAGTTTGGGTTTGGTGGCTATTCGGGAGGAGGTCTCTACTCCTCTCCAACAACCTATACTTCCTACTCCACATGCTCTACTACCGCGTGGGTACCCCTAGCACCTTTCCCTCTGTGTGTGTATATATATATGAAACATCATAATTTAAAATAAAATAAAATTGGTAATACGTGGGGGAAAAGATGACACAGTCCCAAGCCCCACCCTATGGGTAACCCTTGGGCTGACGGCCCCTCTACCAATGGTTCCATGATGGATCTTTGACTTGTGGCCACTAGGGAGCCCACAATGTTGGTCCTACCACGACCCCCTCAGGGGTGTCCGCGGTGGCTTCGACAGTCGTGGACCCCTTTGGGGAGCCCGCGGTGGCATGGCCATGCACGACACACATTGTAGTTATGTGGTGGCAGCCACCCGTGGCCCAAAAAATATGAGTATACTTCAATTAAACATGAGTAACAAGAATATGATTTCACATTACTATATTCAGAAATTATTTATTATTATTATTTTTTCAAAAGAAACTTACTAAACTTAAAATTTGGATGTCAAATACACACAACTACCTTTATTTTTATGATGACATAAATATTGGAATAACATCTAAAGTCTCCCTTTTTCTAAAAGAAAATTTCCTTTTTCTAAAAGTGAATTAATACTTTATAACTAGACATGTTTAAACAACATTGCAATAATACCAAGAAAACTATCATAAAATACCATTCTTTAAAATCCACATAAAACATGATAGCAAGAATTTTTTTTTTGAAACACATTAAGAAGTAACATTGAAGAACATAAATACAATCAAAACTAAAAAATTATGCTCTCTTTTTTGTTTCCTTTTATAAATATATATCATCTTAAAAAACAACAATTTTGTTTTAAAACACAATGTTGTCTTAATCTTTGTTTTCTTATACAATATGATCAAATTTTAAATCAAACTTTACAATAACATATGCCATACATTCTTTTTCCTTTCTAATTTCATACAAAGAAAATTTACACACTAGCTACTTTGTTTTACAAATAAAATTTACATAATGGAAATTTGCACAAAAGTTCTCCGTCTTTTCAAATGATATCATAAAACTTCAATGAACCCTTTCTACACCTGCATAAAATTTATCTTCAAGAAAAAGCCTTCAAACTTTCATCCAAGCAACCAACAATTTTACAAAAGGGTTGACCATGAGAGCTCACCTCCCAACCTAGGCCTTTACAAGGCCACCACCAAACTTGGGGAACCAAACATGGATGGGTGACAACCATTTCAAAACACACACACTCACAACAAAACAACTACATTGAACTCCCAAAACTCATGGTTTTCACACAGGATCAGCTTGGACCCATGAACAGGGGTGAAGGTGGAAAGTGAACCCAAATAGGAGAAGTCATAATCATAATAAACATAGCTCAATAATTCCTTTACAAGGCTTAAAAAACAACTAGTAATTCCTTCACAAGGCCACATAATAACATTTACATTTTCAACGCCTAAAATCAACATTTTTTTCTAGCTCCTGCTCCAGAACCGTATCCTCACAGTGGACAATCTCATCAAGTGTGGATTCTTGATTCCAAACAGGTGCGTTCTTTGCAAATGTCAAGAGGAATCGGTGGATCACCTCTTCATTCAATGCTCTTATGTAAGTCAAATCTGGTAACACCTTTTCTCAGTCTTGAATTTATCTTGGTGCTTTCCCCTATCCTTCATTGATCTCTTTTCCCAATGGGCTTTCAAAAGGTTTAATCAGGATTTTCGGTTATTCTATACCTGGATCCTTCCTCATCTTTGTTGGGGAATCTAGAAGGAGCGTAACAATCACATTTTTCATGATTGTTCCTCTCCTCCCAAAATCATCTTTGAAAAAATCCAACATGTTGTTAAGGAGAACTTTTTCTATTGTGGAAGATCTAACCATCTTGTAGGAAAGCCCCAGGCTGCTACCCAAGATAAAAGATAGAACTATGCGTGGAGCAGCCCCCCGACTGGTTAGACTAAAGCCAACTTCGATGGCACTGCTAAAGGGAACCTAGGACAAGCAAGAAGAAGAGGAATCATCAGGAATTGCTTTGGCCTTGGAATTGTGGCTATTAATCTCCCTTAGGTTGCTCAAACTAATCATTATGTTGAAGCTTGTGCAGCTCTTTAGGTCACAAAACTCGCTCATGATATGGGGGTCAAGTGGCTCTGGCTGGAAGAAGACTCGATGAACATCATCAAATTCTTAAATCTTACTCACCCTCCATCATGGAGTATAGCCAACATCATTGCTGAAACTTGATCGATCCATTCTTAACTCTTTCAATAAGGTGTATATATCCCATGTGTACAGGGAAGCCAATGGAGTGGTTGATTGGTTCACCAATTTGGCCATCACTAAGGAAGCTAAGTTGACTCGGCAAAAAGGAGAAGATTTTCCCACTAAAGTGAAGAGTATCCTAGAAAAGGAAAGACTCCATTGTACTGAGGGCATCATTTTACTACCACAATGATTCGCAATGAGGATGGTGGTTGTATCCCTTTCAGTCACACTATGAAAAGAACTGTCTCCAACTCGACCTCCGGGCTGTTTGGTCCTACTTTTGCTTCCCTAGATTGGGGTATTTTTGGCTTACTCTAGCCTTGTCTACTAAGCTCTTCTATGGCTTTTTGACCCCGGCTTTTTGTGGCCTACTTCTTGTATATCCTGTTCTTGCTTTATTCTTCTTTAATAGACCCATGGGTTTCAGGAACCCTGTAAAACCTATTTTACTTAATCAAAACATTTACATTTTACCTTTACACAAATGCACTTCTCCCCTTATGGCCCCCAAATGTGCAGAACAAAAAAAAATGGCAACATGGAGCCCATACTCCATGCCATTTTCCTTTCCTTCACAAGAAGAGACTCTACACTATGTGAGCATTCACATCCCTTCACCCTCAAGGCTATCTTCCCTCCCAAGGGTGAGTATAGTCTTTCACACCCAAAAACAAATAAGTAGAAAACATGAAAAAAAAATAGAATCCATGAAAAAAACCTTAAATAACATATACTAACATTGTACATGAGTTTGCAACACCAAACACATAACATAAAGAAAAAAACATGGCCTTCCATGATAGAAGCACCAACGTTGCTCCAAGCAATGGCAAGAATGAAGTTGAGCATTAGTTTTTCCCTTAGTGTTTTTTCTTCCTTGGCCAAATCTCCCAAATATCACTAACTCAACTAGATGTCTCCAAGTTTGGAGAGTGCTCAATCAACCCTCAAACTCCTCTAAATTTCCACTAAAATGGAACTCCCCACCAAACTTCTACCTACCCATATTAATGAGAGTGGAATCTTGAGTCTGTGTCTTCCATCTTGTCTCCTCTCAGAAATGAGAGGTAGACTGAAAATGGGGAGAAAGGGATGGGCTTCACATCCTATCAATTTCGCCATTGTCTAAAATGGTACCTTTTGGAAGGCTATAATTGAGTTTTGGATAGATTTTTGGTAAAAAATTAACCCCTATCCCATAGTACACCTATTGGGTTAGCTAAATTTAACCCTAACCAACCCTTAGGGCTCCATTTAATCCCTCAAAAATCCTCTAAGAGTTAAACTACGGGTTTGCATGATGGGACTCCTATCTTGACTCAAACAATAAACCCTACATGGGAACACTACATGGTGACTCTAGGGTGAGTGTCTAATCCAATTAACTAGCTTGGTCATGCCAAATCACATGTACAAGTGTTAATTGACACAACATAAACACATCACATTAAATTACACATGGCATGCCAAATGGACAACACATAATTATAATTTAGAAAAATACAATACATCCATACATCACGTTTACAAAATAAAACACCTACCAACAAGGTTAAATTTCTACATAGAGTTAATTTTGGCTTTACATGGAGTTCACATTTATCCATCCTTGTATCCCAACATTTAAAAATATGGTCAATTTCCTACAGACTCAAATAATTTTTAAATACATATTCATTAGCAACTTGTATTTCATAACTTCACCTTAACTCGAAATAACATTTGAAATTCAATTTCCATATGCAATATATATATATATATATATATATATATATATATATATATATATATATATATATATATATATATATATATATATATATATATATATATATATATATATATATATATATATATATATATATATATATATATATATATATATATATATATATATATATATATATATATATATATATATATATATATATATATATATATATATATATATATATATATATATATATATATATATATATATATATATATATATATATATATATATATATATATATATATATATATATATATTCTAAGCTCTACTATCTCAAGTAACCATAAAGCATTTGAAGAACTAAGTTATTACATATATATAAAACAAATTAACATCTCATTCACTTCGAAACATAATTCACAAGTCAATGTAAATCAAAATGTAAGATTCATAATTCAGTTTTCCATACATATATTAAGCATATAAAAGTATGTCTAACATCATCATCAACAAAATATAAAAACCATGACATAATGTCTAATGATATAAAATCATAGTCCCATAACTCTAATATGCCAAATTAGTGTATCATTGTGATAATCAACATATGAAAATGCATGCTATGCTATGATGGGTTGGGGTGGGACCTCACAGAGGCTAAAGAATGGGATCTAGCTTAGACCTTTGGGGATGAATTTTTTTTGGAATTTTTTGATGATATTACCAAGAAATTATATAATTAGGATAAAATTGAAGATCAAGTTCACAAATTGAAGGGATTTATTTCCTCTAAAGATGAGAAATACAAAATGTTATTGGCTCTAGCCAATGCCAAATCTAACCAAAACTAGGTGATAAAAAATCTTGTTAATATCATTAGCTTTAGCCAATAGATGGTGGATAAGATGACTACCTCCTTCAACACCCTCAAAAAAGGAATTCGTGTAAAAAAAATGAGAAAAGAAGGAAAAGAGAGGAGAATTTACAAATTTATTCTTAGATAGTGAAAGAACGCCCTTCTTTCCACTTTCATTTTGCATTTTCCTAGGAAGAGATCTCTCTTGAAAACCCTTTAGGAGTTTAATTATGAATAGAAGAAGTTTAATCTCCTATCCATCTGTTTTCCTATATATATTGGTTATTTTTTTTGTTAATTTTTTTTCTTTTTTCTTTTGAAGTGTTTTGTCTTTTTGGTCACTAGTTGAATTCACTCCTTGTGAATTCCTTTTGAATTTCCTTTAAGCTTGATGTTATGGGTAAGGGGTATTTCCTTATTAACTTACTTAGAATATGTCTCATACAGTTTTTTACTAAAAATATAGTTTCTTAAGACCCCCTTTCATTTTTATGCTACTCCACACTATTTATCATTGATTGTTTACCTTATTGGGGGATCTTTGTCTTCAATGGTGGTACAATTTCATATACAATTGAAATAATTTATGGGTAATATGATAATTTTCCTTGTATACTTTTTTCAAAATTACACATTTGGGAGGAGGATGCCCCCAATAGGCTTGAGAGGAGACTCAAGTGCTAAATGGAGACAATGATCCTTCAATAAAAATGTGATTGATAAATATGGAAAAAATTAGAATTGATAGAAAGATGTAATTTAGATGACAATTGAGACAAGTCACTATAAAATCAAATTTAAAAGAGTAATACAGATAAATAATGACCTAAAAAGTACAAAATAGAAACCAAAGCATATATCTAACCTATAGGAGAAATATGAGCTGAAAATGTAGGTTAGAGGGAAAAACTCATTGTGCACTTGGGGACAGAATGCCAATGGTATTTTATACCTAGCAATTTTGGTTGAATTTTTTTGGGTCTCTCCAACTGTGTCCAATCTTTTTGAATTCTATTTGTTGGCTCCATAACCTATTCCTACACACTAAAAATGTGGAGGAAGGTTTGATTAAGGGTTTTTCCTTGGTCAAACCTATATTTAGTAATCATCCTTGAAATGAAATGAAATAAAGGATAGTGTGTCATCATGTAGTAAAGACTAGATCTAGAAAATGAAGTATATGATACCTTGAAAATATAATTACTTCTTTAAATATGATCAATTGTGTTAATATAATAGCTTCATGGGAGGAAACTCCATTTCTGCACCTCATCCTAGGTTTTTGGGAGGTAACTCCCCACCACTCATTGAGTGTTGGGTTCAACTTATGATTTGACCCAATCACCCTTGCTATATGTACTCATCTTCTTCTTTGATTCATCTATCAATAGAATGCCAAATTTGTACTCTATGTTGTGTTATTTGTACTTTATTTTATCTCTCTAGATTATGAAATTCTTCTATATATATATATATATATATATATATATATATATATATATATATATATATATATATATATATATATATATATATATATATATATATATATATATATATACATATATACTTGCAGTATTTTGAAATTATAATATATTAGATTTAATCAGAATACTATAAAACTTATATGATGATAATCTTGACTCTAAGCTCTAAAAAGGGGTATTTTTATAATTTTTTAAAAAATCATTAAAAAGAGTAAGTGTTATTGAAACATTGTTTTTTTGAAATAATTTTATTTCTTTGGTAAGTGGACTGAAATTGGTATAAAACATGCATTTAATAGACATTTGCAATTAGAAAAGTAGAAGCACTTATCTAACTTAACTAGAATGAATCTAGCTAGACCATATGTTTGATGAAAATTAATTTTTAGTTAAAAATAGTCAAATTTAGTTGTGCTGATAAATTAGCCTGAAACGTGACACAACTTTGTACTTTTACCTATATATGTGTGTGTGTTCATACACACACACACACACATATATATACTTCTATTTTAATGGAAACCAATATAGTAAGCTCATATATATTTATAATCTTATATAAGAAAATGTTCATTTTTTATATATTTTTACACACATATGTATACTTTAATTTATATTTAATATATATTTTTACTTTCTTTCTTATATACTTTTTATCTTTCTTTTATATATATGTATATGTTTTATATAGCTTTTTTTTTTTTATATATGTATGTTTTTATTTATTCTTATTTTAATATATTTGTTCTTACATTTACTTATACATATTTATTTTTTCACATGCTTACATACATAGATACATACATACATACATAAATACACACACACACACACACACACACACACACACACATACATGTAGATATACATATACATATACATATACATACGCATACACATACACATACACATACATACATAAATACATACATACATACATACATACATACATACATCTATACATACACACATACATACATACATACAGATAAATCATTTGGTTTTACTTACATCTTCTATCTATCTATGTAGATTTCTTTTTAGTTGGTGTGTGTATATTATTCGTTCTTTTTCTTTTCCTTTCTTTATTTATTTTTGTGGTTTTTATTTTCTTTCTTTCCTATTTTTAAGTCCTGGTTCTTTCTATCTTAATTTATGGTCCTTGTTTTTTAGTTCTTACATTATTGTTTGCAAATTTTAAATGTATTGGATTTGACTTCTCTTTGGTTTTTGTGTTCTTCCTTTTCCTCTCCTTTCTCTTATATGGATTGCAAGTCCACAACAACTCCTTTTTCTCTCCTCGATCTCACTTGCATCTTTATAATGTATAACAAAGTGTGATCTGAAACATTGATGTAAACACTCCCACACAATCAAACTCAAAAGAATTTACACACTACATCACGGTGTCTTCAACTAATTAGCTTGAAGCCTTTGTTTTCAGTACTAACTCCTTATGTGCATCTTTGTGTTAGTGTCCTTGCACATGGTTGTGTGAATTAAGATTCTCTCTCTCTCTCTCTCTCTCTCTCTCTCTCTCTCTCTCTCTCTCTCTCTCGCTCTCTCTCTTGTGTGTGTGTCCACTCTTCTACTTTAGGATGAGTATATGTCTAGTCTCATAAAATTGCTTTCACAATAGTTCAAAATCCCATGTTTGTGTCCTTTACATGTCTTTATTTATTATACTTTGTCTTATATTTGTTATAAGTATTTACATTTAGTATTGCATTTTGAATATAATTTGAGAACCATCATTAATTTAGGGAAAATGACAAAGGAAAAGTTCATGACCCTCATTAGAAATGTTTACTTTTAAATGTAGAATGAAAGCATAATTTTTTTAAAAATTTATGATAGGTTTTAGAATGAGTATTTATGAAAAGGATAATTATAGAGGAAAATATTGTTCTGGCTGCACTTTTATAGTTATATAAAAAGTGCAAATTTGTCTCTTTTATATTACATGTTTATTAATAATCTACACAATGTGATCATATAAATGTGGAGTTATAATTCTTGCCGCCAAAGTTTAGAATATGTTAGGGTGTTATTATTGAAAGTTTCTATTTAAGATGGGTTACCTAATTTATGACCTTACCAATACATATCACCAAATCAAAAGCCTTTACTCATCTTTGAGTTAACATTAATAAAAGAATTCAAAGCCCCTACTGAATGCATTTACAATTTATGATGATCCAAATTTTAAAAATAATAAAAATTATAAATAATAGATAAAAATGAAATGAAGAAAATATAAGTTTAATAGTTTCCTTCAACACGTCAAAATTTTATTGTACAATGTAGAAGTTGAATTCTAATTGTACATTTATAGTTATATGGAAAAATGAAAATTTAATTCTTCTATATTACATATATTTTAATAGTTAGTACGGGTATAATGTGACAATTCAAATGTAGTGGCATTATTCTTTCCACCAAGGTTCAACTACTATTGTTGAGTGTTTATATTAAAGATAAAATGCAATATTGAAAAAAAGTTCCTTATCCATGACCTCCAAATCTAAAGCCTTTGCTCCTCTTTGAATTAAAATATATACTAATAAAAGAATTCAATACATTTTGAATCTATGATAATCAAAATTTAAAAAACAGTAATTATAAAAGATGTATATAAAATTGAAATAAAGTAAATGAAAGTTTAACACTTTCTTTCAACAAATCTAAAATTGTAAAGAAAAAATAAATGTAAAACTACAGGGAAAACATAAATTCAACGAGAATAGGTTTTAAAGGGGGAGATGAAAGTGAATGCAACCTTAAGAAACGTCACATACCTTAACGCACAGTTCAGAATTCTATATAATTTATTGTCTAGCCTATTTGCAAGCCATTATGATTTCATTTATTGGTGCGATACATGATAATGCATGAAGTAAAACCCACCTGTAATATATTGAAAAATAAAACGTTGACTACTAAGCAATATTTTTTAAAAGTCTATCCAAAATATCTGCACAGATATCAAATTTATTGTCTGACCCATTTGCAAGCCACTGTGATATAATTTGTCCATCCTAATAGTAATACATGAAGTAAAACCGACCAGTAATAGAGAATAATAAAGATAAAGATAAGAGTTGACCGGTAACTTAATAATAATCAAGCATATAAGTTTTAATATGCAAATAGAAATATATAAAAATTTCACTTTATCTTCCCATTAATTATAGATAAGGATGATAGAGGCTCTCGTCACATATTCACAGTTTCCTGAGAGAATATCTCCATTTCCTGGGTAATCACCTACCATTACTACATTGCACTTGCAGTCCAAGTTGAAACAAAAGCTAAAGAGGTAGAGTTCCATTTGAGAAGCAACTCATGGTCACCGACTTGTTCTACAGTATAAAATTTTCCATTGTTGGAGCTTGTGACCAGATATTTTGCACACATTAAGTTTCTGTAGCTTATATCACGCTCAACAAAACCAAACTGAGGAGGAATGCCCATGACATGAAGAAAATCAAGATCTCCATTAGAACTCTCTGAGAAAGAATTGATGGGTCTGCACATCATTGGCCCCAAGAACAAGCCTTCAATTACACCTCTAGCAAGCCCAAATTGCTCTGGAAGCCCTGCTTCAGAGGAGTCAAACATGGCAGACAGACTGTTCAAGCATTGATTGAAGCACACTGTGAAATTCTGCTTCTCTGGGTTTACAATCCCGCTTGGTCCAGTGCCTACAGAGAGGATTTCTGGATTCAAATGGCGGGTACTATGAATGAATGTCACTAAATCCTTTTTGCTTCTCTGATACATATGTGGAAGCTCCCACATGCAATTCACCATCACTTTTTCATCCCCTAAACGTTTTAGACTTCTTAGGTCTTCCAAAGTGGTTTCTTGGAAAGAAAATGGAATACCTAATGAGATTGCATATTCAGATAACCTTCTTCCAGTGTGTTTGGATGAAGAGGGATCTGCAATATCATCATCGTCATAATCATCTTCCTCTTCCTGTTCCCATTTGATGGCTGTGATTTTGAGGTGGCCAATTCTGTAATTCTCTGATTTCAAGGCCTCCATCAATATGGGCCATTGGGAGCCCTCCATTATGTCAAAATCTATGATATGAACTTTCTTGGTCTGAAGAGGAATGGCTTCAAGAAAGCTTTGGGTGGCAGTGAAATGAGCTATCTTGATGTAGGGATAAGTCTGGTTCATTAGGCTGAAAGCTTGTATATAACTTGACTCATTCATACTGTTAAATCTCCTCAGTCCATGATCTCCACCACCATGATGGTGCTGCTGCAGTGATTGAAAGAGATAGTAAGCCACCCTCTCCATAGTAGACCCACTTGGAGAAACCAGTTCTTTCAATCTGCAGAGTATAATCTCAACCAGATCATGGGCTCCATCTGAGATTGCCTCAGCACAGGCAGATAGAAGATGTACCAGGATCAGTCCCTTGAATTCTTTTGAATCAGTACTGCATGGAATGAGCCCATCACTGTCAATACAGTTAGAGCCATTGACCGATTCACTGTACTCAACATTGGAGTCACAATGAGCTATTTCACTCCCACTGAGGTTCTGGCAATTGGGCTTCATCACTGGTTCTTCACTGTGAATCATTTGCATTAGTTCCTTCTCTGTTGACAACAACTCTGATGTAGATGAAGAATACTGCAATTCCTCATCATTTTCAAGAACCAGCTCACTCCACAAAGGCCATTCAGACGGAACTGAATCTAAATCTAAGAAACCCATATCACTAAAACCCACATCATTCACTTCCTGACTGCCCCAACATTCCAAATCCTTCGCATCCCATTCCTTCATGACAATATCTGTCATCATCGTTTTCTTGATAGATCGTAAAATATGATCTAAAATATTAATGCAAAACAAATCTCCCACAACTAAATCTAAAAATCACATGCACTAAAACTTAAATTTGCTTGCCCCTACAAAATGGAAAGAGACAGCCAGACAGAACAGCTGTAAGGAAGGCCAGGAAAGTACATCAGTACTCATACACAGAGAACTTCCTACTAACATGGCATGCTAAAACCCTAGATTTCTCATCATCTAAAGCTGGGAAAGTTCTTATGGAAACTAAGAGACAAACATCAAACATATAGAAATTCAGCAAGGACTATTCATACTCATATTCATACTCATACTGATACTACAACTCAAGCCTAGCTTTCTAAAAAGCTTCTTGGCAGTTTCACATTCATAAATTCAATCAGACTACTCACTTATTATGATGATAGATCATGTAATATGATTCGAAATATTGATTTAAAAACTATTACACAATCTGATCTTGAAACAGCTCTTAGATTATAGAAACTTGGTGTCTTTCATTCCTGACTAGTTCACTGAAGCTTTACTTTGTCTCCCCATAATCACTCTTTTTCATTCCTGACTAGTTCACTGAAGCTTTACTTTGTCTCCCCATAATCACTCTTTTGGCAAGGAGAAATTATACTAAAATCTCTCCCTCTGTTATCCCACTTATATATACAAATCAGAGGGACCTGACCACGTAGGAGTCAATCTACAGCTGTACACTGATGAAAATCTTGAAGAACAATGTAGAAATCTATTTAAGTTAGCTCACACCTCATTTAACATGACCGACCGTAATGATTTAAGTGTTGTTCAATTAGAAGGGTTATACCTAAGTGTGAATGCAGTAAACCTGAAATCTGAATCCTCATGCTAAGCAAATTCAACGAAACCTACAATTTGGTTGCTCGTGAGCATCTATTATTGAACAGGACAATATAGGTCACTGAAGTTAAGATTTTGTCAATAGAAAGAAGAAAATTTATTGTATATAATATGTAGAGAAGTATGACCATTGAACTATATTAAATTCAAATAGGGCAGCCGTAAGATAGTCGCAAGCGTTTGGCCTCTATATTTGACTGAGTAAAATTGACCAGGCAACTTGACTCAGTGCTAGACTCAGACCACCTTCCCCAACAAAGGTGATATATATGGATAAATATTTTTTTAATAAAATTGATTAATCTATAATATATATAATAAAAATATTTTTTAAGAAAAAAAATTATATTATTCGGGAGATTCAATTTGTTAGGGTAATTTGTGAATAGTGTATTCTTATATTATAATTTAATGGAAAGACTTCTATTCATCAAAAAAATTTAAAGAGAAACAAATTTTTTTAAAGAGAAACAAAAATCTACGACTATTTCAAAATAATTTAAGATTCAAATTAATATTGGTAGGCTTTTTCTTGGTTAATTTGATTGTACTACAACCTTTTCAAATAGTAAAATAGATATACTCTCGGTCTCAACAATTTATGGTTTTGAACATTGTAGATGGTGTCAAAATCTCATAATAATTTAAGATTTTGAATGTTGTTGATGACAAACTTTTTTAGAGAAGGATTTTATATTTTTCAACCTTTCAATTTATAAAAGTAATTAGACTAATCTTATAATAAAATTTTAACATTGTAGATGATGTGGTTAAAGAAATATCCTTGTGCTTCTTCATTACGCCTGATCAATTAGACTACAACTTGTTTAAATATTAAAATAAATTTACAATCTCATAATAATTTAAGATTTATAACATTAAAGCTGATATAATAAAAAAAAAACATTGCCATGATTCTTAATTGTACTCAATCAACTGAATTACAAAATTGTTGATTTCTAAGTGGTCGACACCTAAATAAGGGTAGTTGTGAAGCTTTGCATATAAGTGACCTGATTCAATATGCAAAGGAACCTTCAAGATTTTATAAGTCGATTATTCATAATATTATTTTGTGTGAAAAGGAGAAGGAAGGGGGAGCATAAAAAAACTAACCTATGGCGATTCACCAAATCTCTTACAACCCCTTTGATTTTCCTTTAGCAATAAAAGGACCAAAAAACCCAAAAGAATGATGACAAAATGCCAGAAACTCTTTATTGTTGAATAAAGAACATAATGCAAAAGTTTGATAGACACAATACAAAATATTAATAACTCTCTGTGAGAAGCGCCCGTTAACACTTTAGGAGTTATTCCTATTGTCTTACTAAAATGGTCATACAATTTGAATGTCGCTCACCAAACGACATAGTATAACCCTAAACCAAAAACAATTACATATCATTGAAAGAGTATAAAACATGGTTCAACAACCTAGGCATCTATAATGAAATTATAAAAGTTAGAAACAACAACAAAATAGCTATGTTCATAAAAAATGACAAAAAGCTTAAAATCATCCATAAAATGAAAGTAATCACATAGTAGAGGCAAACTAAACAATTTGATATGTTCCTTTTCATTGATTATTTGAATACAAAGCTAAGGTTTGAGAATTGAACTATAGCTATTTTCTAAGTGTTCTTCTCTTTCAAATGTGGTGAACAAAAGACTCCAAATAAATCATATTGGAAAAATTCTCCATTACAATGTGCCCTCGGGCTTATATAGGAAAAAATTCCCTATAACAATAAAAGGTTGGTATAACTAGAAAGGTGGATGTGGACTGAAAAGGTGACAATGTACTGAAAAGGTAGCGATGGACTAGAAGAATGGCGATTGATGTTTGGGTCAAATCTGCCTCAAGATAATCCATCGAATTGTGACACTTTGCCTTGAAGGAGGAGATTGTGATCTTGCTAGAAACCGCACCAGTTTGACACTTGCTTATCGCAACTTCACGAACTCATATTTTTTTTTTGGTGCTCAAAATTCAAAACTACTTACAATGTTGGAAATGTTTTCAAGAGATCTAATTCAAGCAACTTGAGTTAAGGGACGAATGATAATTTTGACCCCAAATTATTCTTTGAAGGCCTCTAAAAATGCAAATTAATAAAAGATAGAAAATATTGAAAAATACGTTTTCAATTTTTCATATCTTTGTTAGCCATCAACAACATTTTTTAATATTAAAATAAATGTACACATTTTAGATGATGTAGAGATCTCATTATAATTTAATATTTTGATCATTGTAAATGACTATCCAAAAAAATCATACTACATCAATTTGACTATGTAAAATTGACTGGGCAACTTCACCTAGTGTCGTCCTCAAGTTAATATATTCTCATTTCAATGTAAGTTAAAATTTAAAATACTATAGATATTATAATTAAAAAATATATCTTCTCCATGTGAATGACTATACAGTTTATAATGAAGGATTTTATATTATTCATTAGTGCCAATTTATTAGAGTTGTAAAATTATGACCCTTTTTAATATTAAAATAAATGTATATCATTAATGCTTTGGATGAAATTTGTCGTAGATAATATCAACAAACCTTTTTGAATATTAAGATAAATGTACACATTTTAGATGGTGTAGAAGTTTCATTATAATTTAATAGTTTTATCATTCTGAATGACTATCCAAAATAATCATACTTCATCAATTTGAATAAGTAAAATTGACCAGGTAACTTCACCATGCCCTCCCACTAATTAATATATTCTCATTTCAATATAATGTAAAATTAAAATAATGTGGATAATATAATAAATCTATATCTTTACCAACTTAATAACTATACATTTTATAATGAAGGATTTTCTATTATTCATTACTTCTAATTTATTAGAATTTCAAAATTACAACCTTTCTATTATTAAAAGAAATGTAGATATTTCTTTTCATAATAATCTAAGATTTTTAAAATTATAGAACAATATAGATAATAGAATAAAAAGATGTCAAACCTTCTTAATTGTAAACAGTCAATTAAACTATGTAACACTTTTTAAATATCAAAATAAATGTACTCTCCATCTTATAACACTTTCTGAATATCATAATAAATGTACTCTCCATCTTATAACGATTTATGATTTTGAACATTATGAACAATTTAAGAATCTGAAAATTACCAATGGATAACTAAAAATATAATTACTCTTACTAATTATATTCAACCAATTTAACTAGACCTTTTAAGTATTAAAATAAATAAAAGTTGCAGGACTTCCTCATTGCAAAATGATTTTCCGTTCACTACAAAATTATTTACATTTAAGAGTTGAAACCTGTGGGAGATATATAAAGTAGTTTCACGCGCTTTCCAGCCAATGTAATGCTGATGTATAATTTAAAGTAGCTCGAATATAATTAAATAATTAAATAAATATAAACTTGTCAATTTGTCTTTTAGTGGAAGCACGTTTGTGACAAGTGGGGTTGGGGGCAGGCTCTTGAAATTCTCGTTGCCTTGAATTATACGATGGAAATAAAGTATTATCTGTGTTGAATTTGTACAATAATTTTGTAGATGTAAATAAAAAATTATGTTTATGGGTGAATGCTATTACAAAAGTAATATAATTTGATCTATAATTTTAATTCATTATTATTTTGGGTTCAATTTGGATGGTGGAATGGATTTTAAAATTTTATATTTGAATTCAATTTCAAATTTAATTTGATTTCTTTTTAAGTAGTTATTTGTCGACTTAAGTATAAAAAGAATTTGATTATATATTAGAGAATTGTAGAAAAAATCAATACTAATTCATAATAATCATTTAGCTTTTAGGTCAAAAAACATCAAAGATTTATCTTATGACATTAGAATTCACACATTTATATTAGCAAGACTCAACTCTCTTTTTTGAATTGTATACATCATGACATGTCTTTGGACAGAATCTTAAAATAGTAATATTATATAATACTTTAATGCAAGGATATGCATATTACTTAGTGAACTCCCAAAGGTTTTCTTCAAAATCAATAAGACATTAATGCAACTCTAAATATTACAACAAACAGAAACATTAAGTATAAATTCAATGACGTCAAATCTACACATGATAAAATGATTTCATAGAAAGAGGTCAAAGTTGTTATATGTAGAATTGTGATACAACTTTATTTAGAGTGTTTGAGA